>BHDV01060373.1:47495-64716 GCA_005406045.1 Adoxophyes honmai | reverse complement strand
AAAAAAAAAAAAAAAAAAAAAATAGGTCGAATTGAGAACCTCCTCTTTTTGAAGTCGGTTAAAAACTGTACAAATCACTTGAGTAAAAAATGTAATGGGAAAAATGCATACATTCATTATGCCCGTATTCCCAAATGAGGTTCACATGAAAACGCTATTTTAGACAAATTCATGACTATTTCAATTTCACATTTCGTAGCCACTTCTAGTATATTTTTAGGCTGTAAATTAAGCAGTACCATAGCGACAGGTTGCTTACTTGTTGCCCAAAATTAACCTATATCCTTAGTCGCCGCCTACGACATCCACGTAAGAAATGGAGAACCACACCAAACAGGCAAAATTTTGCTATTGGAAAGTAATAATAATAATTATGGAAAATTAAGTAACATAACAAACCCGTAACAACTCACGTAACATATAATCATCTATAGAAGCCAACCCGTTAAATTAGAATTGTCGTATTATATTTTTTATGTAATGCCCTGTATTAAGGGCTACAATTAAGGTGGGCCAGACATACCCGAAATAACATGTCGTTACCATTTAATACGCGGGTAGTGTCTAATTTCTGGTCCAAATTGCTTGAATTACTATAACTCGAGCCTTGTTAGGTTTAATTGTGATTGGGGCTAAATAACAGGACAGGTTTCTAAAATAACTAAGTGGTCACTAAAATTTTTAAAGTCATGCATACGTAAACATCGCCTGTATTTCTAATCGGAGTTGCCAGATGCACGAATGTTACACAGACTGGCTGTTTCAAGTTCCATGCCCACTTTTAGCGCAATGTTACGTTTAAACTTAGAAAAAGAGGGATCATAGGGACTCGAATTATTTCTTAAAAAATAAGTGTGTAGTGTATATCTTCAATAATCTGGTACCTACTTATCCGTGTGGTGTCCATTTCTTACGTGGATATCATAAAATGCTACTTAGGATTAGGAGTAATAGGTTAAGGTGTATTTTAAGCGACAACCTGCCATTATTGTATCTGCCAACTCAAGACATATATAAATATATGCTAGAAGTGGCCACGAAGCATGAAATAGTCATGGTTGTGTCTATGTAGCGTTTTGTGTGCTCCGCCTAATTAACGATGCATTATGTTGCGTTGCATTAACTGAGTATGGTACCTACACTAATTTGGTATCCTCAATTTGATTTCACCCTATATAAATTTGACAGCTTGCTTAGTTTTTCACAGAATCAGTGGGTGCATGTGTCATAGGCAACTGTCAAGCTAATCCCCCAGCCGACACAAATCGGACAGCATTGTTGACAGTACATCACATTGTATAAGCAACTCCATACACTCCACACATTAAATCATACATTTCTTGCCCTAATCCTAAACCGATACGAATTACCGTCATCGGATACCAGCATTGTGAAGATACAAAATTACGTTTACCGCCCGTTTTGCTCCCGTTAGTGTAGTTCAGAGCTAAATTGGAGGGCGTTAGAGGTTCGTAGTTTATTGAATGGCAAATTTAACTTGGTATTTATGTAAAGCTGAGGACAGACGGTCGGTCATCTGACGCATTGTGTTTTGGATTCTGTGTACGATGTATACTCTATTATACTCTATTGGGATGTATTTAGCTTCAAATTTGTACGGGTTGGTTGCCGAATTAGTTTAGTTTTTGTCATTTGCTTTGTTGTTAGATTAACTGTGTACAAATAGGATTCTGCTACTGTATGTCGTTGTGCAAAGTTTTTTTTTGCTCCTATTTCACGATCTGTTTTCTTTGTTACATTGAATAGAAAATAGTTCTATTGTGTATTGTATTTACTACAGATTTGAGGAACGATGTTTGACAAATTCTCTTGTTCATGCTCTTGTCCGATCAGATTACTGAAATCTCGTCGTTGCGACATGCTGCTGCAATTGTGATTTTCAAATACAACTGCAGACGAATATTGGTTCAATTTATTAATTATAATCTACGCATACATCACACATGTATTCCTAAATGGGGATACAGATCACACAAAACGCTGTGTAGACAGAACCATGATTGTTTCACGTTTTGTAGCCACTAATAGATTGTTTTTAGATCCAAAGTTAAGAGGTGCAATAGTAAAGCCTTACAACTTACTATTTGGCCCTCGCCATGTTGCATATTTTATATTACAAAGCTCTGATTCTATTGCACAAGTCATTTATAGCCAGTATGGTGTGTATTGGGTTTGTGTTGATAGTTGAATAATACCAAAACATTGTTTACAGAGAATCAGAGCTTTGTAATATAAAATACGCTACATGGCGAGGGCCAAATAGCAAGTTGTCAGGTTTTACCTAATTACAAAATCTCTCTACTTTCTCAGACCGCTAAGCTTGCGGCAGCCAGATACGACCCTCTAATCTTGATACAATACAAAAATAAACTTCAGATACGGGATCAAATGTGAGATCGGCGATAACAGGAAAACCTATTAAGTTAAGACTGTATGCGACGGACTAAGCCTAAATGTAAAAAATAAGGAAAGTTTTTTTTTTCTTTGAAGATACTATGTATTGAAATTGAAATTCATGAATTAGAATTTTTTTTTTTTGTCTCACGTAGGTTTTCTAAATATGTTGCGCGGAGAACACGAAAGTTTACATGGAAAATAAAAGTAACTTTTCAGGTTTCTTAGACGCTTTAAGCAACATTTTAGTTTTGAGGTTAAAATTATGTACCTACTAATTATAAATTATAATCTTATAATATAAGTATTTACCAGACGTTACTAAAATACTTTATTGGTTATTCTGTACCTACTTGCCATTCTAATGAGCAATGGTGAAATATAAATAAAAGTAAACATAAACTTTTTAAGGCTAATTGAATGTTACAAAACATTCAAAACGTATTTCAATTACTTACCTAAAAATAAAACAATATTCAATCATTTTAAAATCCTGCTACCCACTCTCACTTTCTACAATAACTCCTACAATTCCCCTCAATGCATTTATTAACTAGAAACACAGCTTATTATATTAAAAACGAAGTAATCCACGCGCCATAGAGCGCAGACCTTTCAAAAGCCACCCTACCCAGCAAATCCCAAACCTCATATTCGTGTCCATTGTATAGGGTTGTCACAATAACAAGCCGTCAAACGTCAGGGCTGTCAAAAGGTACTCAAGCGCATAATTAGCACTCGGCAATGAGATTTTTCCACAATAGAAGGGCCGTAATCCCTGTTTTGTGTCGCTAGTTTTTGGGGTTGTTTTTTTGTTCTGAGCGGCTGCCAACGGCTGTTAGTTGCCAGTATTTTATTACACGTTTGTTGTGAACAATGGCAACACCGCAATTGTGTGGGCACTCGAATTGTGGTTTAAGTTTTAGTACGGCGAAATATTTATGATTTTGGTATTTTATTTTGATCTTACTTGTAATATTGAGTTAATTCCAAAATTTACTAGGTACTTCCAGTAGTCCATTACTATCCCTTGAAGAAAAGTATCTTTACATTAAGCACTTTAAAAAATAAACAAAAAATGTAAGAACTGTAAAAAACATTCAAGGAAAACATTGGAAAATTGCGTCTAAAATCGTTCTCTAAAAAAGCACACAATTACCTAACTGCTTGCAAAATAAAAAAAAGTCACACCCTTGTGAACTTGAAACCGAAAATTAGGCTTGTCATTTTATATTTCCTGCCCTTACACAAGAGATGTCGCCTCTATCAATAGAATAACAAGGTTTCGTTTTACGCACGCTTTTCACTAAGATATGACAATGGATAGGCGGATTATGTCACATGGGTGCCACATTAATGTTACTGACAACCTTCTCTTAAAGGAGGAAGAGCGGATTTTGTATAGCTTGGTAACATAGGTATATGTATACGTGTAGAATCGATGACGCTCGGTGTGGGGGATTAACTCAAAGCGTGAAATTGATTTTTTTCTGGTCTCGGGTTACCTTTATAAAGGTGCTCATAGCCCACGCATTGACGTGTTAGTTTTGCGCCACTGTAATGATCTGAAATAATTGTATGGTAGTTTGCTACTGACAGAACTATAAATTTACAATTGGTATCCTTACTAATCCTTACTCCTTACTAGTATTATAAGTCAGAAAGTGAGTTTGTTTGTTTGTTCCGCTTTCACGCCGTAACTACTGAACCGATTGCTTTGAAATTTTGCAGACGTAAAGATAAAAGTCCGGATTAAATAATAGGCTACTTTTTATCCCGAAAAAATTGATGTTCCCGAAGGAAAACAAAAATATAGTTTGCTTGATAGATCGATATCGATCGATGTTAGATCCATATCGATCGATGACCGATCGATAGATGATAGATCGATGGCGCTGTGTGTCGTTTGAAACGAGAAGTTTTCTTATAGTTGTGCTGTATACCGCAATATAACCGAATTCCACGCGGGCGAAGCCGCGGGCGGAAAGCTAGTCTCGAATAAAAAAGATTCGATTTCAGTTGTGGAGTTGTACTAATGTTTTAGCTATAATATGTGCAATATTAATTTACATTTGCTAATCCTATGTTGTGTCCGGTTACAATAACTCCTCTCCATTTCTTCCATAGAAATCGTAAGAGGCGACTAAAGTAAGGTAAAATTTAGATATGTTTTCGACGACAGGCTAGCAACCTGAGACTACCTCATCCGTCTGTTTTCAAACCTGAAATTATGCTGTAAATGACTGCGATGCGTGAATTAATCATGGTTTTGTCTATGCCACGATTCGTGTACTCTGCCTACCCCATTTAGGAGCACAGGCGTGATTGTACGTATGTTTAATCAACTAATAACTAGCCTTTTCGATTCACTACAGTCCACTTAAGTCACTACAGGTCACTAAATAGCCGTCAGTGGTGTATAGACGCCTTAGGGTCAATTCCCACCAAAAGAGCAGCGCAGCGCGGCGTAGCGCAGCGACCCGCTCCGTGGAGAATGCGCGACGATTCCTGCGACTGTTCGAGAAGCCGCTGGAATGCGTAGGAAGTCGCTGGAATTTGCATAATTTTTGACATATTGACATATGTATTGACAGCGGCCGTCGCGACTGCTCGAGCATCCTCGGGCATTCCTGCGAAGGCTCGCGCAGTCGCACGGCTTCGTTTATGGAATGCGTTGTTATTACCATGGAGACGCGGGCATGCGCCTGTTAGATTTTCTTATAGACACTAGTATTAGAGACATTGTAATCAGGGTATCTAATAAGAATGAAATGGAAATACCATGAAAGATAAAGATTTAATATGACAGAAGAGGGTAGACTCAAGTAAATATTAACACTGCATTTGGCTAAAGCGAATTAAGTTATTCGTTTTGTATTAGAAGTCTGGAAAACCGTCACTTAACCGGGTATTCATTAAATCACAAGTAAATTCTGCAATTCTACTTAGTAGATGTATATATTACGTATATACATATTTAAAATGAACAATTCAATACACAGCACTACGTAGGACACAGCACAGAGCACTATGTAGGTACTAGCAGTGACAAAGGGTTGAATTTAATGTTATCACTTTAGTAGGTGATTAGTGTCAAGTTGATTGATGAAAACACAAATAAGGAAGCTAATATTCAAATCAAACACTTTTATTTGCAAGATACAAAACCAGGGATCACTTCCTTAAACGATAAAACTTATTATTACCATCTAGCTAAACAGTTCAACCAACTGAGCAAACGATCATTATCACCTAGCTAGTCTAAACTAATCTTACAGACTATTTGTCTTTATTAAGGAAACAATAGTAAAGTACTTAACTGACACAGTTACTCGAAGCACTGGCACCACCGGAATGTGTCCGGGCTCCAAAGCCCCTCCATTTTATAGTCTTTTCTACCCTACCACTCAAATATAATTTAAACAATGATTTGTAACGGATTTAGAACTATTATCTTTTCAACATCTCCTTTTATATAATGTACATCAATACTTATTACAAAAATACCTTCTTAATTACTTATAATCTAACAATCATTAAATCAATAGTTATTGTAATGTATAATTATCGTAAACATACAGTTTATTTGTAACGGATAATTTTTAAACATTCGTAAACTTAACGGATTTTTACAAGGCAATCATTTAACAATATCAGACACATTTACACAACAATATAAACTATCTAACACGGCCATACTGACAAGCACTTCGTTCTCGGAGTGCTTCCAAGCAATGTAACATTTTTTTAATCGTATATATGTTCCTGTATGCTGGATATAATGCTATAAGTATTCTGATCCCTGATAGTCACACACAAGTATTATCTACTCAGGTTTCATTTAGTCCTTCATTTTATGTACACAATACAATTGTAATTCGATTTTTATTTCATACATGTTTCTAACCATAAATTTAATCAAGTAGCCAAATGCCCTGCCATGTAAGTCCCTCACACCTGCTGCCAGTGGAGTAGGACAAACATCAGACATTTAACCGACCAGCAGTTAGTTTTTAGTAGCCTATTGTCCTGCCATGTAAGCCCCATTACCTGCTGCGCGTAAAGACAGGCAAACATCAGACAATCGACCGACCAGCAGTTGTGTTTAGTAGCCTATTGTCCTGCCATGTAAACCCCATCACCTGCTGCGCGTGAAGACAGGCAAACATCAGACAATCGACCGACCAGCAGTTGTGTTTAGTAGCCTATTGTCCTGCCATGTAAGCCCCATCACCTGCTGCGCGTGAAGTTAGGCAAACATCAGACAATTGACCGACCAGCAGATAGTCAATCTTTATTACAATAATTTTTGATTAGATCATAGATTGTACAAAATAACACTCAATTTAGTTTTATTTCCAGACCGTTTTTAGAGAAAGAAAGAGAGAAATAAAGAAAGAAAAATTTACTTTCATAACATTATTTATTTTGTAGACGATTACAACAATAGGTTATGTATACTTCAAGATTTTGATTTTCAACTGTCATAACTTAACACATTAAAAATAAAATCACAAGACATCGCCGCAGATATCGATACCAAGAAACATTATAACAAACAGTAATAGGTGTTATTGAACTGACCATTTCTATTTTTAACTGTGTATTCCAGAGATTAAAAAAAAAAAAATCATCCGTTAAATTTTTTCATCTTAAATTAAGCATTAGGTACATACAAAATCATAGTTTCCAATCGCCTTAAGAAGTTTCAGTAGGTGGAATTTGGTCTGACCATTCCCCAGGCTAATTACGTAATTTTTCTTTTGCTACAATAATGTTTCTTAGATCCCCGGTGCCCCTTAAGCTGTACCGATCATTATCAAGTAAGCTGGCAACTACGTATGGACCTTTAAACTTAGGACTCAGTTTATCGTTACGCCTGTGGTCCTGGGAGACGTAGACCAAATCCCCAACGTTAAACGTTTTATTGTCACCCCTAACAGAGTCAAACCGGTCCTTGAACCTATTTGCTGTCTCAATTAGGCGCTGATATGCAATTTGACGATCTGCTCTTACATCAATATCTTGGCTATTTGCCGAATCACCAAGGGCATCAGTTAGTCGGGCTTGTATGGAAGGCATATATTTGTGTCACGACCAATCAATAAATGAGTTGGGGAAAAAACCAGTTGATTTCTGGATAGTAGTGTTCAAAGATTGCTGAACTTTCCACAAAATGCTCGGCCAGTCTGACCTGTCTATACAAGTGGTGTTTAGCATATTCAGAATTGTGGGCACGTATCTTTCGACCTGACCGTTACTTCTTGGCGTACCGGTGGCAATCATGTGGTGTTCAATGTGCAGTTCTCTAAAAAGTGACTTTACTTGGTTAGCGCTAAAATTTGTACCACGGTCTGTAATAATCAAAGACGGCGTTCCAAATAACGTAATAGTTTCCCGCACGTTAGTAACTAACTCTTGGGCATTTAAAGTTTTAAGTGGCTTGAGTATACAAAATTTAGTAAAACCATCAACTGTAATCAGGATATGTCTATAACCTTCGTTTGAAACCGTAAATGGGCCTGTACAATCCAAATGTAACGTATGAAACGGTGGCTCACGGAAGAAAGCGGACGAGACAGGGAAATGACGACATAGGAATGCTGGCGAATCGGAACAGTAGACCACATACGAATGAGAACGACTCAAGAAGGCGACGAAACGGAACTGTGGCCAAAGTCATCCTGAGCCGAAACGGTATACCTGTTTTGGGAATTGGATGCAAGTATCCCTGCTTCGGACCTGTAGAACTCTTTCGTTCAGTGCAAATAAGACAGTGAGACAAATACTTTTTTACATAGGCTGCCATGCTAGGGAACCAGAAAATTTTGCGGAGCTTAGAAAGAGTTTTTTCGTATCCAATATGACAGTTTTCGTCATGATAAAGACGTAGAGTACTAAACCTACTTTCCTGGGGCAAATAAAGTTTTGGTTTAACATTAGGTTCAGTTTTGTACCGTAGTAAGTTGTTAATAAAAACGTATTGATTAGAATCAAATTCACCTCTCTGCAGTTGCTGTATCAATGATTGGGTCTGTGGGTCATTTTGCTGGGCAGAACGGAAGGGTACTTTTTAAATACGTTCATTATTTTCTGTTGTAGATTTCATCTAAACTCTGTATAGCAGCAGTTAATTCTGTAACTCCATCACTATCCACAAAACCAGACACGCTATTAACGTCAGTATTGTTCGTTGGGTTTTGTTTTCGTCTAAGGGTACAACCAGCAGAATCAGTAACAATGGTAACGTCGGGGTTATCTACAGCATTTCTACCTACGAGTAAATCATATTGAAATTCGTTATCCTTAGCAATGTACATTTCTAGTTCTAGGCAAACATCGTTAAATCTCACTGGGGCAGTGACGGTGGCAAAAACATGCAATTTACCGTTACCTATACCATTAAGGTACAAGGAGCATGGTGAAAAGTGTCAACCCATTTGTTTAGCTTTAGACTCTTTTACAAAGCTACAACCTGCTCCCGTGTCGATAAGACAATTGATGGATATTTCATTTACCGAAACTGTTGTCAATTTTAGATTGGACTTCGTAAAGCAATTCATTTCGGAGGTGGTGTAGTGTCAGTGGTAGTTGAACTGGGTGTTTTGTTTTTATCTTTAAACCAGCAACTAGACTCGTCATGCCCCATTTTTTTACAAATGGTACAATTTTTGCTTGAAGAAAAACCGTTAGTAGGGTCCGATTTATTATTATATTTTGTATCCCCTTGCAACTTAAAACATTGAGCTTTAACGTGCCCTGCTTTACCACATGAAAAACATTTTTTATCTGATGTATCGTCATTAAGCTTGGGTCGTTTATTCGAACTAGGGCCCGCCCTGTTTTCGTATCTGTCATGTCCGATTTGGTCAAATGGTCGTTTCTTTGTTTTTGAGTACGTCGTGAAAAGGGTAAGCAACTCCGAAGTTGTTGCCACATTACTGTTGAAAGATGCCATCTTAACATTGACATCTCGTATGCTACCACAAACAAGTTCGACTAACTGAGCTTCGGTAAAATTCACTTTTGTATTTTTTAGCAATCTAATCTTTTCTCTTGCATATTCGCAATAAGAATCAGCAGAATCAGAGTTGTATAAAACTGCCTTATTTAATTTTTCGGAAATATTTTTTTTTGGTGGGTACAAATCTGTTAACTCGGCACGAAAATTGGCCCAAGTTCTTCCAGTATCGGGTTCCCAAGTCTCAAACCACAATAAAGCAGAGCCCTTTAGGGCCTTACCGGCTTTGGCGACCTTGGCGACTCCACTCCATCCAAATTCTTCACCGAGGGCTTCAATATTCTGGCACCAAGCTTCAGCGCCACTGTCGCTCGTAGCTGGGTCGAACAGCGGCAGAGCGACGTCATCTTGCCGACGATTTGATGCCACAGCATCTCGAATGGCCGTCAGCAGCTGAGTAATAACCGCAGGGTCCATTTTTCTGAAATTATATTTTATCGTTAAGAAGGGTTAAGGTTACGATCCGTCACTTCTGATGTTAGATTTTCTTATAGACACTAGTATTAGAGACATTGTAATCAGGGTATCTAATAAGAATGAAATGGAAATACCATGAAAGATAAAGATTTAATATGACAGAAGAGGGTAGACTCAAGTAAATATTAACACTGCATTTGGCTAAAGCGAATTAAGTTATTCGTTTTGTATTAGAAGTCTGGAAAACCGTCACTTAACCGGGTATTCATTAAATCACAAGTAAATTCTGCAATTCTACTTAGTAGATGTATATATTACGTATATACATATTTAAAATGAACAATTCAATACACAGCACTACGTAGGACACAGCACAGAGCACTATGTAGGTACTAGCAGTGACAAAGGGTTGAATTTAATGTTATCACTTTAGTAGGTGATTAGTGTCAAGTTGATTGATGAAAACACAAATAAGGAAGCTAATATTCAAATCAAACACTTTTATTTGCAAGATACAAAACCAGGGATCACTTCCTTAAACGATAAAACTTATTATTACCATCTAGCTAAACAGTTCAACCAACTGAGCAAACGATCATTATCACCTAGCTAGTCTAAACTAATCTTACAGACTATTTGTCTTTATTAAGGAAACAATAGTAAAGTACTTAACTGACACAGTTACTCGAAGCACTGGCACCACCGGAATGTGTCCGGGCTCCAAAGCCCCTCCATTTTATAGTCTTTTCTACCCTACCACTCAAATATAATTTAAACAATGATTTGTAACGGATTTAGAACTATTATCTTTTCAACATCTCCTTTTATATAATGTACATCAATACTTATTACAAAAATACCTTCTTAATTACTTATAATCTAACAATCATTAAATCAATAGTTATTGTAATGTATAATTATCGTAAACATACAGTTT
The DNA here is from genome assembly GCA_005406045.1 of Adoxophyes honmai. Lineage (NCBI taxonomy): Eukaryota > Metazoa > Arthropoda > Insecta > Lepidoptera > Tortricidae > Adoxophyes > Adoxophyes honmai. Next base: position 53,926 of record BHDV01060373.1, on the reverse strand, counting down.
ATTTGTAACGGATAATTTTTAAACATTCGTAAACTTAACGGATTTTTACAAGGCAATCATTTAACAATATCAGACACATTTACACAACAATATAAACTATCTAACACGCCCGTATCGTTAGAGTTTCTCATGCGATAGTAAGTCTTATTGTAATGAAAATAAAGTTGAAATTCTCATTCCACGGAGCGGGTCGCTGCGCTACGCCGCGCTGCGCTGCTCTTTTGGTGGGAATTGACCCTTAAGAGAATAGGAGTCGCACCACTTCTCCATACAAATATAAATCACCATTATAAATATTCTAAATAAAAAAAAATAAAAAAAAATAAAAAAAATTAGAAAATTGATAAAAGCAAATCGTAGGGGCATAGCCACAACAGATACAAATATAATGTAAAAAAAAAATTTTGCTCTAATGTCATTATTCACGGAGAAAACAGGGGACTACGTTTGTATGGAGAAGTGGTGCGACTCCTACCCCCTTAAGCCCTATTATTTTAATAAGTCGATCAATAACGTCTACCAGTCAAATAGCCTGCATGAATAGTGGAGCACTGTCATTACAACTCGATAGCCCGACGTTCTGCGTATTAATTGTTGGCCACGTGTCTCTATCGAACTCGTTAGTCTATTTCGATAATCGCTTTATAAAATATCGATTTTAATTGTCACATTAAAATAGGTAACAGAAGAGATAAAAATTTAATGTGTCAGATGCGGAAAGTTGTCGTAGGTTTTGGAATAGTTTCACAAAAAACTGGAAGTTTTATTATTGAAACGGAAATGAGGTAGTCAGAGCAACGTGAAAAGTCAAAGCGATGGCAACTTACTGCACCTTTTCACTCTTAAATATCTATAGATGAAAGAGGTAGGTAGTATAATAGTGACAGATTGCTAGCCTGTCGCCTAAACTAAAGTATGACTAAACCTTTCTTAGTTGTCTCTTACAACATCCAGGGAAGAAATGGAGAGGTGTTATTCTAAATCAATCATGACACAGTAGGTAATGATTATGAAACACGGGTCTCAACGCGATATGATTATTTACCTTTATTACTCCGACGTTTCGACACGGGTTGCACCGGCCGTGGTCTCGGAGAATATATCAGTTAAAAAAAGTTCATATCAGTTTAAAATGTGTACAAAGCGCGAGAGTTTAAAATATTATATAGTAGGTAATGTACTTTTGATTTTGAATAATAAAATCTGCTTGATTTCTATACTGTGATCCATATGAGCTGTGGCCAAATTGAATACAATCATTAAATCGATATGACATGACAAACGTCATCATTTCTTTGATCATTAATTTGTAAGCTAATAAAGCATTGTAAAATGAGGTTAAATGATGTATGTTCTATTTATTAATTAACTTAAATAGGTAAGTATTATATTTGTAAATTGATTAGGTACGCATGAAGTTAAGACAAAGCAAATGTAGGTAAATTGCTATGACAACAATAATTACGTAGCTAAATATTCTTGATTAGGATTTTCACCATAGTGCCAATGAGTTCACGCAATCTTTTAGCAAAAACTGTCCTAATTTTAATGAAACCAACGCTCGTGAGGAAACCTGTTCACGAAAGTACAAAGTCAATTAATTCAACTTTGTATCTGAAGTTCTCAATCCGTACTGGTCCCTACAGTGGGACGTGGTTAGGCTAGGTTATATTTTTTAATTAATAATGTTCATTTTAACGCCTGTGAACTATTTGTCCGCAATAACGCGTTACTTTACTATAAAATTATATCAGGCGTTGAGAAAGTCCAAAAATAGCGCTGGGATTAGTCTTTTGGTAAATTATTTTTTATGATCCACTCAAATTGGAAGCACGATTCTAAATATCTAATATGAGCTGAGACGGAAGCCTTCAGCCTTGTTCACAGACGGCAATCGTCGCGTAATAAAGCAGCCGAGTGAGTAACGGCAGGTCGCGGCGGGCCGCCATCCGCCATTCGTCACCCGGGGTTACTCTTACATCGACTTTGTGTGTTAATGCTGAAGACGGCCATTTTTTCGCGCTGTGATTCGAGCGCGGAACTTAGGGGCTCAAAATAGATAAGTATAGAAGTTAATCTCCATACAAAGTATGCTATCAACGGATATAGACATGTCATACAGGCATGATAATTATGTCGTGACAGTTGGAGCGCACGTGGCAACGATTCTGCAACTTTAAGAAACACTAGTTCAACTGTCAAACTCTAACAAGTATCTTAAATTAATTGCCTTGCGAGTGTTTTCCACTAATTTACTGTAAAGAAATGTATACGAGAATACCAATTTATTGCACTTTCAAGATTATTTTCATGAAGTTACGAAGTTGGGTTGCATAAATACAAATAAGTTTTCAGGCATAATATCTGCCTGGAGAGAGATCTCTCAGGAATCTTTCCACAGAGCTAACGAGAAACTTTAACTTTGATTGCTTGATATAACTTAATTTATTACTAAAAACGAAACGGGAGCCAGACCTCCGCAATTCACACCTAAATACACTTTTCAAGTGCCAAAGATAAATCGCTGAGGTCTATCTAAACAGCCACATCAGAGCCATTATTCAAGCCAACAAAAAAACATAGTCGGCGGACTGTGTTAACGGCGCCATCTTGAATATTCATAAAGATAAAGCGAATTTATGCGGCCATAAACACTGACTGCGCTTAATAAAGAAACTTGCTCCGTGGAAATGTTGGTGTTTTAGGGTACTGGGGGCACTGAGGACATACATAGGTACATACATACATCAAGCATGTATTGTAGTCCCAAATGGGGTAGGCAGAGACACTAAACTACAAAGCCAAAGCCGTGACTATTCTACCATCGCCACGTGTCGCATAACTGGGGGCAGTGCCATACATACATACGTATACACATACATACAGATGTAGTGAGAAACTATTTTACTTCGTAAATTTTTGGAAAAGTTCGTATTTATCGTTTTATTACTTAAAACAATTATAATTATTATTTAAAACTGGATATTTACCATATATTATACGGAATGAATTCCCTTTAAAATGGGTACCGAAGCTATTTGAGAGAAAACGATAAATACGAACTTTTCCGAAAATTTACGAAGGAAAATAGTTTCTCACTACATCTGTACATCACGCCTGTATTAATAAATAGGGTAGGCAGAGCGCACTAAACTACAACGTTTCGTGGTTTAGGCAGGGGAGGTCCACCTCGCAGTTTAGGAACGCTCCGCCAGCGAGACTAATGAAAGGTCTACAGGAAGCAGAAAATCGTAGAAATAGACTAATATTTTATGTCCAAATCTCGGGATACAACGACGCCGAACGTTCGGTAAAATACAGTCGCAGTGCCTTCAAGTCATCTGTGACGGTCTTTTGCTCTTGCTTCGTGGGTAATCCGGCACTGCTCTTCACCATCTCTCCCTCATTGATGAGGATCTTGACTCCGCTTCAACCTGTCAACTGCTTGCCTTTGTCGGTTTCAGACAGCTGCATCGTATAGCACTTGAGTCAATTATTCCGCTGGTCTGTTCTGAGATCTAGTTTGACCAGCGTTTCGGACTTCGGCGTTTAGAACATTTTCCATCTACTTTTCCATGTGGCTATCAGACGCTCCAAGTTATCCGCACCTCTGTGGGCGATATGTACAAAATAGCGCATTATTCGCTGCAGACAGACACTGGGCATTCTCTTTTTTCAGCTGTTCTATACTATAGACCGATAGGTACTTAAAAGATGGTAAACAATCTTGACATGTCTTTTTATTGAAATACACAGTCTAAAAATGAAAATCGTTACACTATACAATTCAATTATGAAAGTAAATGATTTTTTCATACCTAAATTGTAAAATGTAAAGATTTTGATTTATAAAGTGTATGTTTAAATAAAAAGACACGTCAAGATTGTTTACCATCTTTTAAGTACCTATCGGTCTCTAGTACAGGACCCAGCCGGCTTAGAACAGCAAGGCGCGAGTAGCGATGTGCTTGAAATAGTATTATATCTATCACTATCTAATTAGTGGCACTGGATTTTTGAATTCATGTGCTCTGCCTACCCCTCTTGGGAATACTGGCGTGAGAATATGTATGTACTTATGTGTATGTATGTATTTATGTCTAATTAGAGACTTCAGAAAATGACGGGTAGACTATCCCGCGCGCGACGCGACTAAATCGTGTTGCCGTGCTAAAGATTACAGATTTTTGAACAGTGGGCACTCTATGGCAGGTCTATGGAATTGCTAATGGCGGTGCCGATACCACATTAAACTGATTTTAAATGATTTTGACATTTCAACAAAAGCGGAACCAAAAGATGTTGGGATCCCGTTCCAGTAATTTGGTGGATCTGAAGTCTTTATTCACGGGACATTAGTTTGTGCGCATTAGAAGGGTGAAACAGAGTGAGAGAAAATTTTGACTTGAAGAATTTCAGTTTTATGTTCTGTGTTTTTGTGTAAAAAGACCGTAAAAATGTTATCTTACTTGACACACTAAAATTCGCTACTGCTGCTGTGTCCAAGTAACAAGTGACAGCTGACTTAATTTTCCGATTGCAAGAACCGTGAGCACAACGGTATTTCACATACATACCTACATCACGCCTGTATTACCTGTAGAAGTGGTTGCGTGAATTAGTTATGGGTTTGTCTGTCACGTTTCGTATGCTCTGCCTACCCCACTTGGGAACACACTATATTCCCAAACGGGGTAGGTAGAGCACACAAAACGCTACATAGACAAAACGATGACTATTCACGTTTTGAGGCCACTTCTAGCATAATGTTTTTTAGGTTTTGATTTTGACGCGGCAGGTACAATAGTGACAGGTTGCTAGCCTGTCGCTTAAAGTATACCTTAGCCTATGTCCTTAGTCGCCTCTTACGACATCCACGGAAGAAATGGAGAGGTGTTATTCTAAACCCGACACCACACGGATGTATGTAAACGTAGACAATATTATAATAAGTGTTCCTCTCTGAGGCAGCTTGCGTGAAGGCAGCAACGGAGATTTACGACACGATCAACGACTTCCTTCATAAAACATGGCGAGTAACCTCGCTGTTTACCTCGCGCCTCTGGAAGGCTTTTCGCGAGTTTTTCCTTGATTTGTTGCTTTCTGCAGGTCAAGTTGGTTGAATATGCTGAAACTTGCGCGTGAAGTTTGTCTTATTTGTTTTGATAGGCTAGGACGTTTTCTTTCGTAGTTTTGTGGGGTTTTGAGGATCCATTCATTTGCTACACATTTTTACAGTTCATGGCGCTTGAAAGTGTTAACGTTTCTAAAGGGTTAGGTGGTTGTTAGGTGATTTGTGATTGATTGTGACTATTGTTAGGTGGCGTCAGCTATACTCTGTTTCCTCTAAGATTAAACATTTAATGGTAAACATTTTGTTTTTATTCTCGGTAAAACTTAAAATCATTATTGCAATAGCATTTGTAACGTTGGTACAGTCAGCTGCAGAGAAAGGTAACCCCATAGTAATAAGACATTGTATGGGCGGGGGGTTACTCTTCTCTGCAGCTGTCCGTACCAACGTTTGACCGTTACAATTCCAATCATAAATGAAACTGAGTATAGTTAAAGTGCCCGGCGTGTACTGTGGCTTTTATGTAATTTATGTATTTTAAGGGATTAAATTAAATTCGCCACCCGCTTTTTTCGTAGTAAAGCGATGCACGAACTAACCCCCACCACTTAAACCATATCCAAGTTAGATACTTTGAACTATAGGCTTCTCTACATCATTATAAAAACAGTCATCTTCACCTACAACCCACGTTCCCTCACAAACTTGAACTTGACTTAGCACCGCGCCATCAATCTCCCCAAATAAAACATATCGCCCGAATAAAAACGGTATTTCCTTGGACTCCTCGTTCCCGGGGCTGGCTATAAATCCCGGTGAGTTACGCGCGCGCGGGGCACGTCGCCGCGCTGACAAATTCATTCCGCCAGACCATCTAGCTGGTATTTGATGTAAATCCTCTCCCTTTCACTCTGTGCTAATTTACAAGGGAGGAAATGAGAGGTGGATATTTTAGCTAATTGATGACGTGTGAAAGGGTTGTGAGATTTTGTTTTGTAGAACTATGTGACTAAGTGGTCTGAAACGCAAGCGTTTGTCTTGCGTTTGTTCTTTAGCTTTCTGTGTAACGTTTTAGTGGAAGTTCTGGGATGTTCTGTGACGTGGGGACGTGAGCAATTTTATTTATGATTTTGACGTGACAACGTCTTAAATTAGGTTGAGCTGGGAGTCACTTATGAAAAAGTGTAACGCTCGGTAACGTTACGATGACGTCATACTATTTTTTATAGTTTTTTTCGCCAATAGGTACCAGGGGAGCATAAATAAAAGCCGATATAGCGTGCAATAAATAAAAGAAAATTGTACTGATTTATGAAATTTGAATACCCTTCTGTAAACTATGAGAAATCGATCAAGT
>BHDV01060373.1:23627-45497 GCA_005406045.1 Adoxophyes honmai | reverse complement strand
AGTTGAAATTCTCATTCCACGGAGCGGGTCGCTGCGCTACGCCGCGCTGCGCTGCTCTTTTGGTGGGAATTGACCCTAAGTCTGTGTTGGATTTCGAGTAACGCCTCTTCATTTTGTTCCATGGATGGCGTAAGAGGCGATTTGGTAGGCGTCCACAGGTCCGCATCGCACGCATCGGACGCATCGCATTCAATCATTTATTTGGCGAAATGCGATGCGTACGATGCGGACAGGTGGACGCACTTGTATGAGTTTCTATACAAATAATACTACAATCCGTTGCGTGCGATACGTCCGATGCGTACGATACCGACAAGTGGACGCTAGCATAAGGAAAAGCACGCGAGGAATTAGGTATGCTTCAGGCGGCAGGCTAGCAATCTGTCACTACTATACTACCTCTTTCATTTACGTTTAAACCCAAACTTATGCTTTTTCGACTTTTTAACGTTGCTCTGTCTACCCCATTTGGGATTACAGGTGCGATATACTACTTATAAATGTTTATTAAGCATCGCCTTAGCATCGTCAGATTATTTGCTAAGTAACAAAAGTAACCAAAACATAAAGTGTGCTACACTTCAACGAATCAATGCGTCACTAAAACCCTGTTGCGTGTGCCATAATTTTCAAAGAATTCAGTCAAAAGAAACAAGCGCGCTATGACTAGCTTCTACCAACACAAACATTTCAAGGTACTAGACTAGAGGTAGGTACATTAAACATTCAAAATGAGTTTTTCAGTTCCACATTAGGTACGCAAAAGTTCCACAGCTAATAAAGGAGATAACGGCGCTGTGTCACATTTTAGCGTAAAGTATCACGGGCGACAAATCGGCCAAAATGAGCCATTCGAAACTGGGAAGTGCTGCCATTTATAAAGAGCGCGCACTTATGACCCGCGGCGCGAGGCATAGGCGGTAGCGGGAGCGCTAACGGAAGCGGGGCGGAGCGGCGCAGTAGGTGGTTGTAATGTTCGAAATTATACACGAAGAGGGCGCCGAAGAATCTTCGGAAAAAGTAGTTCGTTCATACCATTAGTTCATAATAATATACATACTGTCAGTGTTTAGTTTTATAACGGTGTACGTTGTACACAAGGCCAGTTAGCCTCCACACGTTGCACAAAATACAAACAAATACACTGAACTATTTCAAAGTACAATGCCGATCCTATTGATCTTACTTGTCAGTAGTATCAAAATACCGATCATAATAATTATAGCATGCGTGTGGATGGTTACATATTGTTTCTGATGGTAATTTTCATGAAGTAACTTAATTCAGCATTTGTCAAAAACATTGCCACTACATGTTTATTGATATTTTCTGCAAAATTTATGTTATTTTACTCAAAAACTTGAGCTCATTTCAATGGGAAAAATAAAGTCTCAAAATTTTATAAATGCAAAAAGTTCAATTCCCCTTGTGTACTTTTCCACACAAAGTGAATGGACAACAGTAATGTAATAGAAAAAAAGCTATGAGAACCTATTTTCTCCCATTATAAGTAATCGAAAACTCTTGCAGCTAAATAAAAACATCCCAAAAGTTTCTGAAAATTACACATAAACATTGAGTCAAACTCAAACTCCGACCTAACTAGATAGCTACTTTAGCGATTTCTCTCATTACACCTACTTAACACACTTCCAGATAAAACAATAAGCTCACCCGCTGCCGCCTGTAACCCGCAGCACAACATTAACAACAATATTTCACGGCGGGCGGACATTTTTATAGGTATTTAGCGAAAACGTCGCTCCTACAGGCCAATTTGCAAGTTGTTTGCGCGATAAATTGCCCCCGCGCCGGCGCTGCGCTTACTTTGTTAGCTACTCGTAAAAACTGCAATTCTCATTTATTATTTGTAATTACAATCATTTCTTGTTAGGTTATGGTGCGTGTTGAGCTGTATCAGCGAGCTCTGAGTTGCAAACTAGAGTATTTCGAGGATTTGAGCTCGACTATGATTACAACTCTAAACACATAGCGGAAGCGTGGCGTGCTGGTGCGAACGAGACGCTTATTTCCCGGCCGGTGCTTTGTGCGAGCTCCCTCGCATAATTTCGAATATTACAACCGATGCCGAGACGCTACCGCGCTGCGCCGCTCCGCTTTCGCTGCCAGAGCATTTAGAGCTTGGAGCGGGTAAAAATCTAAATCGCAAGACGATGACTAAATTTTTGGTTCGAAATCAAAAACAAACTCATGTATCTATGCATACTAGTGCCAGTTTAATTCCCTTTCAAGTTTCGTGGCCACTTAAGCTAAATTTTAGGTTTCAACATAGGTGAAAGTCGTACTAAGTGACAGATCATCATCCTTTTGCCTAAATTGCCTAATGCATGCCTTTACCTGTTTCTTTAGCCTTTTCTTACGACACCCACAACCCACAACCAGAGAAGAAATGGAGAGACGATATTTTAAAACCCACACCACACTTGTCTACAAAACGTATGTAGTTATATTTTTGACTGCAACTGACTCAGGTTATACCTAGTCGTGACGTATAGGCAATATGTATGTATTACATACATACATACATACATAACCGTCACGCCTTATTCCCTGCGGGGTAGGCAGAGACAACAGAGCGCCATTCGCTTCTATTCTGATATACTTCTCTCGCTTCACTCACATTCATAACTCTCGTCATACACGCTCGACGGTTTCGGGTACTCCTAATTTGGCCTCCCTTTACTACATCGTCGATCTGGTCGATATAAGTTCTTCGGGGGCGCCCTCGACTGACTTGCCCAAACACACTTCCCTTGTAAATTTGCTTACATATCCTTGCTTCATCTTTTCTCTCCACGTACCCAAACCAACGCAGCATACCCTATATAATTATGTCTGTATTATACATGTTAATTCTCTTTCCACAAGGCCAAATAATTAACCAAACAGTGGGCGAATTCCCACCGCGGCTGTTGAGCGCGACACGTGGCGCTACATCGCATTACGCCCCCAGAGACATCTATCGGCAACACGATACAACGCTCTTAAGATGGCGCTTGCCACTGTGCTGTCACTTTGACAGCGGGTGTCGCGTTTTTTAGCGTTTGGGTTCTTTGAGACTAATGCCTTGATCACACGTACCGAGTAGAGTGGCGAGAGAGTGTTCTCGGCCGAGTACTCGGTTCGTGTGTTCTATTAAAGCAATAGTACACACGAACCGAGTACTCGGCCGAGAACACTCTCTCGCCACTCTACTCGGTACGTGTGATCAAAGCATAAGGTCCATCTAAGGTCCGTCAGTACGTTTTTCTACGCAGGGTGCCATAATGAGTACAATACATAACCATAATGGCTTGGCTTTTGAAATAGAATATTTGAAATTTATATGTACTTAAATTTGTATCCAGGTACCTATTTTGAATTTGTAAGTCGCTTTATACTTTCAAATACATAGAAATCTATTCCGGCAAAGCGCCAAAACACACTCAACCTTCTTGTTGAGACCATAAAAGCGTACATACATTTACATAGTCTTGGCGCTTTCACCACATCGATAAATTTGTTACCAAATGTAGTTTATTAAATACCAAATGTAGTGTATTAAATACAGTTCTCATAAATACTTTATTAAATGAATACTACTTCAGTGACAGGTGTCTAGCCTGTCGCCTAAAATATACCATAACTTATATCCTTAGTCGCCTCTTACGACATCCACGGAAGAAAATGAGAGGTGTTATTCTAAACCCGACACCACATGGAAAACGATTTAAACCGGTGAAGGAAAACCTGAAGACCCCACTCCGCACTAAGTCCGTGTAAGACCTAGCCCAAACGAAGCCCAGACCCAATCATAATACAGAAGAGGCCTGGCATTAATCAACAAAGTAAAAATTGTAATCTCACTTAATTTATAATCATTCTAGTGCAAGCGATAACTCATTTAGTAGGTACTTAGATAACACATTTCTTGTAAACATTTTATCCAGACATGATCCGGGATAATTTCGAATCAAAACCACATTGATCTCATCTCATCATTCATGTATCGCTGACAAAATTCAAATGCAAACCTCCAAACTTATATCTGCTTTCACTCAAATCTCACGTAAGCTTTACCATCTCAGTTACAAAGTGCAAATTTCCGTCACTTCCATTGTTCGTGTGCTGAAGTACCGTGGCACGTCGTGCCCTAATATTACCTGTCACATATCAACTCCTTTATCCTCCGTGTTTGATGTAAAACAGTATTTTTACTTATTTTTTTGTCTCCCTTTGCGATGTATCGAATTTTTATAAGACGTCTTATGAGGGCGGCTTCGACAGTTTCCATTAGAGTGTCAGTTACGTTAGGTATCCATCTGGGATTGGGAATTTAAAATTTTTGAGAGCCGATGTGACGTGTAACCCGAGCATAATGAAAAGTGCCTAAACTGAGTGCGAGGGCACGATGTCACTTAGATCGGTGAGACAAATTCTATCACCTAAAGTAAAAATATGAATTGGATTTGTTGAACACTACATATAAGTTAAATGTGACTACACAATGAGGAAGGGTCGGTAAAAAGTGACCTCTACCTGACAACTCATGTTCAACACAATGTTATGCAAACTTAATTTTCCTAAAAAGTATCTGATCGTCTGCACATTTAGCGGGAAAATTATCCGCCCAATTGCCCTTTAAATATAATGTGGAAAGTGAGACTTGTTAATGCCTGTATAATAGGTAAAAATGAAAAAACTCGATAGCGATTTTTTTTCCCTGAGTAGTCTCCGATTTCTAACTTGGCATTGTTTTAAGCATTGAACAAGATACGTCTAGGTTCAACGGTTTTAAGCTGTGGTAAGTTCGCGCACCCTTTTTTTGCCGCGTAACCGCCCTAGTATCCCTACCCTCTCCATTCATAACTCAACGACTGCCATCGCAATTCTTCTTGCCCATGTTAACAAATTATTTCATTAGCTAAAAATAGTCTACTAAGATACCTTACTTATTTTTTCCAGCAACAGTTTACTTTCTTGAAAAACTTCAGCGCGAAAAATAACTCCGGAGAACTCAAATAAATAACCAGATGTCCGCCGCCAGAGCCAACAAGAATACTTAAGATACGCTCCAAACGTAAATGGGCGCTCGCTCAAAACACAAACAGTGAAAACAGCGCGAATAAAAAGCCACCAGCGACACATTTCGCGCGACAGTCAACGGAAGGCTTTACTACTTCCGCTGACAAGACGGCCATTCAGCCCACCGGAAACTGCGGCAGCCCCGGCACGATAAAACACCTATCCAAATTGCACTCACGCTGGCAACACTGCGCCGTCCAAACGAGACCCTAAAAACAACCTTTCTAGAGTCCCCTTTCAAATAAAGAACTCCGACCACGAAGGTTGCGTCAACCGCCAAAGGAAAGCGAGCGGCCGCGCTATTTCTGTCAACTGGAATCGGTTATTTCCCTCATCGAGTATGATGTAAAGTTTCGCGCAGTCAGTGATAAGGTCTAATGGGGGTCGTTCGCCCTTTCAGTGGGGTTGCGCGACTTTCCGAGTTCGTTAAACGTATCTGATTATTGAGGGCTTAAATTTCGTGTTATCTTTACGATATGCGAGTTGAGAGGTGTAGGCGTGAGTGGCGATGTGACGCACGTATGGTTATTTGCGAAGTTTTATTGCTTTATGGAGTTGTTATTGCTATGTCATTCTTTGTTTTGAGCTGTTCGTATGCTTACTTGTACACGAGCATCCATTTTCTTAATTCCACTCGATAATTGTAGGCAATCATCGATATTTTTCGTCAGACCTTACCTTTCTGGGGTGTTGGATTAGATTAGATTAACACCTCTCCATTTTTTCGTGGATGTCGTAAGAGGCGACTAAGGCCATAGGTGAAAGGCTTGCAACCTTATTGCTAGTGAAGAAACGTACCTACATGATGTAAATAATAGTTCGCTCAATAATATGTTATATTCCTGTTACGAATTTGACTATACCTATGACTGATTGACGTCACGGCTCTGTAATTCAAAAGAATGTTGCTATATTGAAAAATCTAAACCTAGAGTACCCTCATGAGAGCCACACAAAAAAATTACAGCAAAATAAATGTATCTTTTTATGCATATTTGTAAATCATGACTTGATGAATCAAATGACATGAAATGCTATAAATTGTTTAATAATGAAACCAATTTTATTAATAAACGCATGGGTAATTTTCGTAACCACCTAGATTTTTCTAAAGCATTTTCAGTTAATTTAGATGAAATTATGTAAAGTTGTTTTTCAAAATCAATCATGTCAAACGACTATTATTTCCAAAAATGGAAAAGTGTGCTTCACCGTCTAAAGATCTTGGTCCAATTAGATCAAGAATACCAGGTAGAATTAAGCTGTCATTCGAAAAACTTAGTCTTCGAATAAGTCACTATGAACTCAAATTTTCATGAACAAAGTGGGTAAAAGTAAAAAAAATGTCTTGGAATCTGTAACTCTCGTTTGGTTATATTGGGTCCTAAGTGTAATAAATTTTTGTGCAATGAAACAGAACTTAAAGCCCGCCACACATTAAGCAGATACGGTAAGATATCTGTTACAGGACATATATCTGTCAATATCGCTCCCTATACAATTCAATGAGCTACCACACACTGCGCAGATTTACCGTCAGGTATCTTTTGACAGTCAGTCAGTTCATCGTGGGTGTCGTAAGAGTCGACTCTGGGAAAGGGTTAGTGTATTGTGGGCGATGGGCTAGCAACCTGTCACTGCAATATCACGTTTGACCATCTGGTTACCCTGAAATTGCTAAACGTGGCACTGGATTTTCGAATTCATATGCTCTGCCTACCCCTCTTAGGAATACAGGCGTGAGAATATGTATGCATGTATGTATGTATCTTTTGACACCGACATATGGAAAAATGGCATTTATACGCAGATAAAATATTATCGTATATGCGTAGTCTGTGACGGGCTTAAGACTTTTATAACATAACATTCACATCACGATATATCCAGTAAAGTAGGCAGAAATAACAAACACTTTCATATAGATGACATCTACTTTGTCGTCATACCATACCAGTAGGCTAAACACAGCGACAGTAACGAGTCAAATCGCGCGCGGGATAGACTACCTGTCATTTTCTGACATCTCTAGTTAGACAGGGACAAATGTAGTTTATCTCTCACGCGAGTCCACTTTATGGCTTTAACCCTTCATCATCATCATCCAGCCCTATTACGTCCCACTGCTGAGCAGCCTCCTCTCAGTATGAAAGGGCTTGTGCTATAGTTCCCACGCGGCCCAATGCGGATTGGGAACTTCACACACAACATAGAATTACTTCGTATCAAATTCGATATCGCACATAAATTCCGAAAAATTCAGAGGCGCGAGCCTGGGGTTCGAACCCGCGACCCTCTGCGTGAGAGGACACATGTCGAACCGCTGGGCTTCCATGGCTTAACCCTTGCTCTTCTTTTATTTCCAAGGATGCCAAGACCCACGATAAAAAGCGCTGTCAAGCTGTGGAGCGGCTGAGCGGCATGCTCGGCGCTTACATCAACATCTACAACGACGCCTTGGACTGCCAGAAGCAGAACTTGCAGGTTCAGAAGATGCAGAATATTGAGGAGGTAGTCAAGTCAATCGTGGGCAGGTTAGTAAAAAAACCGATTAAGTGCGAGTAAGATTCGTGCATGAAGAGTTTTGTACATTTGTCAAGGTCTCAAGATATAATCGGCGTCTTCATTGCTGACGGTCCTGTCGTATCTAGCTTGAAATTTGGTCCAAGCGTCTCTGTCCTCGGAAGTCTGTATGGCTTTTGGTATGGGTAGGCCAGTGAGCTTCTTGATTTGGTCTGAACAACGGGTAGGCGATCGCACGGTCTTTTCCCATCCACCTGCCCAACCTGCATCAGCTTCTCCAAATTGTCTAGGTTCCTGTGAGCGACATGTCAGAAGTAGTTTAGTATCCGTTGGGAGCAAATTATGGACAGCCTTGTTGTTATTCCGAGCTCCCTGAGAATGGACACGTTGGTACAGCGTATCTATTGGTACCTACCTAAGTGCCTACCTGTTACCATTTATTGATACCGACCAAAACAGGCAAAAAATTACATGTTTTGTACACTCGTAGATAGACAAAACCACGCCATTTCACGCTAAATAAAGGTTGAGATTACATTGGTCTTTACTTTCTCGTTCTAGTTCTATCCTATTTTACTTCCTATTATATCGACAATACAAGTGTTCTTAGTTTCAAAGTAAGATTTTGTGTCTTGTCAGAATAATGGAACTCAAGCACCAGCTTCGGAAGATTGAAGGGTGCCAAGTCCAGTTCTTGAGCCAAGGACTAATAGGACACCAACTAACGACTGATGACGCTGAGTTTCAAGATATACTATTCAAAATAGAAAGGGAAGACTATGTTAATTCTATGATATCGGATGCTTTTGAGAGGGCGAAAGAAAAATTGAAAGAAAAAGAATTGGAATTGAGTAAGAATAATTAAGTAATTAGGTACATCACATACATAGGTACAACATCGTTGCCATGTGGTGTGGGGTTTAGAATATTTCCTTAGTCACCTCGCCAGAAGAAATAGAGTGGTTATCCTAAACCAAACACTACACAGGTAATTATGATGAAACGCTTAAACATAATAACTTAATCTAGATGTTTTGCAAGTGAAATGAAATACTTAGGAATTGTTAACAATAATAATAATGAAGGTTAATGTAACAGTGAAAAAAGAAGAAGAAACGAATAAACTAATCGAGGATGAGAATGTCCTTAACTGGTGGGAAGAGGAAGTAGTAGATGAAGCAAAAGATGTCAAGGGAAAACTTAATTTAACCGAAATATACGAGGTGGCAGAGGTAGTGTCTGAAGAAACACTGTGTATGAGGAAAATGTTAACAATGATACAGGCGCAAGAGAGAACTCGGTTAGTTTATAAGGTTAACCTAACTATTAATAAAATTTATTAAGTACTTTGAATTTTAATGGATTAGGAAACAGATAAAATACAGCAAAACAGTATTTGACTTGATGTAATGTCTGGAGGTGAGTGAACTAAAGTAAATAATGTACCAATTAGCTTGATTATCTTATAACGGATAAATTTCAGTCAAGTGACTCGATGGCAGTTATCTAAGAAGCAGAGAAGGGAGCTTTGGGCAAAGGAATTAGAGGGAACTCTGCAACCACAAGCTACAGTTGAACTCAAAACGCGTGCGGCAGAACTAATTCAAAGGGTAGCCAGGTAAATCAGTAAAACTATGAGCAAACTCTTTTGCTGAAGTCAACTTTGAATTTTTTTATTGTTAATCTTCACATAACAGTCGAATCATCAACACCGCTGTTAATGCCTTAGAGAGACTGAAACATGACTTGTGTCCGTTCGGTGAATAAGTTTAGATTTGGTACAGTTTTCTTTGACTATTTTGTTCTTTCATATCTATTTAATTACAAATTAATTACGCCTGTTTCCAAAAAAGGTACGCAGAATGTGGCATAGACTGGACTATGACTTGTTCATGTTTTGTAGCCACTTCTAGCGTAATTTTAGGTTCAAAAACAAATTAATAGTTTGGAAGGTATTTAATTGTATGATGGTCAGTATTTCGCAAAAGAGCCAAGGTGTTTTATCCACATCATATTACCACGGACCGCTACAAAATGTACCCTGGATCTAATCATTTTTGACACAATGATAATATAGTAGGTGTGTTAAAATTATGTAATGATTTCAATAATATCACTGTAATAATAAATAATAATTGCAGAGCTTACATGGAATTTAAGCGTAAGAAAATTATAGAATGCCGAACCGACGAGGTTTTAGGAATCAAAATGTGTGGAGAAGCGAATAAAGACGCGCAGGAAAGAGCTGAAAAGGTACCTGAGAAACTGTCGTTAGATAGAACTTTAGAGTAAAATAATTACAAGTTTCTATTTTATTTACATTTTTAGAATAAAGAACGTCGACAAAAACTGTTTAAAGAATTCGATCGCGATTGGAAATCGCAGTGTGTCGAAATAAAAGCGAACTTCATGAAACGAAAACGAGATGAGCTGTGTGAAGATTATCGAGACAATCTAAGAGATTGGTTTTACAACTGGTAAGGGTATTCACTGATTAAAGTTGTTGGAATAAAAGTCAACATAAAAACAATACGAGGATTGTAGCAGAGTAATTATAGCACAGAATAGGTAATAAAAGGAATTAGGAGGAAATTATGCCTGAAGAAATGAAAGTGAAGTTGCTAAAAAAAAAACTTGTTAGGTAATTGTCGTATAGAAGGTCCACTCCCCGACCAATTAGTTTAGACGTAAATATTTGGTTGTCTCTTTCTACCGCTACCCGCTTGTCGTAGACCTGTCATGATCATGAGGTCTCGCCAGCGAAGCGTACCTAAAATGCGCAACACCACCCTTGATTGTACTTAGTACCTGGATAGAAATGAGAGTAGTCCAATGTTTTGATGCATAATAATTTTCAAAACAGGTACACAAGCATAAAGTTTTTTCATAACATACCACACGAAACTAAAGGTGGTTCGACAGTTATATTACGAGGCGAAATACCCGAACCTCACGAATGGCTTGAACAGTATGAAGCATATTTGGAAGAAAAGAAGAAGAATAAGAACAAATCAGCGCAACAGGTAATTGTTTCATTAGTCGCATTAATTGAAAGATAATTTGTTTCATGGCATGGCGTAAATCTGCTTCAATTAAAGAAAATCTCCAATAGAGAGATCTCTCTCCAGGCAGTGTTATGCCTGGGGACCGAAGTCCAAAGAGATAAAGTTGGAAGTTGTATCTATCCTACTAATTTTTAAAACTTCGTTAGCACGATGTAAAACACTTTGACAGTTGATGACGTAGATGATGTTTGCGTAAGAAGTCCTATTACTAGACGATAAGTGGCGCCAGGGTCGCTAACTGGTCCTTGAACTTTTTTTCTAGTTGAAATATGAAAAGATGGAAGCAAAAAGGGAAGAAATGAGGGCAAAAAAAGAACAGCAAATGAAAAAGAAACTAGAAGAACAGATGATGAAAAAAATAATGAAAAATCCGAATATGCATCCAGGCTATCAGTATCCGGTTTCAAATAAGGCTCACAACATATTGCAGGTAAATATACCAGAACCATTTTTATTATAATAGTGGTGAAACTTAAAACTCAACTATAGTTATTTTACAGGCATTAGAAGATTATCACTCAGCGTGGGATATTCTAGATGCTAAAGACAGTACAGACGTAAAAGAAAGACACATCAAAGAATTAGACTTGGAAAATATGTACATGGAAGCAAAACTTGAAGTTATACCAGAAGTGGACATCGAAATGAAGTAACTTAACATGATATTTTAAACTCTCGCGCTTTGTACACATTTTAAACTGATGAAACACGGGTCTCAACGCGATGATTATTTACCTTTATTACTCCGACGTTTCGACACGGGTTGCACCGGCCGTGGTCTCGGAGAAACTGTCCGTTGCAGCGAAATTGTCAAAACGGAGCCACGGGTAAACACACATTGAAGTACCCGAAAAAAGTCAATAAAAATGTTGGGGGTAGGCCGATGAAATGTCCAACTACCCGAACATTATTATGTTAACTGTCAACAGCACGGCACACAACACTCACAATATCCCCGCACTGATCCGATGATATATCCCGTGGTATCAACTTCTGAATCACCGGACCCCAAGTTGACGATAAATTGAAACCGTCTTCTCTATTAAAATTCTTAGGATGTTTCTGAATTTCGATCGCCTCCCGTATAACCCGTGGATAATAGTGCCGTTCGGTCGAGAGTAATTTGGGTTTGTGTAATTCTATCCAGTGATTTGGTCCAGTCGTGAGTAAATGTTCAGCTATTGCGGATTTGTGTATTTGGCGATTTTTGACTGCCGCTATATGTTCTTTCACCCGCTCCTGAACGCTTCGCTTAGTCTGGCCAATATACACCTTCCCACAACTGCACTCTATCATATACACACCGGGATTCTGGAAAGGAATAACATCCTTCGGGCTGCGCAAGTGATTAGCTACTTTGGATAACGGAGTGTATACAGTCTTAATGGAGATTTTCTTAAGTACTGCTCCAACTTTGTCCGTTATCCCTTTGACATACGGCATAAATGCTGGCTGCCTACTGACCCCTGGATGTCTTTCCCTCTTCTTGACTGTGCGCTGGATTCTCCCAACATATCCATTCTTCTTTAGTACCTCCTGAACATGGGCCAACTCCTCGTCTATGTGTTCAGGGTCACATAAGTCACGAGCCCTGTTTACCAGGGACGTGACCACGGATTGCAGATGCCTCGGATGATGATGGGAAGAAGCTTGCAAGTACCTGTCAGTGTGCGTGGGCTTTCTGTATACGGAATGGGCCAAAGTACCATCCGATCTGGCCGTCAGTTTGACATCGAGAAAAGGCAGCGATCTTTCGCACTCCATCTCACACGTAAACCTTACCTTGGGGTGGATGGAGTTTAGATGATCAAGGTACTTTTTCACTGTGTCGCAGGTTCCCTTCATGATGCTGAAGACATCATCGACGTATCTCTTCCATACAGTGATTATGGAAGGTCCGGACTCCAATGCCAACCTCTCAAAATGTTCCATCCATAGGTTGGCAATCACCGGGGCAACAGAAATTCAGAAACATCCTAAGAATTTTAATAGAGAAGACGGTTTCAATTTATCGTCAACTTGGGGTCCGGTGATTCAGAAGTTGATACCACGGGATATATCATCGGATCAGTGCGGGGATATTGTGAGTGTTGTGTGCCGTGCTGTTGACAGTTAACATAATAATGTTCGGGTAGTTGGACATTTCATCGGCCTACCCCCAACATTTTTATTGACTTTTTTCGGGTACTTCAATGTGTGTTTTACCCGTGGCTCCGTTTTGACAATTTCGCTGCAACGGACAGTTTCTCCGAGACCACGGCCGGTGCAACCCGTGTCGAAACGTCGGAGTAATAAAGGTAAATAATCATCGCGTTGAGACCCGTGTTTCATCAGTTTAAAACTTAACATGACTTGTAACTGATAAAGCTGAAACTTCTAGGATCATTTCTTTCAGTTTAACTAAACTTATAATTGTGAAATTGTACTACAGAAAAGAGCTAAAGAAATTGAAGACTGCTTTGAAAAACGACTACGCAAGAGAGGGAGAAACTATGCTTGAAGAAATGAAAGAGAAATTGCGTAAGAAAAAGAAGAAAAGACTTAAACTTAAACCTACTGTCAGCGAGCTCATAGCCGAAAAGATGGAGGTAAAAATAAGATAATCTTCTAGACATCCAAAGTACACATAAAACGTTTCAATGGATCGCATAAGTATTCCTTTTGTGCTGCTGATGAACTAAAGGCCTTTATTTCTTTTTTAAAGCATTTAGCTGAAATGGGTATTTTCAAAGAATATCCAAAAACTAAGTTCGAAGATTTCAAAGGTGATCACAATTTTGCTGGTGATGGAATTCGGTGTTCAGATGAGTAAGTAAAATTAGAAAGTCTTGACGAAATCCCACAATCAAAAAGATCATTTATGCAAATAGAGGGTTATTTTGCTAAGGCTCTCTTAAAAAAGTGTTATAACAAAAGCTCACTTACCTGACGTTGTAAGTTTTTCCATTTTTCTCCAGACCAGCTAAAGCATTCGCCGGAGAAATAAGAGGCATCTGGTGGGACCGTTGCCGGGAACTAGTCCACGGGTTCCATAAAATACTGGTAGTAGGGCCCAATGGAAGCGGGAAAACCAAGCTGGTTCACTCTATGGCCACTACCAACGGTAGAATCTATTCTCTCTCTAACTTACATACTTAAGTGCTTTCTTACTTAAGGCGGTATTATTATTATTATTGGTAGATCAGTCGCACTTCACCCCGCGCTGCCTCCGATGCGCCGGTTACCCCCACCAGTTTCACCCAGCGATTTCAAACCATCGCGCGATGCGTTGTTACTGTTAACTATGTATTTATGTTAGTTAATAATGTTAACTATGTATTAATTAGCGCCCCAGCGCCACATTTGTCAAATAGCCGAACTGAACGATCCTACATCGCGCTGACGAAGTTTCGACGAATGGTTGCATAAAAATACAACTTCCAGCTTTCTCTCTGCGGACTCTCTATTGGAGACTTACCCACAATTTTTCCAGCATTTGCAGAATATTGACATGTAGTATAATTCATCTTTTCATAGATGCCGTTGTCTTCGAGCTGGACCCTCGACATCTGTGCCAGTTCACTCCGGAGGAGATACAGCACGCAGCCGCTGCAGTCGCCAGCTGCGCTCGCGCCGCGCAGCCAGCTGTCGTGTATCTCAAACACGCGCAACTACTATACTATAAGAGGAACAAGGTTTGTTGTCTTTGACAAAGTTGATGGTATATTTAAGTGGCAGACGGCACACTTTTTGTGCGATCGAGTCTGCGGCGCACAAAAAGTCTGCATGGATTGTATGAATTGTGCGCCGGACTTTTCGCGCGTCGTATGCGTTACTGCATATAATTGCGAAGGTTCTATTTTCACAGACTAAAAAGTGCGTCACTGATAGTCTGTCGTCTGAGCAGCACCTTAGGATTTTTGACTACGGGAATCATATTCTTAGCTAATGTTGTAAATGTTGGCATTTTACTACGTGATCCTCCCTGGTTATGAGAGACTGGCGGCAGCAATATAGCTTGTCAGAGCGACAAGCAATCCCCCGCCTCCCCTGCAGTCTCCGCTCGCGTCTTTAGTACCTCGAATCCACCGTCTCCCATACCCAGGTATCTACAATTTTCCAACCAAAAATTAGGTTCAATTATTGAGCCACTTACCTATGTTTGTAACTTGGTCGTGTAATACTAATCCAATAGCTGACATCTAGTCGGTCCCATCGGTCATTGATTACACGTCTAAATTGCGAACAGTGGCAAGGTGCCTCAACAATCCCGGTTCGTAACTGTACTTCTGAAGGCACCTCCTGGAGAAGAGTTTAATCCTGACATGGCTGATCTAATTCGACGCTACGTGAACAAAAAGTTACTCAAAAAATTACAGAAATCGGACAACATAACTGTCATCGGTAAGAACCCATCATTCATTACACACATAGTTCCCGTTGTGCTTTTCACACACACATACATCACCTAAAACATAGTTGAACCTATTTCCTTAGTCGTTCCTTGCGGTATCCACCAAAGAAGTAGAGTAGCTAGTGTTATTGTAAACCCAATGCAAGACGAGGTTGTTTTTCAATTGTAAAAACCCTTAAAATTCGTTTCGCTCATACTCTTCTTACTCCTCACAGCATCCTGTTCAAATCCCTGGCTGATAAAAAAGAAACTACTGAAGCTGTTCCCTGAAGTGGTTCTCATACCAGATACGTCGTACTCCGTGGTGGAGCGACTCGTCAGCTCCTGGGTGGCCACGTAGGTCCTTTTCCTATCCTTAATTAATCATCGTGTCATGGCCAGTCTCGATATTCAGTCTATCGTTTGTTTAGCGTGATAAGATATGAAAATGACATGTCTGTCTAATTTATTTTATGGGCGTTAAGTCATTTTCTTGTATTTATTAAGCTAAACCGTCGATGGTTCGAGTATTGGAACGTGCCGTTAATTGGGTTTTCTATATATCTCTCAAAGGTTGGCTGTAAGATGCTTTAATTATGTATCACATAATAATATTATTCGATTATCTAACTAACGGACTCACTAAATTCCGGTCCCAAACACAGCGAAATTCGAGCATTGAGCCGCTGCTATCTCTGTCGACATCCCTATTATCCGTAGGTATTTTACTATAAGTGAGTCACATGGTATTTTTGTGGTAAATTTTGATTTTATTTTCAGTAACCACTCGATCCCGAACGACTTCGACGTCCATAGTTTATCACGAATCCTGCGAGGCTACGGGTACTGCACTATCCAGGATGCTCTGTATCATTTCTTGGAACCTGATCAAGTCGTCAAGTAAGACCTTCATCATTATAATGATCGTTTACTCATGCACAATTAGTGAAATAAAACTGATCTACTCACATTTTTATATCGAGATTAGCTCGATATGTTTCGGGTCAGTTCGTGACCAACGCGCCACAGCAGCGGATAGATGCGCACTGCGCGCTACCACTCTTTCCGCTCAACTGCTTAGTAGTGGGCCAGAACAACTGAACATCGCCATTGTGTAGATCCTTTTCAGCCATCGCATGGCCATTTTGCTGGACAAGCGCTGGCCCATCACGTAGAGGAGCCATACAACTGACAACGGTTCACAACTACCCACATTTACTTTCCAGCTCTTATAAGTAATTTATGTAGTTAAGTGCAAACTAAACATATTTTGTTGTTTATTTTAAAGGATAGCATCCCACGGTCTGAGCCCAATGGAAGTTTTCAATTACGTGCTACAAACCGGAGTAGAAATGAACGTAAGTTTAAGAGTAGCCCAGTTCAATACTCTTGGTTTTTTCTCTATGGCGTGGCTCTGCCTACCCCCATTTGGACGGCGTGACGTATACTGACTATACTGTATAATAATAATATATGAAATAAAACAATAAAAAATCGTCGATTAGTGGGCAGACCACCGGCCCGTTGGGCAGATGACATCTGGAGATCGGCCAGCAAGCTGTGGATGATTAACGAAGAATCGGACAGAGGCTGTGGCGGCCCTAGCGCCACCTATTCCCCAGTAGTAGAATTTCTTCCACAAACGTCATCAACTGTCAAAGTGTCCTACTTCGCGCTAACGAAGTTTCAATGATCTGTTGCATAAATACAACTTCCAACTTTCTCTCTGTGGACTTCTGTCCTCAGGCATAACATCTGCCTCAAAAGAGATGTTATGCCCGTCATATTGGAGTCTTTCCCACACGCCATTGCTCAGTTGGGGGGTGTGGGCAGATTTGATTGATTGATTGACGAACTTCTCAACATGTTACGTCTGAGTAAGAGCAAGGGACTTATTTTTAAAACTTTTACTTGACCTTATTTTATTATTACAGTTGATTGTACCAGCTCGCGTCTTGGGTTTTAAGACGCGTATACCCCGACCACTGGTTAAAATATTTATGGTCAAATTCCGGTTGGTTTCGTAATTTTGGACATTTTTAGTGTTTTTTTTATACATACATACATACATACATACATATCCTCACGCCTGTATTCCCGAGAGGGGTAGGCAGAGCACATGAATTAAAAAATCCAGTGCCACGTTTAGCGATTTTAGAGCAACCAGATGATCAAACGTGATACTGCAGTGACAGGTTGCTAGCCCATCGCCCACAATACACTAACCCTTTCCCAGAGCCGACTCTTACGGCACCCACGGGAAGAAAGGGGGAGGTGCTATTCTAACCCGGCACCACACGGGATTTTTTTTTAGAACGGTATATTCTATGCAGGGATCGAATACCGGTATTATTTTCATACATTTATACCGGTATTTAATTACGGTATCTCAGTTGTTTTTGTATATTATTGCAATTTTTTCATTTAATGTCTTAGTTTCGCAGGCTTACCTAAATACTATCTAGGAATACCCAGCTAAAAATCCGAATTAAAGGAGATATTTTAGTTTTTATTAATACCGGTAACGATCCCTGATTCTATACCTACGAGTAGTAAACTAAAGAATACTTCGTCTTCTCTCGGCAGGATTATGAGAGGTACCAAAAATGGTTTACGGACAATACCGTCTGGGGGAGAAAGGAAAAGAAGCAATTAGAAGAAGCTCAGGAATTCAGAGCGGTAGTCGCAAAGTATGCAGAGAAGACAAAAAAGAAGAAAGCTGCGCCTAGTGAAGTTAGCACTGAAGTACATAAATAAATCCATTTTACAATATCGTGACTGTTATTTGGAAAAAACAGCAATAGTACCCTATCCACACAAATCAAGAACACTTCCTTATTATTGTATACCCAATCATTGGTTGTACTTATTGGCTATTTTATGAAAATTTCGAGACTTCAAATAAACCGGCCAAGTGCGAGTCGGACTCGCGCACGAAGGGTTCCGTACCAAAAACTGCAAAAAATCAGAATTTTTGTACGGGAGCCCCCCTTAAATACTAATTTTATTTTAATTTAATTATTTCTTTGTAAAGTAGATATTTAGTTAAATATTCTGTGAGCATTTCAAGTATTTAGCTGTTACTTAAACTGTTATTTAACTAACTAAACTGTTATTTAAATAGACACAAAACAGCAAAAAAAAACACGTTTTTTCTATGGGAGCCCCCCTTAATTTTTATTATTTTTTTGTTTTAGTATTTGTTTTTAAATTAAATATTTAATTAAATATTCTGTAAGCATTTCAAGTATTTAGCTGTTACAGTTATTTAAATAGACCCAAAACAGCAAAAAAAAAAACGTTTTTTCTATGGGAGCCCCCCTTAATTTTTATTATTATTTTGATTTTAGTATTTATTTTTGAAGAAAATATTTAATTAAATAATCTGTGAGCATTTCAAGTATTTAACTGTCACAGTTATTTAAATAGACCCAAAACAGCAAAAAAAAAACCACGTTTTTTTCTATGGGATTTCCCTTAATTATTATTATTATTTTAATTTTAGTATTTGTTGTTATAGCGGCAACAGAAATACATCATCAGAATCTGTGAAAATTTTAACTTTCTAGCTGTTACGGTTCGTGAGATACAGCCTGGTGACAGACAGACGGACGGACAGACAGACAGACAGACAGACAGACAGCGAAGTCTCAGTAATAGGGTCCCGTTTTTACCCTTTGGGTACGGAACCCTAAAAAGGAGGAGGTTCTATACATATACGGATAACCTGTTGTGACCTGAAGTTAAGCTGGAAGTGGCTGCAAAGCGTGAAATAGTCATAGTTTTGTCTATGCCACGTTTCGTTTGTTTCGCCTACCTCATTTGGGAATACAGGCGTGATTGTATGTATGTATCTTCAACACTATATTCGAAAAAAAAAATGTCGCCTATACCATTTCGCCTGATGTATCAACAGCCCCTTTTAACACATTCACGACCAAGCCTAAAATCAAAACATCTGCGCGGAACCGAGTAGTCTATAGCTAGTACAAAATGAACCCGGCTCCCGGGTTCTCGGTATCTCGCGAATGTTTTGAAGAACCCGGGAGCCGGGTCCTTGGTTCTGAATGTGTTAAATAACGAAGCCAATGATTTTTATAAAAGCCGTAACGCACCATAAATATAAACAACTTTTTACGAGCACCAGATAAGCTGACAAAATTGCCTCAAATGGCCTCAATGCAAATAATCGCAAGTGTCCACCCCGGGGGTGAACTAGGGGTGGGGGGTCAGTGATTTTTATCAGCCCCGAACGAGGATCCGCTGACGGGGCGATTTTATTTCTTTATTGCGGAAAAATGCTAACTTTCAGTTGGTTAGGTTGCCGTAGAGTGACCATGGTTTGGATAAAGTTTTACTAACTACATATTTATTTATTTCATTTGTGAACCATTTCACAACGAGTTTAAGAGCGGCCACATACACTGGAAATTCCGTTTCGGAATTCCGAATCGCAATATCTCATCAATGCATTTCATTGAAAATACTTACATATTACAATTTTAGTTCCGCTAGTTACTCTTGAAAGCAAGGGTTGCACAAACGTTCACGAACGCGTCTCAAGCGGTCGGCAATCGCGCGCGATCCCAACTTTTCAGAGATATCGAGTCCGTGAGCGATTTGTGTGAGTTGCTCGAGCGCAGGGATCGAATACCGGTATTATTTTCATACCTTTATACCGGTATTTAATTTCGGTATCTCAGTTGTTTTTGTATGTTATTGGATTTTTTTCATTTAATGTCGTACTTTTGTAGGATTACCTAAATACTATCTAGGAATACCAAGCTAAAATTCCTAATTAAAGGAGAAATTTTAGTTTTTAGTAATACCGGTAACGATCCATGCTCGAGCGCACTTTGTATTGAGATTGTCTTCTGTACCTATCCGGTGGTTTCGCTAAAACAAATGAGAGACTTTCCCTCTGTTACCGCTAGCATGGCCACCTCAGCCCTCCCTTTTAATATTCAGGGCTGGTCGAAATTAATTCGGTACGATTAAATATTGCGCGCGGTAATGGCCGCTCCGCAGCCTCTTGTTAAGTGCTGTTTACCTTTGCTTGTGGCGTATCAAGCATTACAAGCTACAGGCAGTTGGTTTTGCGTTGACCCTTAACACCCTGAGGTTAGGATGGTGGGCCATTAAAAAAATAAGTTAAGTATCCATTTTTTTTTAAATTTCAATAAAATAAAATAAAAATTATATTCAGAACGATGAGCGATTTTGATACAAATTGAATCAACAAAATTGACCCCTGTTTTTTTACTGGTATCGATTAACCCATTAATGGTCAAAATGAAACTAGCAGAGATTCATCAAAAATTTGTTGATTTTATAATTAAAGAGGATAAAAGGAATTAGGAAATGAGAAAAAAAAAATTTTTTTTTTTAGGCATTTTTGCGAGTTTTCTCACCTTTTCGGTAGAGTTTGGAGCGACGTTATTGTCGACAAGGTGGAGATTTATTTATTATTATAAAACTGTACCCAATCATATTACATTTAGCGTCAACAATTTAAATTTTTCCCTTAATTTTAAGTGTTCCCAAATTGGCACAGTGACCAAGAATGGGTTAAGAAATGGTGCAACTTTTTTTAAAGAGTCCTGTATTAAATGGGGTCTATTCCGACTATTTCCACCATTAGTTTCATTGACGGAACTAGTCAGATTTTGGTCTCAGTAGTTCCATTGTTATTAATATCATGCTATATACAAAATATCGTCAGTTTTAGAGCCCATAATGATCTGTATTTTACCTACATATAGGTACATAGATTTTATATTAGGACAACCCACAAATAAACTTAAAAACTAGGTAAATAAAACAACTAAATTTTAAGTCACTTCATTCTTTTAATATGTCAGTTGCATTTAAACAACAATGTCAATAACGTACAATTTTAATAGTAGAGTAAAAATGACAATTAGCACCGTTTATTATAACTAGTGAGTAGGTACATGCGAAATAATTTAAGCACTCAACGGCAAAATTGCCTGCTCACCCTATTTTTCCTTTATTTATAAAGTGAATACCACTTTCCACATATTTTAATTGGGGTGGTCTGATAATTTTGCCTCTGAGTGTAATTATGTAAAATTACTTTTGTTTGACGCATGTTCGCAGTTCTATTTTCAGTGCATTATCTCTTCATAAATCCCTAGTACAAATTACGTACGCAAGTATAAAATAGTATCACAATTAAATCTATCAAAAATCATCAATTTGTCGCTATAGTAAAATACTGCGATATCACAATTTTCTACAAACACTAAGGACGGATATAAAAAGTCTAAGATCAGTTACCAGTAGGCTTAGCGCGGCAACATGCGCTTGTTAATTTGGACGTGTTATAGACCACCTGTCTTTTTCTAACTAGATACTAGTTGGTACTTTAAGATAAGAATTTCAACGGACACAAATTGAAATTATCTCTGGAATCCAAAGGAAAATTATTAATGCAAGTACTCTTACTATTGTTTGTGTTAATTATATCAATTCAAACGTCATCATAACTTGCGGCAATACCTTGGATTAACAAAAATATGCGAAGATTTGACCATTAAAATTCTCATCTTAAAATTAACAGAGTAAAGCCTGACAACTATCTATTTAGCCCTGGCGCAGTGTCGCTACTATCAGTTTACGTATGGCAATAATGTGCATACGTCATGTATAGTCAGCATGGTGTGTATTGGTTTGTGTTGATATTTGAATACTTAATACCAAAATATTGTTTACAGAGAATCAGACATACATACATACATATTCTCACGCACGGGCGTAGCCAGGATTTAGTTTCGGGGGGGGTTTGACGAAAAAAAAATCGGC
>BHDV01060373.1:0-22946 GCA_005406045.1 Adoxophyes honmai | reverse complement strand
CTTTCTTTGCTTTAAATACTTAATCGTATTTAATAGGTTTTTCTTGCATCTTTTGGAATATTTTTCGGCATTTTTATGATAAAACCGTTTAATGATTTAAACGTGATCGATATATTTTCGTTTTGTTTACATCGGTGACATTCGATGGCATCCAACGTCTGATGTCAAAGTGTAATCATTGCCAGTAAAAGAAATTAATACCACTGAAAATACGCAACATGGCGAGGGCCAAATAGATAGTTGTCAGGCTATACCTGCATTATACTATTGTCGATGTTTAATAATAATAACAAACCAAAAACACGTGTCTCATATTTTTTCCATAATCAAACTAATGGACTAATTAGGATTTAACCCAGTCGACATCTCTATTATTATTAGTGTCCGACCGAAGCTTCGGCTTCGGCTTCGGCCACCTTCGGCCAAAAAAACCACCTTCGGCTTCGGCCAAAGTTTGGCCGAAGCATTGGCCGAAGTCGAAGGTTTGCAACTTGTGATTTGAAATTGGACGAACGATGCCAGAGCGAGAGGGATAGTGCGCAGCGCTTAGCAGAGCAGTTTTCGCCGGCCCGATCGCATTACTTGCAGTTAATTACATAAATTACTGACAACACAGTCATAAAATAACAACATAGTCACATTTGATTTAGAAGCGAAAACTGAGCATAAATTACTGCCGTTTTTTTTATATCAGCAAATTCTCGTATTTCTTAGGGTCAACATGAGGTCAACACACCTTCGGCTTCGGCTTCGGCCGAAGGTTTTGATGAAAACCGATTAATCGGCTTCGCTTTCGGCTTCGGCCAAAATTGTACCTTCAGTCGGACACTAATTATTATGATTAAGAGTAATAGCTATAGTTTGCCTTGCCGTGCTAAGCCGCCTGACGTATACCTACCAGTCTTCAAAACTCTCTCAAAATCCTGCACTGCGCGTTGCATTTAGAGAACCTTTTTGGCCGGCTAGACGTAGCCATGGATTCTATATCGAGTTTGGACAATACCTCGCTCTTGTCGGCACCTGCTCTGACCGCTGGAAGGTCCTCTTTCTTGATGACTCCCGCCTGAAGATACCCTAGGAGTTGGGGCACGTGTTCTTCGACGATCTTCGCGCGCTCCTTCTTCACTTCTGCACCCCTGGTAGATTGATGGATAAGAGGATAATAGAGTTTTTGCCAATACAATGTTTTGACATACATACATACATCACGCATGTATGTAAATGGGGTAGGCAGAGCACACGAAACGATGAGTAACAAAACCATAAGTATTTCACGTTCCGTGGCCACTGGTAGCATATTTTTTGTAGGTTTTAAGGTAACAGGTAGCCTACCGCCTAAAATATATCTTAACCTGCATCCTTAGAGACGACCAAGGATATAGGTTAACACATTCACGACCAAGCCTAAAATCGAAACATCTGCGCGGAACCGAGTTTTTTACAATGTATAAACATAGGACCCGGTAGCCGGGTCCATTCGAGCTAAGTCGAACGAATCAATGCGCCTAACCGAGAACCCGGGAGCCGGGTTCACTTATCGCAGAACCGAGGACCCGGCTCCCGGGTTAAGGGCTGCCCCAAAATGTATTAGGGCCAATCGTCAACAGACAAGCTAAGACTAAATTTTATTTCAGCCCATTTGTCCTCCAGGAACTTAAACAAAGACTTAATTAAGGTCTACCAATCTACCATACACAAAAAAAGGTAGGTTTAGACCCGAAATGGCTATCAGTAAAAGTAACTGATTGGCGTTCACGATCTATTGTATTCAGACACCTGCAGTAGCAAGGTGGCAACATAAAAGATAAAGATAAGCTTCCAACGTAATTTTTTCTTCACCAAAATATTTACCTACTACTATTTCACCAAACAAAACACCAAAAATCCAACGACACCTTTAAGCATGCCTATAAAAAGTAGTAGCCTAACCAAAGTGACTTTTTAAGTTAGCATATTTTTACTCAACTATGCGAAACATGATTTGACTACTTACTAATAAATATTGTCGCAAACTTAAATAGGTTGATTATGATTTTAATCAATATTTTTATTTTATTATTATGTTAGCGGCAGCCCTGACCCATCGACAAAGGCAGAACCCGGGAGCCGGGTCCTCGGTTCTGGCATAAGTAATCTATAGCTAGTATAGCATGGACTCGGCTACCGGGTTCTCGGTATCTGAGTAATGTTTTGAAGAACCCGGGAGCCGGGTCCTTGGTTCTGAATGTGTTAAGATATATTTTCGGCGAAAGGCTAGCAACCAGTGCTGGCAACTAGTGCCTCTCTGAATTTAAGACCTAAAAAATATGCTAAAAGTGGCAATGAAACATGAAATAGTCATAAATTTGTCTATGTAGCGTTTCGTATGCTCTGCCTACTCCATTTGGGAAAACAGGCTTGATGTATGTGTAATATCAATATAAATTATGCTACCACAGATATGGGTATCTAACGGCCTGGCCACGACTTTGAGCGATGCGACGAGCGGTGCGACGGGCGACGCGACGAGGCAGAGCGGAGCGGTGCGCATGCCACGGACTTCGCAGGCGCGATAGCGATTTCGCGCGCAGGGGACGTATTTAAAATAGCGTTATCAAATATTGCTATGAAATGTCTTGGAAGTAGCGCATATTTCAGACAGGACATTTTATTTTTAAGGAATAGAGTGCAGGGACTTAAATAAACGTCATCGAACATATTGGGAATTCTTTACTTTGTATCAATAATAGGTGTACAGAAAACACCCCGAATAGTTTTACGAGCATACCGGGTTGAGTATTGTATGTAGGTAAGTATACCTACTCCAACCCAATCCGCGCTGGGCCCGCGTGGGAACTATAGCCCAAGCCCTCTCATATTGAGAGGAGGCCTGTGCCCTGCAGTGGGACGTATATATGTATAGGCAGGAGTATGGTATAGTAGGTATACTCCAACATTTGAATTTGTTAAAACAATAATTGCAATGATTTGAAACAAAAAAACAGACTTCAATTTAGCAATATCCTGAAAGCACACATCTGTCTATTTAATTACTTAAATACCAACAAAATGTAAGATCTAACTTGATAATAACCTTACGTAAGATTATTATAAATTAGTAAAAGTCAAAAGTTAACTCTGAAGAAGTATTTACATAACATTATAATTCGGTGTACATTATTCGCGCGCGAATCGTCTAAAAAAATTTATTCTCTGCCGCGTCGCCCGAAACGTGCCGCTCGTAACGCTCGTCGCGTCGCTCTGAATTCGTGGCATCCTCCATTCAGCCCGTGTCTTTGTTTCGGTCGCGCCGCTGGCCGCTCGTCGCCGCCGCGCGCCGCCCGGCGCAATTCGCGTCGCTAGTCGCGCGAGCGGCAACCTCGTGGCATGGCCTGTATACTAATATGCGATTGTTTTTGCCGCTCACCGCCCGCGCGCGTGGTCGTGGCCAGGCCGTTAGTGTAATTCCATCCATTTGGTTTTGCTTTTAGTGAAGGCCCTGCGCAGACGACAGACTATCCGCGACAGACTTTTTAGTCTGTGAAAATAGAACCTATGAAATTATATGCAGTAACGCACACGACGAGCAAAAAGTCCGGCGTGCAATGCATACAATCCTCGCAGACTTTTTGTGCGCCGCAGACTCAATCGCACAAAAAGTCTGTCGTCTGCGCTGCCCCGAATGCACGCTTACCAAGCACCATAGTAATCCCACACAGCTTGCGCCCGCGCCTGTTCCTCGCGATTGTCTTTCTCCCTCTTCACCGCGTTGCGTTCTATCTGCTGTCTCAGCTCCACGGAGTATTTGTGGGCCTTTTCTTTCTTCTTTTGTTCTTTTTCTAGCTCTTTAGCATCTTCGGCAGCTTTTTTGGCTTCAGACTATGTTTGCGAATAAGAGGAATCGGTTATTTGCTGTTTAATAAATTCACAATAAGGACTCACACAGACGGTACAGTCCAAAATATAAGCTACCAATGGCAGTAACAGGAATTTATAAAGATAAGGCAAAAAGGGGTTGCTGTCATAGTAAAATATCGTTGTTTTCAGTCATGACAACGCCCGCTCAGCGTCGCGTTTATTATGGCAAGCAGTGTTAACATAATGATGTCGCTTAGTGGCACTAAGTGTGTTCGGGACATTGAGGTATTATTGCTAACGTTGGTAATAGTACCTCAATGGTTCGGGACCTTAATGTTATTATATTGAACTCGTGCCTAATGCATATAGCGCGTTTGTAAGAAAATGAAAGGCGCCGTACTGCATGAGACTGGCAGGGTTACAAAATGTCAGTGGCAATCCAAAGAGCAGTTGATTAGGTACCTAGGTATACTATTCGGCAAACGACTTGGCGCAATGTTAGAGAAGGAGAGTACACAGCACAGTTGTTTGACGAATATTACTGGTATTCATTTCATGATTTTTAAGTTTTATGTACTAAAAATTCTGATAATAATAATCTCATATTGATGGTGTACACAGAGTTCAACATTTCTATACCACGCTTACACACAGTATCAAACAGAACAAATCAAACACATCAAACATTCCATTTACAGCATTTTTTTTTTAATGTGATAGAACTATTTTATCACTAGACTCCGCTATCGGAGGTGCAAAACGGTGGCTGTCAATTTCGTCCCATTACTATACTATAGACCGATAGGTACTTAAAAGATGGTAAACAATCTTGACATGTCTTTTTATTGAAATACACAGTCTAAAAATGAAAATCGTTACAATATACAATTCAATTATGAAAGTAAATGATTTTTTCATACCTAAATTGTAAAATGTAAAGATTCTGATTTATAAAGTGTATGTTTAAATAAAAAGACACGTCAAGATTGTTTACCATCTTTTAAGTACCTATCGGTCTCTAGTATAGGGAAGGGTAAAAAATTTTTTGAATGTCGATAAGTAATTATAATGACAGTCTAATGACATTTCATTTCCATTGTATAAAATATTATTAGACGAATACTTGTAAACACAGCTAAATAATCGTAGAAATGTTGTAAGATGACATGGACTATCTATTGACGTAAAAATAAATTACTATCAGTATAAGACTAAGTGGACAGTATTAACATGTACTGAAAAGTTTTATCTCAAGAGCGTTCATGCACTATCCTGCAACTTGAAACATAAGAAAAGTAAGATCTTTTGTTTTACTAATAACGATTTATATTTTTAATGCTAATGATTATCATAGATCCCAAAAAAACATTAAATTGTATACAAATAAACGGTACTTGTACAAAAAAAATTGATTGAAAAATCGAGTATCGATATCGACATCACAAAATATGATTTGATTACCTGTCCCTAAAAATTTGACAGCTACCATTTTGCGCCTCCGACAGCGGCGTCTATTTATCACAAGCAGAGGTGTAATAATGATAAGTGCATAGAATAAACAATGACTGTACTAATCTGTCGATAATATAATAAAACTGCAAGTAACGCTGATAGAAATTTGACACTGAAAAGTAATTTCAGCGACTCGTGAATTATTAAAAATAGCTGTGTAACGTCAGGTGACCACCGCACAGTGTTCAATTTGACAAAAAAAACCTATGCTGTTTATCGTAGAAATCGATCAAGCAATACATTTTGAATGCAAGACGAGAACACCCGCAGTCCCATTTCTAATACTTTTTTTATAAAAAATATTTCATGTGTCGTGACTTTGACGTATGAAAATGATAAAAATAGTTCTGTAGGTGTATCTAATAAAGATATTTAATTTTGGTCAAAGCAGTTTGATTAAGGGCCTAATGGCACATATTTTCCAGTAAAAAAATTTGAAAATCCATCTCTGGTTACCGAGCTATTAGTATTTTTTTAGTTTTATGATGTTATTATATTTCCTCCAAAACGAATCAAAAGTGCGACTTGTGAGTAGCACTGAAAGATTGCTCTTCATCTACTCTATCATTCATAAAAAAATCACGTTCCACTATGGAAGTGTTTAGGAGTTATCAAATTTCAAAAAATACAGTATTAGGGTTATCACTCACCTTGACTGACTTGACACTCTGATAAAGTAGACGGCGTTTTTTCTTTTGAAGCACTAAAATCGTTGGTTGGTTTTTGTTTGTTATTATTATTATTATTTTCAATGAAGGTTCACATATAGCATGTCCAACCTCGTCAGGCTCATGCTATAATCCAATACAAGTCGCACTTTTGAGTCGTTTTGGAGAAAAAAAAATCATAAAACTAAAAAATACGAATAGCTCGGTAACCAGAGATGGATCTTCATTTTTTTTTACTGGAAAATATGTGCCATAAGGCCTTTAATCAAACTGCTTTGACCAAAATTAAATATCTTTATTAGATACACCTACAAAACTATTTTATCATTTTCATACGTCAAAGTCACGACACATTAAATATTTTTTATAAAAAAAAATATTACAAATGGGATTTCGGGTGTTCTCGTCTTGCATTCAAAATATATTGCTTGATCGATTTCTGCGATAAACAGCATAGGATTTTTTTTTGAGTCAAATTGAACACTGTGCACCGTGCTAATACATGATAAGACCCCGTTATCTTGTCGTAAAGATTGATTTTATTTTCAGTAGAATATGAATAATTTTTATCGACTATTTAAATGTCGATACTTTTAGACACTGATCATTTCCAAGAGGTGTCACTACATACTATTTATTACTTTTGTATTAAGATATAATATTATAATAAACGAAGAAATAAAAGCCTGGGGTAAACACTAATTAGGATTACTCATATTCAAATAATACATGTCAAAAATACACGTCAGTAAAAATTACACACGTTGTTTTCTTATTTTTTAAATAGACTTTTTTCCAAGTAGGTAAGCAATTAATTAGCAGACGATAACGATTATCTTCGCACAAGTATGTATGTATCGTTAATATTGTTAAAAGATAAATAAATATACTTATTTCCTATGTATAAACTTGTTAACTAAACAGATGACAACAGTTTAATCCATAATTCCATACCACTTTGTAGCTGTACTTTTATTAATCTTTTCTAGAGAAAACTCTCCACATGTAAAGAGCTTCGTAAATGCTTAGAAGCTATAGGCAGAATATGTCCGATTCTACCAAATAGACATTCTGTTTTATCTGCTCTTTATCTGATGGGTAATTGTACCCGCGATAACGACGTCTGGTGATAATGATAAGTGCATAGAATAAACAATAACCAGACCTCGAACAAATCATGCGAATGACGTAGAACCAATCATAGGATGATTTCAAAAAGTAACGACATATTCGTGTCCGTCGGAACACAAAGTAAAGAACATGTGAGAGATTGATACAACGAAATTGTTGGACAATTTTTTTTTTCCCGGTCAATCAAGTGATGAAGAAAAATGTATTAAAGCTGTGGTAATGTCTGTGACAACAATTATAGACCTGTTGAAGAAATAGTTGTAGTAAACCCTGATAACTATATATTTAGCCCTGACACAGTGTCGCTACTATCAGTTTACGTATGGCAATAGTGTGCATACGTCATGTATAGTCAGCATGGTGTGTATTGGTTTATGTTGATATTTGAATAATACCAAAACACTGTTTACAGGGAATCAGACATACATACGTACATATTCTCACGCCTGTATTCCCAAAAGGGGTAGGCAGAGCACATGAATTCAAAAATCCAATGCCACGTTTAGCAATTTCAGGGTAACCACATAGTTAAACGTGAGATTGTAGTGAGAGGTTGCTAGCCCATCGTCTACAATACACTAACCCTTTTCCTGAGTCGCCTCTTACGGCACCCATGGGAAGAAAGGGGGAGATGCTATTCTAACCCAGCACCACACGGGGATCTAACCCAGAGAAACAGAGCTTTGTAATATTACCTATTCGTCAAAATTCTATTCCAAATACTCAATATTTCTGTATTCTTCATATTCTGACTCTGGTGACGTTTGATCTTCGTCAGATGTTGTGTCGCTTTCAGGACCACCAACCTCGATTATAAAACGTTCAGTCTGGGATTCGATTTTAGAACCTTTATTCCTTTATCGTTGATCTACATGCACATTATATGAGAAAATAAAATCTATTAAGAGGATAGGAGTCGCCCCGCTTCAAACCGCTTCTCCATACAAACGTATTCCCCTGTTTTCTCCGTGAACATTAGAGCAAAAATTTGTTTTACGTTATATTTGTATCTGTTTTGGCTATGCCCCTACGTTTTGCTTTTATCGATTTTTATTTTAATTTATTTTATTTTTTAATTTTTTTTAGAAAATCGATAAAAGCAAAACATAGGGGCATAGCCAAAACAGATACAAATATAACGTAAAAAAATTTTTTGCTCTAATGTCATTATTCACGGAGAAAACAGGGGACTACGTTTGTATGGAGAAGGTGGTTTGAAGCGGGGCGACTCCTATCCTCTTAAGTTTAAGTATAACAACTAACCAGTTCAATACAACCGCACTGTAAAGTGTCAGTACCAGTCATGTCAGTAACCAATTGCAAAACATTTTTCAATGGAATGCTATTCAATCCTTCGTCCTTTCTTTGCTTTAAATAATTAATCGTATATAAAAGGTTTTTCTTGCATCTTTTGGAATATTTTTCGGCATTTTTATGATAAAATCGTTTAAATAGCGATATATTTTCGTTTTGTTTACATCGGTGACATTCAATGACATTAAACGTCTGATGTTAAAGTGTAATCATTGCCAGTAAAAGAAATTAATACCACTGAAAATACGCAACATGGCGAGGGCCAAATAGATAGTTGTCAGGCTATACATAATAACCATATATAATTTTTAATAACATATTTAGACACTTTTATTATCGTACTTACGATAGTCAATTTTGTAACATTTATTTTATTCACTACATCATCCTGCCACTCTGTGTAGATTTCTTGGATTTATACGCGATTAATTTGTTACTTCATGCGATATGTCACACGGCAGACTTAAATACAGACATCATCCTGTGTGCAAAATTAGGTACGTCATTTTTACGTCATCCGCATGATTTGTTCGAGGTCTGACAATGACTGTACTTATCTGTCGATAATATAATAAAACTGAAAGTAACGCTGATAGAAACTTGACACTGAAAAGTAATTTCAGCGACTCGTGAATTATTAAAAATAGCTGTGTAACGTCAGGTGACCACAGCACAGTGTTCAATTTGACTCAAAAAAATTCCCTATGCTTTTTATCGCAGAAATCGATCAAGCAATACATTTTAAATGCAAAATGCAAGACGAGGACACCCGCAGTCACATTTCTAATACCTTTTTTTTAAATATTATGTAATGTGTCGTGACTTTGACATATGAAAACGATAAAAATAGTTCTGTAGGTATATCTAATAAAGATATTATATTGGTCAAAGCAATTTGATTAAGGGCCTTATGGCACATATTTTCCAGTAAAAAAATTTGAAAAACCATCTCTGGTTACTTCATCTACTATATCATTCGTAAAAACATCACGTTCAACTATGGAAGCGTTTAGGAGTTTACGAATTTCAAAAAATACAGTGTTAGGGTTATCACTTATTAAATTTTTTACACTCTAATAAAGTAGACGGCGTTTTTTCTTTTGAAGAACTAAAATCGTTGGTTGGTTTTTGTTTGTTATTTGTTTTTTTTTTAAATGAAGGTTCACATATAGCATGTCCAACCTCGTCAGGCTCATGTTATAATCCCATGCTTCCATAGTGGAACGTGATTTTTTTATGAATAATAAAGTAGATGAAGAGCAATCTTTCAGTGCTACTCACAAGTCGTACTTTTGAGTCGTTTTGGAGAAAAAAAATAAAATCATAAAACTAAAAAAATACGAATCGCTCGGTAACCAGAGATGGATTTTCATTTTTTTTACTTGAAAATATGTGCCATAGGGCCCTTAATCAAACTGCTTTGACCAAAATCAAATATCTTTATTAGATACACCTACAGAACTATTTTTATAATTTTCATACGTCAAAGTTACGACACATTAAATATTTTTTATAACAAAAAGTATTAGAAATGGGAATGCGGGTGTTCTCGTCTTGCATTCAAAATGCATTGCTTGATCTATTTCTGCGATAAACAGCATAGGGAAATATTTTGAGTCAAATTGAACACTGTGCACCGTGCTAATGATCATGATTAGACCCCGTTATCTTGTCGCAAAGATTTTGTTTTTCAGTAGAGTATGAATATTTTTTTATCGACTATATAAATGTCGATACTTTTAGACACAACATTTCCAAGAGGTGTCACTACATACTATTTATTACTTTTGTATTATATTATATAATAGAATAAACCAAGATTAATAAATAAAAGCCTGGGGTGAACACTAATTAGGATTCATGTTGAAAATTGTTCGGATAACTCACGTTAATAAAATCGAGTTTAGCTCGACATGTTTCGGACTAATTCGTAGCCCTTCATCTAGGAGTCGCGGCGGCTACTGCGGCCAAACGCGAACTGCGCGCCTCCGCTCTCTACGCGCGACTGAAGAGAAGAAAGAGAAGAAAGCGAAGAGAGCGGAGGCGCGCAGTTCGCGTTTGGCTGCGGCAGCCGCCGCGACTCCTAGATGAAGGGCTACGAATTAGTCCGAAAAATGTCGAGCTAAACTCGATTTTATTAACGTGAGTTATCCGAACAATTTTCAACATGAGTGAGTCTCACGGTAGTTTAATGTTTAATACTAATTAGGATTACTCATATTTTTTCCACAATAGAGACGATAAACTTTACGCAACTGTACATCGTCAGTGTAAATAAGGGTTATATAGGGATTTTCGTGATGTCAAACAAAACGTTTTAATTTAATTTAAAATGAGAAAATTCAAGTGCATTATTAAACATCGATGTAAAGAATTATCGATAAAAAATTATTCAAATTATCGATAAAACAAAATCTTCGCGACAAGATAACGGGGTCTAATCATGATGAACTAATTATTTTGTCCTTTATAAGCAAACAATCATGTGGGGAGCAAGTCATTACAATCGGGACGATCCATTGTCGTGGACCTTACGGAAAATAGCAAAATGGCGACTCGGTGGGAAATTAAAGGAAAGACGTGTTTGGTCACCGGAGGTGCTTCTGGCATCGGAGCACTTCATGTGGAGTCATACTTACGAGAAGGAGCAAAGGTGAATAAAATATAGAAAAGTCTTAAAACATGACTTGTGTCAGTACTATTTACATTTTGTTTGTTTTCTTTTCAGTTCGTAGCCATGTTAGACATAGCGGAAGACAAAGGAAAAGCTTGGGCAGATAAGCTAAGCCAGATCTACCCCGGCAAAGTAGAGTTCTTTAAATGTGACATCAGCAAGGAAGACAGTGTAACTGCAGCGTTCAACGCAGTTGTCAGTAAAGTGAAGCAACTCGACATCATAATAAACAACGCTGGCGTTATGAACGACTCTGAAAACATTTGGAGAACCGCCTGTGATGTCAATTGGGTAAATATTTTGATTATATCTATCCATCGATGGTTTAGCTTACTAGGGGCGCGTTCCACCTGGGACCCACAACGCCCTCGCCATCGAATCTACCATTCCACTTGGGAAAAAACGCCGCGGGCGTTGTGGGCGAGTGTTTCAAGTGGAACGCAAAACTTGAGCGCCGTGGGCTTCCAATATGGCGGCATAGAGAAAACGTGCAGGTTTGGGGGTTGTTAGTAAATATTTCGCATGGATTGGAGCAAAATTTAATTAAACAGGGATTCCCGTTAATTTATGGTAGCATTTTTCGCAAAACGAATGAGATTCGGTAAATTCATCAAAATCTGATGACATGTGTCACGTGACAGGTGACGTTTAGGTGAAAGCCCACGCCGACCCACCTACATTTTGCGGGCGAAGTGGGCGCGACGTGGTCGCGAGCAATGACGTCATCTGTGACGTCGAACGATTCGCCCACAACGACCACGGGCGCCAAGGGGAACGCTGAAGAGGGCGATACAATCGTTGTGGGCGCCTTGTGGAACGCGCCCTCGGGATAGAAAAATGACGAAACGGCCGGACATTATCTGTCATTTTCCTATCTCGAGTAAAACAAACCGTCGATAGATTTTAACACAAACATTTTAACATTTATAATATAAAAAAAAAACTATTTTATAGCAAGGCCTAGTATCTTTTACTCTAAAAGCAGTCAAGCACATGCGCAAGGACGAAGGAGGCGCTGGTGGTACCGTCATCAACGTGTGCTCCGTCGCAGCATTTTTAGTGGCACCAATTATACCCATTTACAACGCATCCAAAGCTGCGGTGCTGCACTTCAGTAGATGCCTATCGGTAAGACTATCGTACCAACAATTCCCTCTATAGTTTTTAGTGTGTTTTACACTTATTACGTTTACAATTTCAGCTTGATCCGTTCCACTCGAAAACGGGCGTGAGAGTGCTAACAATTTGCTACGGTGGCACAGACACGCCCCTACTGCACGGATTGTCGGAGCGTGTGGTCGACGCAATGCATGTTCAGACAGCCGTTGTCAGCGCCAACAGTATGAAGTATCAACGGTAACATTACCACATTTTAGCGTATCACAAACGATGTATTCTCACTTACATAGAATTGTATGCACTAATTCATTGATTAAAAAGGCATTGATCTAGCCCCAACTCAGGTTCACCTAATATGGAGTGAATGTGCTATTCAGTAGTAGGGCTAATTTCACGCATCGCTAGGGTTGCCAACTTTTTTTGACAAAAAAAACGTATAAACTGGTTTGGATAGGAAAAAAATAAAGTATTAGGAAGAAAAAAAAAGTAAACTTTTATTTTAGCTTTTTTAGGAGTCACTGGTGTGTCGCTATCAGAACTACTCGTCATTTTAAGAATAATGTTTGCTTTAAAATGAGTTCTTTTTCAATTATAAACAAAACCAACTGTCAACGGAAAATATTTGTACAATTTCTTTTTTGAGAATTTAGTGACATCTGTGACAAATGTCAGAATGTCACCTGTCCTGTCACATTCACAACTGACATCTAACATTTTGTTCAGTAATTATAAATCGTTTCCATTATTTATTTCAAACATTTCCTTCAGGAATTATAAATCGTTAAGTACCCATAATAAGTATTTTGTATTACGCATCACAGAAAAGGTTGAAAATAAAGTATTTTTGCATACTTTATTTGTATGTAAAAGTATAAAGTATAATTACCAAAAATAAAGTAGGATACGTTATTATAAAGTATGGTTGGCAACCCTACGCATCGCATTACCAAGGAAAAAGCGGTGCCCGAACTTACCCTCACTACTAAAGTTTAAACCCTAGCCAAGTGAAATTCCGGGGACTGCATCTAATTCACAATCGATTCTATAACCTTTAGGCCTTGCCAATGTGTTCATATCACGCAGAGTAATAAATATTAAGAGGACTAGATTTTGCCCGCGGCTCCGCTCGCGTTAAATTCGGGGTTTCACAGAAGAGATAGCACACATACCAATTTATAGCTTTCTACATTGAAAACTTCC
The DNA here is from genome assembly GCA_005406045.1 of Adoxophyes honmai. Taxonomy (NCBI): domain Eukaryota; kingdom Metazoa; phylum Arthropoda; class Insecta; order Lepidoptera; family Tortricidae; genus Adoxophyes; species Adoxophyes honmai. Next base: position 9,491 of record BHDV01060373.1, on the reverse strand, counting down.
ACCTCTCACTTTAGGGAAATGGGGGGTTTTGAAGACACAAAAAGTAGCCTATGTCACTCTCCATGCCCTAACTATCTCTACCTAAAAAATCACGTCAATCCATCGCTCTGTTTAGCCGTGAAAGACGGACAAACAAACAAACAAACAAACAAACAAACAAACAAACACACTTTCACATTTATATATTGGTACGGATAGAAGTCGCACCACTTCTCCGTACAAACGTAGTCCGCTGTTATCTCCCCGAATAATGACATTAGAACAATTTTTTTTCCATTAAATTTGTGTCTGTTGTGGCTATGTCCCTGTGATTTGCTTTTATCGATATTCAATTTTTTTTTATTACTTTATTTAGAATATCGATAAAAGCAAATCATAGGGGCATAGCCACAACAGATACAAATTTAATAAAAAAAATTTTTTGCTCTAATGTCATTATTCAGGGAGAAAACAGGGGACTACATTTGTATACAGAAGTGGTGCGACTCCTATCCTCTTAGGCGCAGCGCAGACGACAGTGTTTTGAGCGATCGAGTCTGTGGAGCAATAAATTCTCTGAATGGCGCGCTGACAGTTTCCAGGAATTTCCATTCAGAGTTTCGTGGAAACTGTCAGCGCGCCATTCAGAGAATTTATTGCTGCGCAGACTCGATCGCACAAAACTCTGTCGTTTGCGCTGCGCCTTAATGTACGGTTTGATTTTTAGCCCGTCGTCGGCGGCAGCCGCGTGCGTGGCCATGTTCAAGCACGGCGCCAACGGCTCGGTGTGGCTGTCGCAGCACGACGCGCCGGCGCAGGACATCACCGCCACCATCGCCAAGGCTTACGAGTTGATAAACTCCGTTATTGTTTTCACTTGAAAATAAATGAATCACAAATAACAGTTGGAGGTTTTTATGCGACGGAAATGTATAAGAACACCTATTATTTAAGACAAGTGAGACAAATTGGTTAGCCATAAGCTGAAAGTCAGCATCTCCGCAAACAATCGTCTTTGTTTAGTTAGTAATAACTATTATTAATATTTTATTATTAATATTTTACTTCTAATTTGAAAGTATCACAACATCAGTTAAAGTTCCACAGATTATTTTATATTGGACAATCAAGCTACAGAAATCTGCAAGTACAGTTTCTGGAATCTAAATTGGCAAGATGAAAGATATGTGAACTTACGAAGAATTTTTGCAGATCGATATGCGCAGTTTTATCGATCGCGTGTGTATGAGAAATCGACAAAACTAAATAATTCAGCGCAAATCAGTCTGCACAGGTTAATCGCTACGACTATCGTTAGGTGTGGTGTATCCCGCACTAAAAATGCGACACTGGCACAGCTAAGCTGCTGTGAAATACAAAATACACAAATTATCATCATCATATCTACAAACTTAATAAGGAGAATGAAACATAATAATCTTGAACCTCAATAATTAATCTTAATTTAACATCCGATCCTAAAATGCACCTACTGCAATATCGACATTTTTATTTTTAAACTTATGTATAACTTGTGAAAGCCACAGAGTGGAAGCCACAAGACGGATGGCGGCAGCGAGGCAGGCCCAGGCGGAGATGGCGGGGCGACCTTGACGTGTTCTTGAGTGATTGGTGGGAGGTTTCGAAAGACCGAGAGGAATGGAGATCATGGGGGGAGGCCTTTGCCCAGCAGTGGGACACAAATCCAGGCTAATAATAATAATGACCTTTCAATCGAGATAAAAACTCAATGGCAGGTTCGTAACGTCAAAACTATCCCGATCATCCTCTCCACGACAGGCGTCATCCCGCACACACTCCACGCGAGCCTCCGGGCTCTAGACATCCACCATTCTACATACATTATCCTACAAAAAGCCGTCATATTGAACACATGCCGCATTGTGCGGAAATTCTTATCAACTCAATAGGTTTATTACTTCTGAGTTAAAATTAAAAAGCCCTTGGCTTAGGCCCGTGCATTACCATACCTCATTATTATGATGAGAGATGAAGTTTTAAAACATGATAATAATAATAACTTGTCATCCCTTTTAATGGACTCCTTGTTCGAACGGCTTGTTTCATGAAAGTTCGCAAATTAAATTCACCCCTGCCCATCGACACGCACAGGGGCCGTGTGGACATAGAGTCATATTTTCGAGCTATGTCAAATTGCGCCAACCGTAACGTACCGTAACCTTTATATGCCCTGTCATGCCTTAGCCCATCGACACCATTCACAAAATAATTGACATACATACGTACATATTCTCACGCCTTTATTCCCAAGAGGGGTAGGGAGAGCACATGAATTAAAAAATTCAGTGCCAAATAATTGACTGCTGCTATAATAGCAATATAGAGTCAGATTGGTTGACTGTCTCTATTGGTTGTCACACATACTAACTGTCATAATGACAGGTAATTATCGGGACTTGCGTACGGGATGTAAGGTAGGTAAAACACAGGACGCAATGACCTGAAAAGCGGCGAAACATTTTTTGTCTCCCTCGGGTTCAAATAAAAAAAACAGGAAATATTTTACGTCAATCTCCGGTCACCCCTTATAGAATAACAATACCAAATATCACACTTCGACTAAATACTTTTCGGAAAAAAGTAGCCTGTATGCCAACTATTAGCCATCTACAGGTCTGTATTTAAAGATGTAGCAAACTTGCATAATCCACTGACCTCCTTCCTGAACTCGAGCTCTCTCAACTTCTGTTCTTTCTCCAGCCTCTTCTTTGTCTCCATCTGGGCCGTGAGCGCTTTCTTGGTGTCGGTCTTGGTGAACTCTGCCTTGCGCCGCTCCGCTCGGTCGTCCTGAACATTCTTCTCCAAGTACTCTTGCTCTTGGAGAAGCTTGATGATATTCTCACGGTCTTGTCGGGCTGCCTGTAACGAGGAAGGCATCATCATCAACTACCAGTCTGTATTCGTCCCTGTCCCTACAGCTTTTTTTACAGCCCCCTTTCAGTGCTGAGTGTAAGCCCTGAGAGGCTTGGATTATTACCACGCAAATCCAATGCTAATCGGGAAATACACATACAATTTTCAGACCTCGATGATGATGATATGACAGTACAATATACTCATACTAGAATTCCGGTGACCCCGTCATAACTGTCTCCGCATGATGGAACTCTTCAACGATTGTTTCGATAGACTTGACATTTGGTACGTGGCGACAATAAAGTACAGTCCGCAATAAATAGCTTTTATCAAGAAGAAAAATAAGAAAATGTTGGTTGGTTCCATCTTACCATCCTACGCTTACCTCTTCCGCCATTATTTTCGCTGCAATTTTAGCGCTGGCCTCTTCTTTCATCCTCATTTGGCGTTCTCTCTCTGCGATGCTAGAAATAAGAGACGTCAGTTTATTTTCTCTACCTGTATCAGGTTAACATGAAAGACATAGAAATGGTAAGCTTAATTCGTTTCAACTGAGGTTTAACGAAAGCTACGAGCAGTGTCTATAACTCGCACGGCGGAGCTCCTGTCAGCAGCTGGCCTCTACTCCTCTACTACCATGATCGCTGCTAAGCAGCATCAAATACCAAGACTACATAAGTACAAAACACACACGACGGCGCTCTTGCCTTTTCTATTCCCAAGATAGCTGCTCAGCTCCATCAAGTACCAGGACTACTACCACATGGCGGAGCTCCGGTAAGCGGCAGCCTGTTCTAGCTCAGCTACTTTAGGTACTCAACATAACTCACACAGCGGAAGTCTTGTCGGCGGCAGCCCGCCCATTCTACTGCCAAGTTAGCTGCTCAGATGCATCAAGTACCAGGACTACATAGCTCACATGGAGGTGCTCCTCTCGGCGGCAGCTCGTTACTCTTTCTGCCAGGCCAAGATCGCTGCTCAGCTGCATCAAGCACCGGTACTACATAAACTACATGGAGGAACTCCTGTCGGCCGCAGCCTTACTTTCTAATACAAAAATCGCTGCTCAGCTGCATCAAGTACCAGGACTGCATAAGTACATAGGTGGCTCACATGGCGGAGCTCCGGTCGGCGGCGGCCTGCCGCTGGCGCTCCAGCTCGACCTCCTCCTGCACGGCGACCGCGCGCTGCTTGAGCCGCCACGCGTCGCGCGCCTGCTTGAACGTCACCATCTCGCGCCGCAGCTTCTCTGTCTGTTCGCGTTTCTGCTTTAATTCTCTGTAAATTGACAAGGAATATGTTACAATATGAAAAAATATACCTTCACCTATTTCCTTAGTCACCTCTTACAAAATCCAGGGAAGAAAAGGAAAGGTGTAATTCTAAATCCAACACCACACAGTATGAGTATCTATGTTTAAACATGTGCTCGTACAAATCATCTTGCCACACAGTCACCTTTGATCCTCATCGCTGATGGTCCGCATGATTTCATCAAGCATCTTCTTCTCAATGAGCGTATCTTCATATTGGCACTGCCGCTGCTGCTCTCGGCTAACCAGTTGCTGCTGCAGCTCCTTGCAGTACTGGGAGTTCCGTTCCAGCTTCAGCTTCTCTTCATGCTCCCGGGCCTCCGCCTCATTGAAGAGTGCTGTTCGGAGCACAGAGTTTGCGTGATGCTCTTCAGCCTGGAAGAAAGAGCTATAGGCTTATTTTACTTGCACAAAACTGAATATCAAACCACATCGCTGAAAAACATGCCAGATCAGATGGAAATCACACTAATTTATTAACAAACCCCAAGAAAAGGAGTAGGTCCTCATTTCCACAGAATTTTGTACAAAAAAAAATTGAGTGAGACATAATTATACTGAATGATTGCTATACACTGGATATTCTAATGAACAATAGCAGAAGAATGTAAAATTTCATCCCTGACATAAAATAAATGTTCCTGTCTGATTAGGCATGTGTGAACATGCTGTAATTGTGTTAGTTGGTAAATCTTCTAACATAATCAAATATAGAGTTTTCACAAATCTAGGCCTTTAAGTATACATATCGTCACCATCGTAGAACAACGTCGGATTTACAAAATTGCAAAATCGGGTTTTATTCATAAATACATTTAAAAAGTAACGCTTAATCGATGTGTATTTTTTTTTCTCTGAAATTATTAAAATTAAGCGAGTTCTAGACTTGGTATACAGACGTATCTAACTTTGACCCTCGGAACAATGACGGATTCGCGGATCCGCCGATATTTTATGGATGGTCTCGCCCCATGGACCCTTCAATCCCGCGACGTATGCGCATTACCGTCTGTGTTCTAGGTTAAGTGGCTACATTATAGGTGAATTTTACTAAGTTTGTAAGCATCATCATGACTTCATGACAAGCATAGTTTTTTGATTTACTGAATTTTTAGGGTAACGCAACTAAAAACGTCGGAATCTACAATTCTTCGTTTTACTATGGAGTTTCCATATATTTTATAAAATTTTATTTTTCTAATTAAATATTACTTTGATTAATTCATAATAATCGTTGCAACGAAAAAAAATGCAATTAAATTATTTATGTTTTTCAAGACGGAAATTCACATCCGACTCTGTTCTTTGTATTACAACGGAATTTCAACCGCAGTATTAACACAACCGTCTTTTTTACAGGGACAAATTATGACATACGTCTCTGTTCCATTTCAAATTTCCTGAAATTTATGTTAAAATGTAAAAATTTTAGCTTCAGGTCAAAGTAAATTGTAGTAGATAAAACACGATAAAACATTTTATCATTTTGTTTTTATTTTTTAGATAGGTACGTGTCCATCATCACATCACTTTCACCAGATGGGCAATTAATTTTAACTTATTTTCAGAAAACTTTCGAAATGAAGAAAGTCCAGTCATTGTGTCCCTTGTAAAAATACTTAACCACAGTGTAGTTTGCAAAGACTTGTTTCTGCCTGCAAATACTATGTCACCAAATCCTTTTACAGTAGGCAGTCTGTCATCAGTAAATTCTCGGTCTACATCGCCTTTTACTTCTACTGCAAATGTTTTAAGCCCAGAGCTTACGTATCTTCTTCAAAATATAACCCCAATATTGCCTAGTGATGATATTACTTCTCTACCGTCTCCACTCAATAAGCAAAAGCAATGTGATGACGCTTTTTTGCCCTCGACATGTTCCCGATTACTATACTCTCGATTCAAAAGCGTCAATTAATAGTATTGTACCAGAATGTCCAGCAATTATTAGTGCTAACTTACAAAATCGGGACAAAAAAACTTCCCTAAAATAAAGCAACGGGCTAACAGAAGGAAAAATGCTAAAAAACTTAGACTAAAGTAAACAGTAAAGTAGCGAAAAAGGGCGTGTTACAAAAAGATGTTAGGAGTCAATGCAGGAACTTTATGTCAATGCAAGTGGAAATGTTCCACTAATATTTTGCAAGATGAGCGCTTTACTATATTTATGAAATTTAGGGAGATTAGAGACTGGGACATACAATGAAACAATGGCTATATGTGGCAAACTATTCAACCAAAGAAAATAAGAGCAGAACATTTCAAATGGAATTAAAGAACAACAGACAGTTTACGTATAAGTAATTTCTACCCAATGTAAATGTCAGTAATACGGAAATTGATGTGTGTAAAGTTATGTACTTAAATATGTACATTAGGCATCAGTGAACGAATGAGAAAAACGGGTCAATGGAGATCAAAAAAGATTATGAGAGGATGCTACACAAACCATGGCAAAATTATCGACAAAGAAATGATTAACTCTGTATGTGCCCATGTCGAATCGTTCCTCAACACCCGACAACCATCGAAAAGCCTTAACTTAGATGGAAGTCTTAGTTTTGTCAGGATGTTCGAATTATACAATGAATGGCCCGAGTGAGAGAAATTTACCATTAGAGCTTATAGTTTGCAGCAATACAGGGATATTGTTAAAAATAAATTTAATTTATCTTTCCGTTTCCCCAAAAACGACACTTGTGATCAGTGCCACTTATTCAAAAATATAGGAACTCCACCAGAGAAAAAAGACTATGCTGCTCACCAAAGTATCAAAGTTTTTGCAAGGGGATTAAAAAATAGTGATAAAAATGAGGCTGGTACGTCCAATGGCACGACATTACGTGCAAATGAGGTATTTTTACTATAAGGCTACAATTGGGACGAGCGTGGCTAAACGTGGAACCAATTAAGGCAAGTTATTTTTATTAAAAATATAAAGATCTTTTAATTCTCTGCAAAACAGGCATAATTTATACCAAGCCAGCACTCACAACTTTTTTCTTTTTTTACCTCATGGACGTAGTTCAGTAACAGACGAGCCTAATGACGGCACAGCATGAGCGAGCCATTTAAATTTGACTGTTGTTTTTTTTTTAATACTTTTTACGGAAATGCTCTATTATTATGATCTCATACTATGTTAGTGACTACACTCTATTTACATAAATATGTAAACGTTGTAAAGTTGTGTTTTTTTAGAATTTATCGTTTTTTGTACTACAGATTTTTTTGCTACCGAGAGGTTTATTAATTTATTTAAAAAAAAAGCAAAAATATGGTCATTTTTAACATTTTTGTCAAGATCCGATTACAATCCGTCACATAAATATTGCTCAGTTCCGCAAAACACAGACGTATAATCTACTTACGACGTACGCCACTTGTGTCTCATCCGGAGGACAACGTCGGATTTTTACATTCGTCACTTTCGGCTCCGTAAAATATCGACGTATGTGACTTTTCTCAAAATCTAATGAAATTTCAAAATATTTTCATCAATCAATAAAAAGCTAATCTTATTTACAAATATATTTGTGAATTTGAAACTTATATGACAATCCGTGTAAAAGTTATGGCAGAATGTACAAAATAAAATCTTCAAAGCGCTGTACTGTAAAGTTGTTGTTTTGCAAATCCGTCGTTGTCTGACGATGGTGACGATATGTGGTTTGGGCCAAACCCTTTATCGCTACGTAAATGATTCATTATGTACCTGATCTTGCAGTCTTTTGTACTCATTATGTAGTATCTGCTGCCGAAGGTCCCTGCAGACGTAACCAGCCTGGAGTTTCTTAGACAGCTCTCGGAGACCAGGATCTCTCTCACGGAGATAATGTCTCCGTTGCAACTGATTCACTTCCTCCCTCCGTACTTGGGCTATCTCCATGCCAAGAGCCGTCTCTTTCTGGGCTCTAGCATTGACAATAGCAGCATGGTCTGTCCTCTAGAAAAAGCAAAAGTTAAATAAATTTAATAAAATAGGAATTTTTCAAAAATTTTTTGTAATTTATTATGAACTAGCTTTCCGCCCGCGGCTTTGCCCGCGTGGAACTCGGTTATATTGCGGTATAAAGCACAACTATAAGAAAACTTCTCGTTTCAAATGACACACAGCGCCATCGATTTATCGATCGGTCATCGATCAATATCGATCGAAATCGATCTATCAAGCAAATTATATTTTTGTTTTCCCTCGGGAACATAAATTTTTCCGGGATAAAAAGTAGCCTATTATTTAATCCGGACTTCTATCTTTACGTCTGCAAAATTTCAAAGCAATCGGTTCAATAGTTACGGCGTGAAAGCAGAACAAACAAACAAACAAACTCACTTTCTGACTTATAATATTAGTAAGGATAAGGATGAAAAAGTGTTCCCATATACAAAAACAGAACACTCTGTTCATGTGTTTGGGTATTGAAAATAATAGTGTGATCACAACTTGAAGATACTATACTCCATTTCATTTAAGAAATGTAACAGTCAAATCCTCAAACATATCTAAGTAAATCCAAGGGATCACCACAAATGGTATTACCGTTAACAACAATAACAAGTGTTATGGCAATAACGATTTCTATAAGTAGGTTCAATATTGGATAAACTTGTAAATTGCTTAAGAGGATAGGAGTTGCGCCACTTCTCCATACAAACATAGTCCCCTGTTTTCTCCGTGAATAATGACATTAGAGCAAAAATTTTTTTTTGTTTTTATTAAATTTGTATCTGTTGTGGCTAAGCCCCTACGATTTGCTTTTATTGATTTTCTAAAAAAAAATATTTCTCCTCGTCTCCGACTCCTATCCTCTTAATAATACAAAAGAATGTATAAAGAAATTAACGTGTCAATAAAACTCCTCTTCAAATTCGAATTTTCGTATAAAATGAGGCACAATTTATGGTAAACCTGTAGACGTCCTAGTCCTAGAGTTCCCAGAACTTTACCTCTTGAAAATCCTTCTCCATTTCGGCTTCTTTCTTTATCAAGGCCAGGCAACGACCCATCCGGCCATCCTCCATGCGACTGTTTAGCCATTGGATGTCCAGCGCTCGCTGGAAAGTCTCCAGCTCTTTGAGCCGAGCTCTGTTTATTGCATTGCGCGTAAGCTCGTTCGCCTGAAATGTTAAAAGCTCGGAGATACAATATTGCAAGTCTCATCGTTTACTTACAAAAAGTTACGTACCATTTATAGTTATTGTACTGATTCAGTAATGAAAACAATAACACTGTAGAACAGTATAACAAATTTTTAATCTGCAGAACGATCGCTACGATTATTTTGAATATTTTTTTTTTTT
>BHDV01060362.1:32498-44217 GCA_005406045.1 Adoxophyes honmai | reverse complement strand
GTTTATTTGTGTTCTTTACTTTCTCCATAGATTGTTTTAAGCTTAGTCCTTCACATAAAAAGTTATTACGGTTTTTCCGTTTTTGATTTTTCCTGTAAAGTTGGTGTTTTTCTATTACACGTTTCTTCGCGGGGGCCGTCGAAATATTCGTTGAAGTACATCAATTAAAATACATATTCTTGATCGAAAGGTATGGGTTGTATTGTATGGTAATAAATTAAAACTAGTTAATAATGGTGCCAGTAAGCAATGAGCAGTGACATTATTTGACTAAATCTAAATCTGAAATTCATATTGAAAGAAGAATACATTGAAAAATAACCCCAATAGGCATGAAGACAGGGTTAAAAATATATCATTCTAATTAGTCCGTAAGTTAGATTATGGAAAAAAATTAGACAAATATTTGTGTCATACTTTCTGGCGGGGACATAGTGTCGTACTGAATTGAAACTTACACCAAAAAAAAAACGATAAATGTACGAAATTGTACGTTAGTTTAAAAAAATTACTACGCACTTACGAGAAAACAACAATCAATCTGTCCCCGCTAGGAAGCAGAAAGTATGATTGATTATTGTTTTCTTGTATGTAAGTGCGTTTAGTACATTTTTTTAAACTAGCGCACAATTTCGTACATTTCTCGTACATTTTTTTGGTTCGAGTTTGAATTCCGTACGACACCATCTCGCCGTTACCCCACCAGAAAGTATCCTTCCTGTTACTGTTTCTTCATCTACATTCATTAATCTCCTCATGCATGCTCGTCGGTTTCGTAAAAATAGACTATTGTCGATATCGATATTATCGATACATTTGTAAACTTGCCCAACACTAGTGTGAAGCGCGATCTTGGGCCGGCCAATAAGAGCACAGCGAGGTCTTCAATTGTTTTGCGGAATAATTTCCGAACAACCAAGATGACATTAGTACTCTATAGGTTCTATCCTCAATGTTTGTGTCATAGGTACGAAAATTATTGCCATACTCAAGCAATTTACGCCAAAAAGTGACGTTTGGCAGGTAGGTATACATAAATCATACCTACATAAATATATTTGGCGCCCTTGTTTAAGTAATTCACATTTTTATGAATTACTCCAATCAACAGAGCCCTATTCAGACTTAGTTTCAGAAATCGGACAGAAAGGATTGTTCACATATCTAGTAATAGTAACTATGGTGAAACAATCCGTTTCACCATTTATTAAAAAAAATCATAACATGTTCGAGAGAAGAAATTCGTAAAAAAACACAGTGTCTGTTTATTAGATAAAAGCAAAAAAGAAGGACTTAATAAAACTAGTTAGGTATACTTACGTGATGCAGTTTTACTTGTCTCAAATGTCATGTATTTGTCACGATGACTGAATTTAAAACAACTCTTCGATTTTGATTCAATGAAATAAAATGAAAATTTTGTCTCGTACACATTAAAAGCTTAGCTAGACGCAGTTCATAGTCATCCTGGAGTTATTACTTGATTATGTACGACAGTTTTTAAAAGGCAAGTAGCTGTGTCATTTGTACTAAACTATACTTAAGTAGGTACCTACTTGTTGGATTTTTATACGGTTGCAAGTTATCATTCCTGTGTCGAACTGGTATATCGGCGACTGCTAGATTTATTTAGCGGTTTGGAATCTATACAATGGCGTAGCGACTAGCGAGGTAAGTACTAAAGGCGCACCCCAAGTTTTATGTGGGTGAAGTCCGCCCCTATTTTTGTGTTCCACCATTAATATATCTCGATATGCTCTTTTGGTACCTACTCATGTTCACTTTAGTTCGAAAAAATCCGAGACCTACTTACTCTTTTTATGAGTTTGTGTAGTTGCTAATCCGCTACTGAATAGATCCATAAATCTCAGATTCGCTCGCATAATTATATCGCGGCTTAACAATTGACTATGTATTCCGTGCAGGTTCTACAGTCGTCAGATGGGCTAAAATGGTATATGGATTAATATTGGTCACAGTGCTCTTGGTGATGTGGGCGCCCTGCATCCGACAGGGGATGTGGACGAACCCCACGCCGGTGTACGCCAGGGACCGCAAAAACAGACTGTTTCGAATTACTCCGACGGGATACTGCTGTGACAACAGATGTATGAACTAAATTGTGTTCTTGTCCACAGAATTGTATTTTTGTACGTTTTTATAAAATAAAATTAATGTAATGTGATTAGAGGTGCCTATTACGTAGACTTTTAAAGACTTGAACTTCCTGATGCTATAAGAAAAAAGTTTTAACACGTTCACTGCGAAAGGAGGTGGAATAGACTTCTTGCATAGCTGCTACCTATCCCGTGCGGCAGTGAAAATAGCGTACTTTCCCCTGGTGCGAAGAGCACAAATTAGTTAATATTTGGAGTAGAACAAAGACAAATATACTTTTGAGTTCGTCTCTTAAACTAGTATTTTAAAACATATTCCAAATACTCGAGAGGCGGATTGAACCTCTCCCGCACAGGTTACAACAACAACAACAAGTTTAACTATTGTTTATCTTGAGACGAAAAATTACTAAGTACCTACTACCTACCTACTTTTCTACTATATTATGTTTGCAATGTTTCAACGACAATCATTCGAAATAAATACATACACACATACATACATACAATAAATCTTGCCTATGTTTAAAATGGGGTAGGCAGAGCATACGAAACGTGAAATAGACATATCCATGATTGTGACTATTTCACGCTTCGCAGCCACTTGTGGGATGTGGATTCGACGATCATTGTACCGATAGTCGTCACAGCAAACTGTCTCATAGCAAAGAGTCTCGACCACCATCTTAGTAGACTCTCGCTAGACGGTTGGCTCAAGGGTCTGATACAGAAGGCGGTACTCCTTGACACGGCGCGCATCGTCAGGAGGTTCCTCAATCTGCAGTCCTAACCGCCGGTAGCTTGGGTCTTGCCCCGCTGCCGACGCTGATGTAGGTTAGGTTTTTATAAATTGTACTAGCTTTCCGCCCGCGGCTTCGCCCGCGTGGAACGCGGTTATATTGTGGTATAAAGCACAACTATAAGAAAACTTCTCGTTTCAAACGACACAGCGCCATCGATCTATCATCTATCGATCGATCATCGATTGATATCGATCTATCATCGATTGATATCGATCTATCATCGATTGATATCGATCTATCAAGCAAACAATATTTTTGTTTTCCCTCGGGAACATCAATTTTTTCCGGGATAAAAAGTACCCTATTATTTAATCCGGACTTCTATCTTTATGTCTGCAAAATCTCAAAGGAATCGGTTCAGTAGTTACGGCGTGAAAGCGGAACAAACAAACAAACTCACTTTCTGACTTATAATATTAGTAAGGAAGTAAGGATTTTTTGTAATATGTTTTATTGTGTTACTTTTATATAAATATTGTTAAGACCTAACTTGAAAGATAAATAAATATGTATAATAATAATAAAGTATCTACCAAACTACATATAGAAATAAGTAAAACAATATTCACTTTCTTCAAATTGTTTATTTGTGGTACGTTTGCGACGAAAAAGCAGTTTCCTTCTAGCTGTGATTAAAAGTGTTGCATGTACAGTTTCATAGAATATAAACGAAAGTAGGTAGGTGAGCACAAAAGTAGGTACATAAGCAACAAAAGTTATTAAGCCGCCTATTTAACAGTTGTCATTAAACAATTATCATAAAATGTAACATTTGTGTCATACCAACAATATTAATTACTAAACAGTTATAAGCATTCTTTTAAATATATCAACACATACCAAACGAGACAACAACAATAACGTCGACAACAATTATAATTTACTATAAAATTTAAGATAGGTAAATACATAATATAGCCCATTTAAAATTCTATAACACTTTGATGGCTATAAAAAGCACGAATTACTTTTAAATAACATCGTAATTACAATTAGTCAATTATTAATAGTCTGAGAAATAAACGGACAGAAAATTACATGAATACTTTTCTATGTCACTTTTTCTGCGAATTTTTTTGACATACTTAAGGATTCTATTATTTTGTGTCGTCAAGTATTTACGTATAAATTTTGTTTACAAAGGTGTCCAAGTATAAAATTAGTAGCTGCAGGATAGTCCTGGCTTTGATTTAAGTTTATTTAGATATTTATAATTTCTCTTTTCACCTTATCAAATAAATATCTCAGATAAATACTATCGTAAATTGTATAAAATAGAGTTTACAAAGTTAGTATATTTAAACTACAAATTCATTTCCTATTGAAAATTTCACTACATTCGCGAACCGAAGATTAGGTACAGCCAGCAATGAATGCTCAGGCTGGGTCCTCGAACACAACACAAGCTCCTACTCTGCAACTATAATCAGAGTCGTATCGAGTTGAGCGTTCAACAGTGTATCTATCTACTCTTAATGTCTCTGACTGCACTACTTAAGATTCGACATCTTCTTGATCTAAATTGCCTAAGTATAATGTTATCAGATAGATACGTATACTTTCAACATTTGCGGTTGTCGCTACTAATAAATAATACACTTAAATATTTTTAAATATACGTCCTCACTAATTTAATAACTGTGTATTTATGCTAACAAATTGTTCCTTGAATTATTCACCTGCTAATCTTTCTCTGTAGGCATATCCGCAACGGAATCTATCGTCACGTAAATCGCAAAACTGAGTAAATGGTAATTTACTATAAGTACTAGGTTAAATAAATGTTATAAAAAGAGACTTTGCGATTTTTTTCTACCGAGAAAATTGTTTGATTTCATGTTGCTAGCGATTATATTATAACATTCATATAAAAAACTACTTTGAACTTAATCTAACTACTTAAGCAAAATTGAACTCTTCGGTTGGGGCGGGTCATCTTTGAACTTAAATAAGTAGGTACATACATATTAATTTGATTAAATACTTTCTATTAGTTAAATGTTCATCGGGTACTGATTGCTATTTAAACATTTCTAAAATAAACTTTTGTCTTTCTTTTTCATGACTAATTGGACCGTATGACACTTCCATGAAAAACATGTACATATTTTATTTAGATTTGCGCTTAAGAAATATTTATCTAGGACAGAGTTCTTATCTAGTTAGTATAACTTATCCTAGGTGAGCTATGTGGGGAAATCCTTTTACTTATTGTATTACTGATCGACGAACGACAAGAACTTACCCTATAATTAAGTATGTATGTGGTCGTAAACACTACAATTTCTAAACAATCTCAACAACGACCAACTAGTTAATAAGCCTTCGCAAGTTCAGAACTAAATAGAACAACTTGTCTAATACTTTTGCACTGCACGGTGCAGTTAATGCATATCGATATATTCTCATTAGGTTTAATTCACAATTTATACATGGTATTCATAAAATTCTCTTAAACATATAACACTGATGACTAGACACAAATATAAAGACAATTATATTGGTTATTTTTTGTAGGTAGGTACCTAATTAAAGGTTCCAGTATATTAAAAGTACTGGACTTCACAGCGGAAAATATATTCTTCTATAAAAGTTCAATCATTGACAAATACGAATCTTCAAAAACATTAATATATCTATTAGTTGATCCTACGTCTTTAACTGTAGCATACCTAGTATACAACAAAACATCGATTGTATATCTTTACCTATCTGATAATCCCTACGATAACTTACAACAACCATCTGTCTGAAATGTCTATGGGAATTTTGATATTCATGCTTCATTACGCAATAACACGTTCCTAAGTAGGTAGTGAATATTAAATGTCTGTTGTACTTGTATGCGTAAAATTTGGCAATGAAGGGAACCTTTTACTAGGCATTTCTGTAGCAACAGGTTAGGTATACTGGTTCACACTAGAAGGATTTCAGTACAGCGAGTTGAATATAGGGATTAAAATCTAAACCTACGCAATAGTTGGTTCATGAGTATATTTGATAACTACGACGTAGCCAATATCCGTTAATCTTCCTGTTCGGATGTTACAAATCCGTGTAAAATTATTCTTACGCTCCTAAAGTTCTCACTCTTCCCTATGCGGGTGATCATACGAAAACTATTCAGCACCATTTGTAAAGCCATTTGAAACGTAGTTTTCTCTTCTTTATCTTTTTTCTATCACTTCAGTCTTTCGACTTGGCGCGGCGTCAGTCGGCTTTGTCGTCCTTGCGGGAGCTGCCGCCGCTGCCGCCGCCGCCCTTGTTCCTGCGTCAAACGATATCCACATCTAATTATTACTTTTCACTTCATACTTTCTTGTTAAATTGCTATAATAAGTCGTGTTTTTTCTGTGCATCACGACGTGTTCCAGTCTTTTGTAACCAAAGAATCGCCAACCAACTTGAATTAGGATTGTACAAAATTTTGTGTATTGCCTACGACAGCGATTTATCTGTCAAGTCTTGCTTGCCTATACATATGTGCAATAAGCTGTAAATATATTATGTACGCTGTGACCTCCAAGAAAAACAGTACCTACAAATACCTAGGTACTACTTAGAGTTATAGAGTTAGACAGGTAAGGACCGTATCGTTAATTATGGAAACAAGTAAAATACTCGTAATTTGTGGGAACATTTTATATTATAGGAAAACAACTAAACTCATATACATATGAGTGTGCAAACACAATAATTAGAGTAACTTATTTTTATTTACTGGTCCCCTTGGCCAGTTTCCCGATCTTGCTTTTAATGTTTTTCATTAACCGTTGGACAGCTAAAGTGTTGAAGGTTTTATACGTACGAATCCTGTCTTTTTTTAATTCCTCGACTTTATCTGTTGGCTTAGTATGTTTTCTTAATCTTGCCTTCATCAGAGGTCAAAATCTCTCAATGGGACTTATCTGAGGACAATTAGGGGTATTGCACGTTTTTGGTTCAAAGTCGACGTTATTCCCTCTATATCAGTCTAGCACATGGCGAGCATAGTGGCAGGCAGCTAAATCGATGTAAAATAATGTGCGACCTCTGTGCTTGCGAATAAGTGGCAATATCCGCTTCTGAAGACATTTCTTTCCTGTAAATATCAGCATTCAAGTTACCCTTAACGAAGAACGGAGTCGTTTTCATCCCACATTGACAAACAGCTTGCCAAAACATTACCTCTTGGCCAAATTTTTTGCAAAAAATTGATTTTTCCTCTTGAGAGACCTTTGCATCTTTCGTTACGGTATAAAATTGCGGCCCAGGCAGGGTTTATAGTCAAGTTTGACATAAGTTTCGTCGCCCATAATAATACATTGTTTGTTTTTAGTTAAAATTTTATCGTTCAGTTTTCTAGCCCGAGTGTTAGCGGTAGATTCCTAGGTTTTAGTGCGTTTTGGCTGTTTTTGTTTCTTATAGGTTACCAGCATGTTGCTTTCATTGGCACGTTGAACCATTGCTAAAGAAGTTTGGCATTTTTTCGCACAATCTCGAGTGGAAATACCTTAATTTCTCGCAAACTGCCCGCATGTCTTCTTGTCCAAATTATGATGCAAAGGACCACGTTTTCTACCTCGACCAGGTAAATCTTTGAAAGTATGGTTCATGCCTAACCGTTTGATAGTGCTATAAACTGTTTTCAGACTAACACCTTCCATTTCTGCAATTTGTCTCATCGTCATACCCGATCCTTCGCTATATTTGGTCACAATAGAAAATCGTTGTTTCGCGGATAGACCCTTCATCTTGGAAATTTTCAACAGTTCTCAATATTTTTTGTACTGAATCCAATATTAGACTCAATACTTGACAGATTGACATTTATATATTATATTTATATTATTATATAACTTTTTTTGAGTACTACAAACCTGTTTCCATAATTAACGATACGGTCCTTAGATAACCAATTTAAAACTTTTTTGTAAAAAATAAATAAACCGGTAGTAAAGCTTGTTTAAACTGCTTTCTTGTAGGTTGGGTCTTCCTTAGTTAAGCTTGGAAAGCTTGCCTTGTCTAAGTAGCTGTGGGCGTGTTGCGACCGTATACTCTACGTCACTACTGAAACACATCGCACAGTATGCCATTTACAAAGCACGGAGTAGGGACAGGGCTACAGAAGGCGCAGGCTGCGCTAACTACAGGTAAATTATTGTAATGGTATTCTTGCCTTGTAAACGTCATCACCCTCCAGCCTCTTATGTGTCATCCCTCGATTTTGGAGTGCCAACCGCCCGAACTGAAGAATGAACTGACAGAAGATAGGTATTAAGCCAATCTGAATCCGATTGTGACTTATGGAGATGCGATCTTCAGTTAGATGCCCTATCATGGACTAATTATAAGCATATGTACGTAACTACCTACGCCTAACTTTAAGCATAAATAAATAGGTATCCGTTTTACAAGATATATGTTACTACTGAAAGTTTTCCTTTTGGTAACACTTAACAGGTGAACTTTGTATTTATATTGAATAAGACAAGGTAAAACTTAAGGAACGCAGAATAATCATGGTCGACGGCACATTTGAACGGGAATCGCATAAATAACATTGCACATAGGAGGTAACGCGAAGTACCTACCTACATAGAGGAAAAAACAAATGAGTAACGCGGTTGTACAATATTTGTGAAATCAACACATTTTTTTGTTGCTTTGCTTTATGTAGTAAGCTAATAAGTAATTATGTTTTGCGAATGTGTATATTAATACTTAATATGACTGTATAAACATGAGTGCGTTAAGTCTCAAACCCCTGTTGAAGTTTTAGCCTCTAGTGGGCGTTCCAATTATTCCTGGCCCGGCGAACCATGATCCCTATGACAGTTCATGATAGGTAGTGCATTCAACCACGTTGGTAAACATGTTTTTCAAAATATAATCTGCATTTCTAATTTTTGACATGTTACTGTTGAACTGGTTTAAGTTTTTTGGCATAAATTAAAACCCAAAAAAAAACCCTAAATTTTCCAAAAATAAAAATGCACCCATTTCATTTTCTAAACATTTTTTTTTACCCGGTAAACAAGAGTTCGTTTTGGGAACCAGGTCATTCATGTATTTATGTAAATTTTTTTTTAACTTTCAACTTCAACTTTTGTTTATGGCAGCACGGGTCGCTTTTAGAGTAGCAACCTTTACTGCCAATGACTCCTGACAGCACCATAACGTTAAACGTGTTTGACCAGTTTAACCGAAATGTTCCGAAATGGGAGTATTTTTTGTTAGTAAGAGTAGATGCCAAAACTAGGTGGGTTTTAAGATAAGGGCTGAACGTTGTAGAAGGAAAGCGTAGCTACTACGTTAATGTATTTTGTGTTCATTCTTATCCACTATCGATATTTTTCCACATTAGTCGATGTCGGCCAAACGAAGTTAACTTTTGCAAGACGTAAACTCAGTCTGGTTGAGATAATTTCTTGTAAATGTTAAGAATTGTTATAATTCCATCGGAATGTCATTGTAATGGCATATATCTACCTAAAATTAATAAATACATATAATTTATAGACGCCTACAATCCGATTTTAATGTAACGGTGACGCCACTACAAGGTTGTATCGTGGGAATATGTCCTCTTTTCCACGGACGGTTTTTAGCCGTAAAAAACCACGGTTAATTAACCGTGTGTAGACACGGTCGTCAGTGTTGTATGGATCACTATGGACGCTTGTTGACGGACATGGCAGAACTACGGCCTGGCGCCGTCAACAAGCGTCCATAGTAATCCATACAACACTGACGACCGTGTCTACACACGGTTAATTAACCGTAGTTTTTTGAAAAGAGGCCTAACTGTCAGTGTTCTAGGGATCATGGTTCGCCGGGCCAGGTATAGGTACAGTCAAGTTCATTAATATCGGAGCATAACCAATGTATCAAATATATGTGTACATGGAAGGGTTCGTATATATCTGAGCAGATTAATAAATCAAAAATATCTACACAAATTACCTGTCATATTGATCTGAGCAAGTCTTTCAATAATATCTAAACAACAGAAAACTCATTAATATCTGTACAATCGTTTATCAAAATGATGTGAGCAACTGAAAGCTCTTAAAAATCTGCGCAAGTGTTTTTTCAAATATTCGAACCAACATAAAACTTCCCCGTGTGGTGCCGGGTTAGAATAGCACCTCCCCCTTTCTTCCCGTGGGTATCGTAAGAGTCGACTCTGGGAAAGGGTTAGTGTATTGTGGGCGATGGGCTAGCAACCTGTCACTGCAATATCACGTTTAACCATCTGGTTACCCTGAAATTGCTAAACGTGGCACTGGATTTTCGAATTCATGTGCTCTGCCTACCCTTCTTGGAAATACAGGCGCGAGAATACATATACGTAAAAATCTTCCAATTTTGAAAAATGACAATCATCGAAAAGAGACCGAACTGTCAAGTTTAGTGATACATTTGTCTCTTTCATTTTAAGTTTGACGTCATAGAAGATAGTACCAGAGCCCACGACCAAAATTTTTGTCTCATAGCAATACGGCCAAAACCGCATCAAATCGATAGATACGATTATCCTGAACTCGAAAATACCAATATCAATTTGACCAAATTTTTTTCGTTTTTGGGAGTATATGCTACACTTAAATTGTCTGAAAACAGGTTTTTGGTAATCCTGGCAGCAATACGAAAAGTTAAAAAAAGTATTATCCGTATTGCTATGATACAGGTCGACTAAATTTGTTGACATTTTCAAAAATGCGCTCAGGCTATATGCTACGCGCAAAATGTCTGAAAACAAACTTTTTCGTAATACAATTATAAAATCTATGTACGTTTTCACTATCAGACGTATTGCCATAATACCGAACCGACTGCCTTTTTTTTGACACAGCAGAAATGGCCTCCCACGGAGTTGCTACACTTTCGACCGTTACTACACACCTAGTCGGGTTCAGTATCATACAATCTAACGATTTTATAGGGTTTTTGCCGTATTGCTATGAGACATGGGTTTGGTCGTGGGCTCTGGTACTAAGAGTCATTAGCTTGCTTGCGGCTAGTCAACCATTTTTGCTACTATCGATTTACAATGGACTTGAAGAGGTTGTAATGTTATTAAATCAACATTGCTTGCAACACACTTGCCTTTTTTAAATAATAAACTGTTCTAAGTCATTTTCTATTGTCAATCACATAGAATTCGTAATTCGTAAGTATGCGTTGTATTGACTGTTTTTTTTAACTGGTAATAGATAATACAGAATTTCGGAGCACAAAAAACACAAAAAATACGATGTATATTCTGGTACCGAATTGTTTTCCTACACGAATTAATTTTTACTATCTATATTGGTGAACCCGTAGATATAGAAGTTATGAGGTAACACACTTTTGGAGATTCCGTTTACTTTAATCTTTCTTTCTCGTATTTTTAATCACTACCTGTTTATAAATATTTGAAAAAACACTTGCACAGATTTTTATGAGCTATCAGTTGCTCAGATAATTTTGAAAAACGTTTGTACAGATATTAATGAGATTTGGGTTGTGTAGATATTATTGAAAGACTTGCTCAGATCAATATGACAGGTAATTTGTGTAGATATTTTTGATTCTTTAATCTGCTCAGATATATACGAACACCTTCATGTTCACATATTTATATTTGATACCTTGGTTATGCTCAGATATTAATGAACTTGACTGTAGGTATGCAATGAATCTCTGACTCACTCTAGGTTAAGGATAGAAAAGTGACAAACAGTAGGTACGTAGTAGATCTATCTCTCTTTTTAACCGACTTCAAAAAGGAGGAGGTTCTCAATTCGACCTAATTTTTTTTTTTTTTTTTTT
>BHDV01060362.1:21839-32395 GCA_005406045.1 Adoxophyes honmai | reverse complement strand
GCCCGCGACTCCGTCCGCGTGGAATAGTGACAAATTTCCCCCGTTTTTCCTACATTTTCCACTGTTTCTTCGGTCCTATAGGTCGTAGCGTGATGTTATATAGCTTAAAGCCTTCCTTGATAAATGGTCTATCCAACACAAAAAATATTTTTCAATTCGCGCCAGTAGTTCCTGAGATTAGCGCGTTCAAACAAACAAACAAACTCTTCAGCTTTATTATATTAGTATAGATTTGAAGTCGGTTTTTTTTTGTTTAAAATTATATTAAAAGCTTTTGTATCTCTACTTTGATAGGCCCAAGTCGGAGACCAAGACAGATTGAATACAGGTCAGCTGACCATTGAGTAGTTACTAAAGTAACACCCTTTTACCATTACACCCTTGCAAGAACTGCTCAAAAGTGGTATCTATTTGACCATTAATACCAAATTGCTGACTGGCAATGGATGATCACTAGATCCATATATCAAGTTTCTACTCTTCTGCTGTCATTTCAGACTCATTCCAGTTTTTTTCCAATATCAAATGGTACTAACATAAACTTTTCATAGGTATTATATGATTTTTAAAAACTGGTTTGCTGAGAACTGTTAGAGTATGAGTAGGTAATATCAGGAAGAGGTCATATTCATTTACTTAATATCACACACACACACACACACACACACACACACACACACACACTTCATACATATATTTTCACATTCACCATAATTTCATACACACACATACTTATACTTTCACATTCAGCATAATTTGAATTCATCACTTTTAGCATAATTTAAGCATAATAACAGATGGAAGGGGTATAAAAGAGACAGGTTAACAGCCTGTCGCCTAAAGTAAGAAAAGGAGAGGTGTTATTCTAATTCGACACCACACCTAATATCATAATATCATACCTGTGTAAATGTCACACAAACTTTAAGTATTAAATTAAGTATTATTGTATTGGATTTGCACATATGCAAATGGTTTTTACCATTTTTTTTCCAAAGCCCTATTTTTATATTATTGAAAGAAAACATTACTTATCAGGAAAAATATCTCTCACCTGCTACTAATTAGATGTTTTTTCTTTTCCTTCTCCGTACTCTTAGACGGCACAAGCATTGGGTTCACTGCACCTTTCTCGCACTGAGGATAAAAATTTAACAAATCCTTAGTACTTCTTAATTCTAATAGTACACGTACACTTAACGCGAAAATGGACTTTAAAACACAAAGTCTTCATGTGACAGGATTCTAAAAGTGTCTCCCTGGACTAGTAAGGTTTAATACACGACGGCCACATGGACCGTCTCTGGCGGCGGCGCAGTACCTTGGGCACGGCGCCGGCGGCGGACGGGCCGGGCTCCGCCTGCAGCTGCGACTGGCTGTTGACGTGGCCCATCTTCGAAAGCGGCGGATTCTTGAAGGAGTCCGAAAACGCGAGACCGCGCTTCAATGAGGCCCTAGAATTAGAAAAGTCCTTGTTACATACTTTCAGAGCCTGATTTGCACGTTGGGAAAAATTTAGGAACAAATTCGATCGCGCTAGGCACTAAGTAAGTAGGCATTTTAATTGTATTTGAAGTGAGGAACATAAGTAGTACCTACTTAAGTTGGCAGTATGCACCTAGGTAGGTAGGTACTCTTATATTTGTGACTGTATATTAAGTATTTGTGTTTTAAATTATTTTAATCAAGTAAAATAATTAAAATATTTGCAAGTCAAATACATAATGTAAACAATTACTATTTTGTTTAAAGAAGTATAAGGTCACATGATATTACATAACAACATAAGAACATTGAAATACTTTTATTAAGACTAGAAAAGTAGTCACTGAACTCTGCAACTGACCCTAGGTGTCCGCCTGCCCCTGGTACAACATCCTTGTAAATTCCTGACAGCTATTCCGCTGTAATCATCGTGCGGTAGGTAGGTTGTGTAACAAATTTGCGTGGGCCGAGAGATTTACCAAGCTCCCAGGATCGCATAAACACGAGACGTTCTTCCAAACAGGCTCGAGCGAGACGACGTAAATTTAAATGAATGAAAAACATGAGACAGAGAAGCGTCTGTATGAATAAACAAAATACAAGTCGAATATGGACTCGTGTTTGCTGTCTCAAGTAGATATCAATCCGTTAAGACCTATGAATTCCTAGTATCAAGGATAATTTCTTGCTTTGTAGGTTGTTTCTTTATAGTTTGCTTTATGTGTCCGACAACCTGCTATTCATAAATAAGGACTTAATGTACAATTGAACCAATGAAGTAATTCCTGACCCACCGCAGAACGTTGTAAAGTTGTAATGTGTAACCGTAATAAAGATTACCTACCTTTGTCCAGCAATGCAATATCACTATAACGTTTGCTGTAAATAGGTTCTTGGGTGGGTTAGGAATTTATTGGTTCGATGGTACATAGACAGTCAGCAGCACCACACACTTTAATAGTTTTCTCTTATCTAAAATGCACTTTTTTAATAGAGAATTACCTATATTAAAAAAAACAAAACTCACAGCTTTGTTTGTGGAAAGAAGGTTTGGTAGGTACCTACATAAAGGGTAAAAACGGGATCCTAAAACTAACACATTGCTGTCATAATGAACGCAATAAAGACAGATAATGCGTTCTCTGTAAATAGGTTATAAGTAGATGTGGTGGGTTAGGAATCAATTGGCTGGACTGGACTATACTGTCAATGAAATTGCCTCTTCATCCATGGGCGTAGCCAGGGGGGAGGGTTTGGGGGTTCAAACCCTCCCCGAAAAGTTCAGGCTCCCATATTACAATCGTGATTTTTTTTGGTGTCCGACTCGCACTAAGCCGGTTTTTTTCGTCAACCCCCCAAAACTAAATCCTGGCTACGCCCGTGTCCTCATCAGTATTTTTTCCTCTTGTAATCTCAACATACCTTGTGGGACTCGGCGGCGGATAGCTGGTGCCCCTGTGGTCAGGAGACAGGTACTGGTGTTGAGGTCTAGAGGCCGACAACCGATTCCTTTGCAGCAGCTCTTGATGCGATTGGTACAACTTTTCAGACGCTGATTGAGGGGTTGGACTGTGGTATAACATTATACAAGTTACCAATTTTCTAATATATTCTAAATATAGAATCATGATGAATTCACTTAAATTATAATCGTTTTCGTTAATAGACCCTTAAAAATGGGCGTTATGTTTTCTGCGTGATGTTCTTTTTTCTAAATAAATATTGTAATGTTAATTTGAGTTATTTAAATGCCGTGCCTTTATCCAGACAAATTACTTTATCCGGCTTCCGAAACCAGGTCATCGCTGAGTAAATACTTTAAAGTATAAAATACGATATGGAGTAGAAGATAATATTATTTTCTTCACAATTGTAACATTTTAGTCAAGCACGATACATTCTTATAATGTGTCTGAAACCTGTTAATAAAACGCCGACATGCCGTGGCTGGATTGTTGGTTTCATAATGGGTCGTTACCTGGGCTGGTGCCTCGGCGGCGAGGGGTCCAGAGTGAGGTCCGGCAAGCTGTGCACGAGCGCCAGCACGCCGCTCTGCGGCTGCACGCGCAGGGTGTTGTGGCTGGCGGCGCTGGCGCTGCGGGCCGCCAGCTTCGGCGGCGACACCTGACCAACATAATGCCCAATTTCATAAGTTTTTAAACAAAAAAGTATGCAGTCAAATTGTCAACTTCTCTCTTTTCTTGTAGTTGGGTAAAAACGGCATTAAACAAATCAATACAGTGTGCTCGGTAATAACAGAAAATACTTAAATGCAAGCGACACCATCTGCCTTCGCATCCGACAATTTTTTAGTCATAGGTTATGTAACTTATGTAGTGTAGCAAGGCAATAATTTTCTAAGTGTCACACCTAATTGTAGGTAAATTTTCTTCAATCTAAAATGCACCCTATCACAGTTTGTCAGACTGCATTGTTAATGTGTCCGTGATTTGGTATTGTGGGAAAGGATGTAGCCGTGTTTCTATACAAAAATTGCCATTGTATCAAACGTTCTAGTTATTTAATTTTTAAATACGCCTTATAGGCGTAGCTCTGCTCCCAGAAGAAGAACCATGTACACTTGACAGTTTTTGTCGGTTTGCGTTTTTTCACTTTTTATACATATTAAAACTCATCAATACAAAAAATATTGTCTCAATCTTCAGTTCAAATATATACTTCATCATCATCATCATCATTATCAGCCGACAGACGTCCACTGCTGGACATAGGCCTCCCCCAAGGATCTCCACAATGACCGGTCCTGCGCAAAATATATATTTACTTAAGTTAAAATAATGGAAACTATAATTTGTCAATTTTTTTTGGTGTTCTGGTATCGCGGCACCTACAGTTTTGATTTTATGAATTGCCCATCTATAGACCTACTACATATAATTACTTAATTCAAAATATTAGCTTTGGTACTTCATGCGTTTACGTAATACTTGAACGCTTCCTAAATATCGATTATTTTTTAAATATGAGTAATATAATAAAAACCAAAACACAACGAAATTGAAATGAAGTATGATGTGAAAAACTATTAAAATACATTAAAATACGACGAAAAAACCACCGAACGTTGTTTTATATTTAGTAGGTACTTTAAGAATAGGTACAATAGCCATTATTTCTGAATAAAACAAAGATGACTTGATAAATGGATAAATAAGAGCATATCTAGTTGATACTAAATAATTATTATGGGCATACAAAAAAAATCGATGTTAGCAAAATCAATTCTCGAACGATAATTAGGTATTTATTGTTTATCTATAAATAATCGCCCAACTCGACAATCGATATACCTAGCTATTTTAGCGCCATTATTAAGTAATTGCTTCGTTATTAATTCATTATTAATTTTTGTTCCTTGTGGTGTCGGGATAGAATACATAACAACTCTCCATTTCTTCCGTGGATGTCGTAAGAGGCGACTAAGGAAATAGGTTTAGGTATGCTTTAGGCGACAGGTTAGCAACCTGTCACTATTCTACCTCTTCCATCTTTGCAAACCAAAAACTGCTAGAAGTGGCTGCGAAGCGTGATATAGTCATAATCATGGTTTTGTCTATGTCACGTTTCGTGTGCTCTGCCTACCCCATTTGGGAACACAGGCGTCATTGTATGTATGTATGTATTAATTGCTGAAGTGTTAAAAGTTTGTTCTTAGAAATTTTCCACTAAATGTATTAGATTTTGCTACAATCGATTTTTTCTTGTCATATGCCTGTCTATATGAATCTAAATAAAATTATAATATATACGTTTTTTATCAACTAAGTAATTTTGCAAATAGAAATCTTCGAAATCTGCTAAGAACAATAACTAAGAGACTATTTTATGCGTATGATGCGGATTATGCTAACTTTAATGCTCTAGGTTTGTCGAAGTTTCCTAGTGATCCATAATTGTAATAAGTTGTTTTTTTGACTTTTTATAGAATCATTAATTACTTCCTTAGCGGGCGGTATAGGTATAAACATTTGTTTGATGTAGCGTGTGGAAGATCGTGATGAATCATCATAATTATTAATTAACACGGAGCTACATGAAATCTTTATCGGGAACTTAAGATGCATAGTCATTTTACATCAAAGCGAACGAAAATCATCGTTCATGAAAAGAAAACAGGCCTTAAGAGAATTAAGTTCATCCAGGCAAGGGTGTGGTTCCGTACCTACACCTATCTTCGTGATGATATACATAATGATATAGGTAATCAAATCATTTAGATGGGATGCGGGTTATGGAAAAACAGTTTACTTCTAAGCCTGTTAATAATGAAGTCAAAAATACGGCTTTAATTTGAACGTTAATTCTTATGATTGTATGTAATTGTTTACAGCCTCAAACATGAACACTTAGATACTCAGTTGCAAATCTTATGGGTATGCGAGTATGTGGTTTGTCCATCGCGGTTGTATTTAATGTCAAGCTTCACAATGCCGTGTCATGCAATCGCTTACTTCTTCAAAAGGACCATTAAATTGGCAACGCAATCAATTGACGCAGCTAAATACAGCAGGAGGGAGAAGGAAGAAATATTGGAGCAATTAATAATTTTACATCCATTCTGCTACACTGAGTAGTCTGCCTGGATAAATAAGTATTATCCTATCAAAAATATTAACGTGAAATTACGGTTAGTCACTTATTATAGTATTTATAAAGCATATACAAAGTTATCGATTTCACAGAGAAAAATATTGATACCACTGAAAACATCTTAGGCCTTTTTTTTGGTGTGCGTCAATTTTCATCTTGCCTTTAATTTGATATACCTATTACACTTTTACCGATTTTGATCGTCATAATGTTATGTTTTTCAACAATGATCAGATGATTTTGCAGTGCTGTTCATACTCCATAGATATATATTTATGCTGGTGACTGTAGACACAACTAGGTATTTGTCTTGAATAACTTACCGCATAAAACTCATGTGCGAGTTTTGAGTTAAATCACGTTTAGGGAAACTTTATCTAGTATAATTTTAAACAAAAAAAAAACCGACTTCAAATGGGTGAATAATCCAGGCACATTTTTGACACGGCGGAGTAGTTATTGCCGCTGTCAACTGTTATTTACGTCTTATTGTAATTTTAATACTATAGCTGACATATCCCCCTATCTGTTACACAATATAAAACATTGACATGCCTTTTAATCTGGAAGAAAAAAAATGTTAAAGCTCTGATTTCCAATTTTGGTGGGCTGTCCGGAATCCATTTTTACTACAATATCATTAATTTGCTAAGAAACCCATGTGTAACACAAAATAACTTTAACCGTGGCATATTCTTAATTATTTAAGGAACATTATAAATAAATATCACCGTTGTGAGTTCGGTCATTGTGCCCAAAATCATACTTTAAACAAACGTCCGAGCGCGCGATCAAATTTTAGTGGACAAAGTTCGACTCGTTCTAATTCGCTTCTAAACGGCCCAGGAAGTATTTAGCTTATCCTCCCGCGTACCTGCCAGTTACACTGCATCGACTGACGGTGAAAGCGGTCTGTGTTTGTCACTGCGTTTCCGTTAATCACGTAAGAACCCAATTTTGGTGCAAAGGGCGTCAAATTTTTTCCAATTTTGGTGACTCTTGAAAAAAATGAAAGGTGTTTGATTACAACGTGTCTTTTAATCCTAATTTGAGTGATTTAGGGTTCTTTTTAACGGAAGCAGTCTGATTTGTTATAAATGTAACAAGTTTTTTTTTAGACATTTTTTTTATCCCCGTTCCAATTTTGGTGGTCAAATTTTGGTGCTTGTTTCGAGCGATCAAAATTGGTAAACGCTACGAAAGGTGTAAAAATAGGCGTATTAATCATTTTTATTCGACAGTAATTTTAAGCGAAGAATTAAAAAGAAAAGAGAGAGAAAGATATCATATAAAAATAAAGGGAAAAATTGCCACCAAAATTGGCAAAAAACTACACTTGTTGAGATTCACCCAAATTAGCTATATCCTGAAAGGAAACTTCTGTTTATGTACATATTTACTAAAAGTCAAGTAGGTATACGTAGCTCTTAGCAGATTCAAGGCTTTAGAAGGAATACTTAGCTCTATCTGATTTAGAACCCTCTAAACAGTCTAAACTGTTAAGTACCTAAACCCCACGATGAACGAGCATTAGCAGAAATACAACGCTTGAGAAGCAGCAGGCCTGGCTAATTACTGAAACTATAATTTCCAGTCTGCAGGTGCATTCAGTATTGAAAAAATTATCCTTTAACTCTTAAAAATTAAGGAGTTGACCTTTCATCATCAGCTCAGTCATATTTTTTTTACTGCTAAGCGTAAATACTGGTGTAGCTTTGAAAAATGTACTAAAAACATTACCTCTGTGCTTATAAAATTTGAGGGTTGCCCTCGATTTCCCTCATATTCCATCATCAGGTCAAGATATGCTGACAATCGGACTACCTGGAAACTATACCCTTTCAGACAAAAAAAGAATTTTCCAAATCGGTCCAGGCGTCTTCGAGTAATCAGCGAATACACATAAAATACTCTCCATTTCTTCCGTGGAAGTCGCAAGAAGCGAATAAGGACATAGGTTAAAGTAAATTTTAGGCGACAGGCTAGCAACCTGTCACTATAACTAACTCAAAACCTACAAAAAATGTGCTAGAAGTGGCCACGAAGCGTGACATATAGACATAGTTTTGTCTATGTAGCGTTTTGTGTGCTCTGCCTATCCCATTTAAGAATACAGGCGTGATTGTATGTAGATATGTAAGTATGTACAAATGTAAGTTCGGACTAAAATGCCCGAATGCCCGTTGATTTTTTATTTATTTTAAGGATAATTCAAAAACTACTGGTTAGATCTTGATGAAATTAAAATGGGACCAATGGGAAGCCATTTGCTATCGAACACAAAAAGAACCATCGAAATCGGTCCACCCGTGGTCCACCCGTTTAGAAGTTCTGAGGTAACATACATAAAAAAAAATACAGCCGAATTGAATACCTCCTTTTTTTGAAGTCGGTAAATAAGCGGCCTGAACATTGTTTTTGATCCTATACTTACGTAACTAGGTATAGGTCAAACAGTGATAAATTGATAATGTACCAATTTATTGCCAAAATGAAATTTTGGATTCTATTGAAGCTCAGAGCCTGATGCGCCAGATTTCATGTATACAGGATGGCCGAAAATTGATCGGAAATATTTTAACCAGCGGTTGTTGAACGCCAGCCGAGAATCCACGACATAATAATAGTAAAAAGCTAAGCAGCGTACAAAGAAAGGAGGTGTATATTAAGTCAAATGTTTGTTTATACGTACCTATGTACTACTATTTGGCTGACATAAACACAGCATTGGCATATCTGTAGTAAGCATGGTAAGGTTTAAGACAGACTATGAAAATTGTAGTAAGTACAAAAAGTTCCCTGGATTTTTAGGTCTAGAAATAAATATGATAATATTTAAGTATTTTGCTTTAATTACAAAATTTTGTAATCACCTCAGAGCAACTTCAAACACATTTATGGAAAGTAGCCTATTCTCAGCAGACATAGTCTGAATGGCTTTAAAAACGATCTTCCATCGACCTAAAATTTTAAGTAAAGAAAATAAATACGTATCATCAATAATCAAAGTAAAAATGTCTCGAGGGTGGAGCAGGTAAGTCGCGGGCGAGTATCCACTTAAGTGGCTATTTAAAGATTGACAAATGGTTTCAAACCGAAATAAACATTTTGATTCAAAGTTAAGGCTGTTGCTGCGGGTTGAACCAAATGGTTTTCATTGACATTTGGAACAGGTGGGTAGGCCTACTTTTATAATACATTTAATGAATTTAGCAGGCAAAAGTACTTACGTACCTAATATGGTTCAACCAACTGGAACGATTTTGCAAGCGCCTATGCCTTACAAATTTACTTATTTATGACTTACTTTAAATAAATGTCTGTCTGATATTCAACATGCTGTGGTGCTTTCTGATGGTTGGAGTAGGTAAACTTTTATGTAAAACTTTTTTTAAACATAAATTAATCAACGCGGTTGGCGTTTTGGTGTGAAGTGTTAACTGTAAGTCTGATTTAGTGCTTGAACAAATAAATTTCTGTGAAAAAAAATTGTAGTGACCTCGCGTTACTTGACAAGAAAATTGTCGCTACTACAAAATGGTTCCGTGGTTCCTTAGGTTAGAATAGACGTTCCTTGGACACGTACGAGTACAATGCGACTTACCGATGGCAGATGTGACGGCACCACGGTCTCCGATTCACTTTCGCTAACCACGTTTACGGTTATGGAAGTGACAACTGTAAACAATGACACGAATGTAGTTATAATGTATACATTATTAATATTATTATACAGGACTGACTATAGATTTCAGCTAGATGACATACTCATAAACATACAAGAAATCACATTTTTCTGTTTTTAATTCAATTTTCAAGCATTTGTATTAAATGTTCGTCTTTTCCGCTACGCGGGGTATTCTTTACATTTTCTTGGTTTCAAAGGAGGCGTCCATAAATTACGTAAGGTGTTTCAGGGGGGGGAGGGGGTCGAGTCAAATCACATCTAATCTCACGTTGGAGGGAGGGGGGGTCACGGCAAATATCACGCGATTTTTTTTCTTGTTTAAAGCAAAAATAATCCAACGTTCTTTTTGCAATAACAATCCAACGCGTTTACGTAAGAAACCCACATTTTTAAAAATCTCACGTGAGATTCGGGGGTGCGGGAGGGGGTTGAATAAAATCTCACGACATCTCACCAAGGCGGGAGGGAGGGTCAGAAAATTGAAAAAAAAACACCACGTAATTTATGGACGCTCCCAAATAAGTCAATTAGGTATGCACTGTACTTGTACCTATACATATTAAAGGAGCCTCTTCAAATGACACACAGTAGCTTGGATCAATATACTTTATATTAATGTATATGGTTATTACCAATACGTAACACAATTGATCTGACAACTGTACAGCTTGACGTTCGGATCTTGACTATTATCAAACCGCGATTAGAAAGGGATTGAGCACATATGTCATTTTCGAACTAAATGCATGATATGACATTGTCAGTGGTAGAG
>BHDV01060351.1:53985-64814 GCA_005406045.1 Adoxophyes honmai | reverse complement strand
TTTTGGGAAATTAAAAAAAAATCTTAAAAAATCAATAACTCAAGAACCGTTGATTTTCGGCCATACATACGATGGCTTAAAAATATTGCATTTTAGCTCCTCTATCAAGTCCTACCAAGAATACGTCGAGTTACCAGTAACCCTGTATAATCATTAGGTAAAACGATCAAATTGGACCAGGTTAAAGGATTCGACCACGTCCCGGAGCTATCGTGAATGGGGGGCATAAGATCCCCTGAAATGCCAGATTGACAATGACGTAACTTTGTTTATATTAATTCCGTCTGATTTTAAATACAATCTTAAAGATGTATTTATTTTGAAGGGAATGAGTTATTGGCTTATTCGGGTGACTGTACCACTAGCTTTCCCATTAACAAGCATTTGATTTTAATTTCTTTGCACATTTGCTCAGATAAACTTGAAATGTAATAAAAACTTAAATTACAGATGTTCCAAACAAGGTAAATTGTTCTGAATGTGTAGTTAATAACTTAAAGTATAGATAGTCAAAAAAAAGCTTCCTTTAACCCCTTGTATGCTTAAGATTCATGAGTAATATTTTCTTATTTTCATGTTTATCAAAGTATAATTTTCAATTCCTAAATATGAAGGGTGAAAATTTGAATGACTTGACTACTACAGTTAATAGTTAACATAAAGCACCTTTTCCTGTGGTAAATGCAACAGCACTGTGGAGACAAGGCTGTCTTTATCCCTGGCGATAGGCTTCAAGGTCACCTGCTGCCCTCGCGCCACACACTCCAGCCAGTTGACAGCATTCCCACTCACAATGTCAACACCCCACAGCTGTAAAAGAAAGTAAAATGTTGCCTTTTTTTGGCAGTTTTTCAAGTGTGTCAGTCATTAATTCATAGAGCGGCGCCAGAGCGCAACCTTGACGGGGAGCGGCGGCTTGTTGGCGTGCCACAGCGGCAGCGGCACGGGCGCGCGATGCTGCACCAGCACGCGCACCGGCGAGTGCTGCACGCCCGCGTAGCGCCCCTGCAGCGGCTCGTGCCGCTTGATGAAATGCTCTGGAACTTGACTTGCTTTCGAAAACTTGCTAACCTGATCATAGAATACAATATTTTAGTTATGTAATGACGGTATAAATAAAGAACCATGATGAAACATCTATATTTACCGGGCGGATCTTGTGTATCGATACCGCTAGGCCTGCAGTGGCCAGTGCATACACTGCTATCTGCAAACAACAGGTAATCGTTAGGTGCTTAACAATAGTGGTTTATTTTGATAATCTTTGACCCATTTACGTACATTCACTCCGCGGTAATCCTGCTGTAAGAGGTTACTTAAACTGTACAGATATCCGCCATCGGTTGCAGCCATTCTGTTACTTTTCAAAGTAACAAACTATCATAATTTCTATAAATTTTCGTATTTGTGTTTTCCAACAATTTCAGATAGTTCTGAATCCGAAAAAAATCAGACTTGAACTTGACAATCAGATGACAGTAACAGCAAGAATTGCCACACTCAATAAATTTTGGATACGTAAACCCATCGCAAGCCATACCAATCGGTAAATTCCGTGAAAAAGAATAAAACATAATTACTGTATTGTTAATTTTCATATTTACGGCAACATTACATTCCACGTCAACTTTTTTGACAGACCGCTCGCAGTTCTGCTGTGTTTGTGCCGTACTATAATAGTTCTAATCATTTAAGTCGCGAAAAATTATCAAAATGATTACCGTGTTAAATACCATTGATACCGGTCATGAGGACATGATACATGACGCTGAACTGGATTATTATGGATTAAGATTGGCCACGTGTTCATCAGACAACTCGGTGAAAATCTATGACATCAAAAGTGGGACCCAAACACTTGCAGCAGATTTGAAGGGCCACTTCGGTCCTGTGTGGCAAGTGGCATGGGCCCATCCGAAGTTTGGGAACCTACTGGCTTCCTGCTCTTACGACAGGAAAGTAATCATATGGAAAGAAACTGGAGAGTGGACTAAACTGCACGAATACGCGGGTCACGAGAGCTCTGTGAACTCTGTAGCGTGGGCGCCGGCGGAGTACGGGCTGGCGCTAGCGTGCTGCAGCTCGGACGGCTCCGTGTCGGTGCTGACGTACACGCAGGACGGCAACTGGGACGTCAAAAAGATCTCCGGCGCACACGCCATCGGCGTCAACTCCATCAGCTGGTGCCCGGCCATCTCCGCCGAGCTCAACTTGGACCCTCTTAATAATAAGGATGCCCCAAAGAGGATTGTCTCTGGAGGATGTGATAACTTGATCAAGGTTGGTTGTAATTTCCTGTTTTTAATGTGTAATCAGCTTTGTTTGCTTTGGACATCTTGAAACTGAAATGTTATCTATATTTGTTTTAGATATGGAGAGAGCAAGGTGACCAATGGGTGGAAGAGAATCGTCTTGAAATGCACATGGACTGGGTACGGGATGTGGCTTGGGCGCCATCTCTTGGCCTGCAGCGCTCCATGATTGCCAGCTGTTCCCAAGACAAGAGGGTTGTCATCTGGAGCAGTGATGATAATGTTTCCTGGACACCCACCATATTGAACACCTTTGATGATGTGGTCTGGAGTGTCAGCTGGTCCCTGACTGGCAATATCCTAGCCATCTCTGGTGGTGACAACAAAGTCAGTCTGTGGCGAGAAGGCAACGAAGGCCAGTGGGTGTGCATCAGCGAGGTAGCCAAAGGACTGGGACAGACACCAAGCGACGAAAGAAGTACACTTTAATTTTAAACTAACTTGTAATATTAAAATTTGTTAATTATGTATTTGCTAATAGAAATAATATAAGTAAACATATGGTGTATATAAATTCCCTGGCTCTGTCAATACCCATCATAAAATAAAAGGAAAATAAAAAGAGTAAAACAAATTTATTATTACTTAAAACTATATCACATGTTGTTCAGATGAAAGTCAATTTGTTCTAATAGCAGTGGCATCTTGTAGAACTCTGCAATAGACTTGAACGTGTCCAGCTGAGAGAGCACCTCTTTGACTGGCATCAGGAGGTTGAATTCTCCAGCACAGTCACACACTGTTGATAAGTTGTCTCGCTTGATCTGAAGAGTAAATAAAAAATCACAATTAGAATGGTGAAGGCTACAATGTGAAATAGTCTTGGTTTTGAGTAACATTTTATTTCCTCGCCCTACCATTTCATTAAAGGCAGTAACATACATACATACATAAACGTCAAGCCTTATTCCCTGCCGGGTAGGCAGTAACAGTCTGCTTCCAAATATTAGCCATGGATATAAGACATAAGTGCAATTTTGAAAAGAGGGGTGAAAGTTTTAAAATAATAGGAATCATTAAAATTTTATTCAGTTTCATTAGACTGACCTAACTAACTGATTCACTGCAGTAATTCACCCAGATAAATTGATAAACTTTGATACAACAAAACATCAAATATTAAAGTGGTTTACATACATACATACATACATACAGTCACGCCTCTTTCCCACAGGGGTAGGCAGAGACCACTTTGTTCCACTTGCTACGATCCTGGCATACTTCTTTTGCTTCATCCACATTCATTAGTCTCTTCATACATGCTCGTCGATTTCGGGTACTCTTGACCTGACCTGTTTCTAAAACGTCCGCGATTTGGTCACGGAACGTCCGTCTAGGTCTTCCCCTCCCAACACACCCATTCACACTTCCCGTATAAATCTGTTTTGTCAATCTTCTTTCATCCATCCTCTCTACATGACCAAACCAGCTAAGCATACTTCTTTCAATCCTTGTCACTATGTCTACTTTCACACCAGCTTGTTCCCTTATCACACTGTAAAGTGGTTTATAATTCAAAGTTGCTAAAATATTAACCTATACAACTAAAACTTTACCGAATTGTCTTTAAAAGAACCATGTTTATGACTAGGATTGATTCAATAAAACTGATTCGACTTTGTTTCAATAAAGCTAAAGCTGTGTATGCTTCAGCCGGGTCTTCACTTCAGTCATGTTTTGGTGCAATTAAGAGTCTTATGTGGAACAAAAGCTTGCTTCGCAAAGCCGCTCGGTCAGTCAGCACGCGGCTTTAGATTAGAGAATGGCTCGCATGTTCACTGATGTTCATACACACGCGGAGCTCGCAGCTCGCTATCAAAGAGTCTTACTTTTTTATTGGCTTTTCGCGTAATTTGGATGTTTAAGCGAAAGCGCGCGCGGCTAAACGAGACGATCGAACTTGTTTGATTTGCTTACACACGTAATTTGATGAATAATATTGCAACTGGTCAATATTAAGCTTCTAAACTAAAAACGTAAGAATTGTGCTAAAAATGGCTATGAATTATGAATTGCTCTTGGTTTTTTCTATGTAGCGTTTCTTGTGCTCTGCCTACCCTCACAGTAATTATAATCGTGAAACCCTAACAATACGTACATTGCAATTGAACACAACATGTCAAACTTTTTAGTTCCAAATGAATAAATGTATCCACTATCCTAATTACCAATACGTAACGTCACGCAATTGGAGCAAATTGATATGACCTATTTACAGCGATAGTTCTAAATGTTCAAATGCCTTATCTATAGTCTGAGATCGAATTAGAGATCAAAAATGTGAACAAACAACTGTCAATATCAAAGTGACATTCCAGATGTGGTCAACCTTTTTTGTTACTAATTGATATAATTGTACTAATTGTATTAATTTTTTAACTGGCTACACGTTTGTTTACGTTTTTGATCTCTAATTCGATCTCAGACTTTATTGTGTTTTTATTGTCCTATTAATGGTCGCCAATTTTAAATAGGTTCCGGTCCGGATACTGTTGAATAATGAAAAACTCGTAGGACTAGCCTGAAACATGTCGAGCGAAACTCGATTTGAAACGTAAGATATCCATATTTCTCATAATTGTTGAGAGATGTTTGCAAGCTCCAAAAAGTTATTTTACCATTATTGATCACAGATCTCATATTTTTGGAATTTGTGCGAAATCGAATTTGATATTTCACACTTGCTTTTCATTGAAGAAAACATCGTGACGAAACCTGCACACATCGACGAAGCAATTCAATGTTGTGTGTAAAGCTCCCAATCTGCATTGGGCCCGTGTGAGAACAGTCCAAATCATCTTATATTGAGAGGAGGCTTAACATGAGGAAACTTGCATTGCACACAGCTGCGAAATAGTTCAAGGCTTTATTTGAAGTGGGTGCTTGGTCTGTGCTCCCAGTTGGGGCAGGCCGGATAACGATAATATTAATGACTTAGGCCCTGCGCAGAGGACAGACTATACGCGACGGACTTTTTAGTCAGAAAATAGTACGTATGGAATTATATGCAGTAACGCACACGACGCGCAAAAGACCGCGCAAACTTTTCGTGCGCCGCAGACTCGATCGCACAAAGTCTGTCATCTGCGCTGCCCGTTATGGAATAGTATCAGTTCTGGTCTGACCTGGTGACAGCGCGCGCAGATCAGGTCTTGCAGCGTGTAGGCCATCGCGCGGCGGTTCATGACTTCAGTCAGCCGCCACTCCAGTTCCTGGTTGTCGTAGGGAGCTCCGCATTGGCACAGGCAGACCGGGCTGTGGACAAAAATAATATAGTTTAGGCCCGTGTGTACCCACGCGTTCTCTGCATTTGATGCATTTTCTGTAATAAAAATGTAGTCTATGGTCCTCTATGATGACTCACGTGTCGCCATCAGCGCCGAGGCGCGGCTCGCGGCACAGGTCGAGGTCGCGGCACACGTGGCACACGTTGCAGATGACCTCGCCGAGCACGCAGCTGGCGCACGGGTCGCGCCACTCCGCCGCCGCGCTGAACTCGCCGACGCCCAAAAGACGCAGTAGGTTGCGGCGTAGCAGGGTTATCTGTAGTTGAAAAACAGTTGAATTCGATGTGACGTTTGGTACATTCAGAGGGATTCGTCAATCATACGATCAAATCGATCCATATGTTAGAATAAAAAAAATATATTACACGGTTCACAGCCACTTCCAGCGTAATTACAGATGTAAAAACAGATAAAAGTGGTATAATAGAGACAAGTTGCTAGCATGTTGCCCAAAACGTTCCTGAACCTGTTTCCTCAGTCGCCTCTTGCGACATCCATGGTAGGCATGGAAAAGTGTTATTCAAATCCGACACCACATAGAGGCAGAAATTAAGTGGTAAATAACATTTCCAAAACAAACTATTGTTGTAACACAATGAATCAATATTATGTAAAGTGATGGATTAATTAATAATGCGAGTAACAGTAGCATACGGCCTGTATACTACAGGTAACTCAGCATTCAAATATTTTGTAATTGTTGGTCCATCGAAAGCATTTAATAATGACTTTAAAAAAGTCTCCAAATATTATTGCGAACCCTACTCACGTAAGCGATGGTAAGCGGTCTGCTAGACCTGTGTTGAGACCGTGTACTAACGCACTCGAGTGTGCTGCTCCGTCATCCTGCAAGGGAACTAGTTCAGACCTGTTCATCCAGCGCGGCGTCCAGCCCGAACACCTTGCAGAGCGCGTTGACGAACTGCAGCGCGGGCGGCGCGCCCCCCGCGCCCCCCCGCCGCCCCGGCCGCGGCTCTAAGTCGCCCGCCTTCAGCACTGGCGACCGCGTGTGGATCTGCTCTGTCATCCTGCAAGGAAACTAGTTTAGAACCATCGGCTTTGGCTTTGACAGTATTGATAAGCTGTAAGCATAATTCACGAGGCTCTGCAACCCAGTTTATTAATTAAAATGTTTGTGAGTGTCTGTTTTTGGAACCACCTACTTGTTTCCAGTTGATCAACTAAGTATCATAAAAAAATCTGTTCTTTTTAATTTATGAAAAGTTTTTTTTACGCAAGATTTATATAAGTTGCATTTAACTAAATAAGAATTAAAAAATGAGAATTATCATATACAGGGTGGCCGGAAGTTTACCCTAACTACTTTTACATGTAGTGGTAGAGTATATACGTCTGAAATTCTCTGTAAAAACATTTCGTGAATTTTTTTTTATTGACTTTGTGGAAGTTACATGTTTTATCGCTTTTCAGGTAATCGCGCCCTGTGTTTTACCTGCCTTACGTCACGTACGCAAGTTGCATTAGTCGGCGCGTACGCACCTACAATCAATCTATATTGCTAGGCGGTTGACTAGGAGCCGGAATACAAGACTGGACAATCGGGAAGAAAAACGGGGTTGACTAACTGGAAGAGCTTCTGCGCGATCTCCCCGGCCAGCATGTCGGGCAGGCGCTGCGGCGCGGCGGCGGCGGCGCCCACGAACCCGCTCACGGCCGCCGCGAACGGCGCGCGGACGGCCACCGGCAGGAACAGCGCCAGGTTCCATGACATCACGATCTCGCCCTCCTGTACCATAATACCATGATTAAACATCTCTGTGTATTCTACAAGGGAAGTGTGTTAGGGCAAGTCGGTCGAAGGCGCCCTCGAAGAACATAATTATATCGACCAGTAGACAGCACGGCAACACGCTCAAGTTGCCTCGCGCAACAGGATACACTACTCGTAATTTTCTGACGTCTCTAGTTAGACAGTGACAGGATTTATGAGCACATATCTCCATATCTCTACTCGCATCTTGCTGTGCTAAGGTACCCGAAACCGTCGAGCGTGTTTGACGAGAGTGATGAATGTGAATGAAGCGAGAGAAGTATGCCAGAATAGAAGCGAATAGTGCTCTATTGTTCCTGCCTACCCCGCTGGGAATGGGGTGTGACGCATGTGTATGTTATGTATGTATTTATTGTTCCTATCTATGTGTAGGAAAGATTCCAATAAAGATCTCTCTCCAGGTAGCTGTTATCTGGAGAGTATAATCCACAGAAAGTTGGAAGTTGAGTTTACAACCGATTAACGAAACTTCATGATTTTTTTGTTGAATAATAATGTTTACGTCTGTAATTCTGCCTCAGAGCAACAGTGCCAAGCACTGTCATGTTCCAACTCCAACGGAGAGACGGACGGTACAATTATGTCCACAGCTGAGTTGGCAGCACAACTGCAATCTGTCTACTTATATCGAATAAGGCGACAGTGATCGCGTGCCATCACGTGACTTCCTTGCTCGTATTATTTTCTTATGCTAGAAAAAATTAAATGTAGAGACTGTTAGAGATCCCCTTACATACCTCATCTTGAGAAAGTTCTTCAGCTTCATTGGCAGGCAGCTGCAAATTTCCAACTTCCCTCGCGCCTTCAGGTATTTTTCCCTGTCAAAATTTAGTACGTTCGGTCCATCAGTTATACATGAAAAATATGGCACACATTTTTTTTTGTTTGTAGCAACTGACATAACACATCACTAATAATCAGCCTGAACAGTCGACCTAGGCTAGAAGTGTCATCAAAATAGCCCGGCTTCTGAAGTTTAACGATCACCTTCGTAAATTTTTTATTATTTGATAAAACAAAAAACGTGTCCTGTACTTTTTTCCATGA
This sequence comes from Adoxophyes honmai, assembly GCA_005406045.1. Taxonomy (NCBI): domain Eukaryota; kingdom Metazoa; phylum Arthropoda; class Insecta; order Lepidoptera; family Tortricidae; genus Adoxophyes; species Adoxophyes honmai. Next base: position 56,376 of record BHDV01060351.1, on the reverse strand, counting down.
TCTAACTTATAGGACAAGCTCGACATGTTTTTGGCCAATTCGAGTTTTCATTCGAGTTCAAATTTTATGCTCGTACCTACTGCGTTTGTTGTCATTGTAAACGTGTTTTTAGAAACAGATGTTGTTAGTGTTGTGTGCTAACCGAGTTTGACAACAATAATTTATGTGATAGCGAAAATAAGGATAGTTGCGACCCGGTGTCAGTTGCGTCAGTCAATCGCGCGAAAAGAGCGTGGAGCGTGTTGCTCCCGATGATGAGTCACGGGTCACGGATTTGCCTGATACATGTCTACCTAATCACGGTTTCACTACTATTTGTCGAAGCTTCCTCTCAGTTTTGGTCCAAATTATTCATTCTTTCACAATCAAGTTTGGTTGGTCATACCAGCACGCCGGCATATTTGGCCTGGTCCAGCCACAGCAGGTAGCTCCAGCACTGGCGGTAGTCGAAGGTCACCGCGTGGAACAGCTCCTTGTTGCGGATGCTCTGCGCCACGAACTCCACGTAGCCTAGAGGGAGGAGACGAACACATAATAGTTAATAGTACTATAGAAGCTCGACTCCCGAACAAGTCATGTTCAAGTATAATGCCTCATTTACATTCAGCCCCTATCGCTGCTCCTCGCGCTGCCGGCAATCGCTGCTCCTCGCGCTGCCGGCAATAATTCCCTTACCGCTCTTAGAGCGAGCGCTGGGCAGCGCGAGTGGCATTAAGCAGTGGCAAGAGAAGTATACGTTTACATACTCGTCCCGCCCACTTCCTTGCTCACTACAGCTGAATGTAAATGAGGCATAACGGATTATTATGTCCCGACCATGATTAGGTGTAAAAATATTGGTCTCTCCTTCGACCGTTACCTCAATGCCGTAGTCCTTTCACGAGGTCTCGCCGGCGAACCATACCTAAACTGCGGAGTGAACCTTCTCCGGCCAAAATGTGGTCGACTGACCAATCCCATCCAGCACGTTCTTCTTCTTGGAACTTCCTGGACTACCAGGATCTTGGTGTAGTCTGCGTGGATAATGATGGAGCCAAGCCGCCGCATCTCAGCCACCAGCATGAGGAACAGCTTCTTCATAAGCCTGTGCAGGGTTCGCCGTAGGGCTGGGTCGTAATGCAGCGACGTCGGCGTTTTTTTTTTCACTGGACAATTTTTACACCAATCACCTAGTCCCAAAGTAGGCAATTTAATGCCTGTGTTATGGGTACTAGACAACGGATAAACATACTTATATACAGATAAACATCCAAGACTCGAAAGCAAACATTCGTACTCATCATACAAACATCTGCCCCGACCGGGGATCGAACCCGGGACCTTAAGCTTCAAAGTCAGGTTCTCTAACCGCTGGGCTATCCGGCCGTTTTGTATTATTGCTGTCTCCTTCTACCTCTACCTCCTTAAACTGCGGAGTGAAGGTTCAGGAGTTCCTCTGGCCAAGGTGTGTCTAAGTCACTAGTAGCGTTAGGGCAGAAGGGGCGCCACTTTATAACCTATCGCTCTTAGTTGGTGGGCGCCATAGAAATCTCGTCGCCCAGGACGCTGGTAGTGTTAAAACCGGTGACTCACCGATGCCATCCAGTACATTCTTCTTCTTCGTACAGACGAGGATTTTGGTGAAGTCCGCGTGGACGATGGTAGAGCCGAGCCGGCGCAGCTCGGCCACCAGCATGAGGAACAGCTTCTTCATCAGGCCGTGCAGGGTTCGCCGCAGGGCCGGGTCGTAGAGCAGCGACGTCGGCGTTTTGAGCCACCTGGTGAAGATTTGACAAGTCTAGTTATTGACAGGCACAAGTATTCGACACTTTTGCCATTTTTTGTTTCTATTCGCGACTCTGTGCAATATTCGAAAGTTCTAAAATGTATCTCCCACTGACCTATAGAAGTGCTGCACTAGGTAGCCAGCATACAAGTTCTGGTGCATGGCCTGGTCGCGCAGCCACACGGCCAGCGTTGTCCGTAGTACCCGGAACGCCGCGCTGCACTGCGCTGTCTCATCGTAATTTACTGACGCCCCGCCTGTGTTATGAGACGAGAGATTTTGTACACTCAATATGGATTCAGACAAGAGTGATTTTGCACACTTAATTTGGATTGACCTGTCTAGGATAAATTCAACTCTCCAGGAATTATGTATGATAAAAGTAACAAAACACACTTAATAATATTAATGTGATGCGTGGCATGGTTTTTTGGTCCTTCTAGTGCCATGTAGAGTTGCAAGGGTCGCCGAGGGCCGGGACTATGTCCTTAAAGCGTAGCCACATGTCCACGACCCTGCGCCCATAAACCTTAAACAACGCGGTGTGGTGTCGGAGCGTGGCACGTTTTTCGCCGTGCGAATACACGGAGCGTGTCGTAAAATTTCACACGGTGAAAAACGTGCCG
>BHDV01060351.1:24891-47922 GCA_005406045.1 Adoxophyes honmai | reverse complement strand
CCAGCAGCGCCGGCGCGCTGTGCAGCGCCTGCAGCGCCAGCAGCGTGGGCCCGGGCTGCTCCTCGCGGTACCGCTGCAGCGCGCGTCCAATACGTCTCAGCACCGCGCGGGGCTCCGTCTCCATGGACACCTCCCACGTTAGCTCCGCGCCGGGCAGACTGCTCTCATCAGCGCCCAGGTTGATCCTGTCATACGTACAACACGCCTGTATTCTCATTCTCAAACAGGGTAAACTGAGCACACGAAACGCTACGTAGACAATGACCATAATTATTTCACAATCCTGTCAATAACGCCAAAAAGGGTTTTGATCATTTGACGCGTTATTTTTTATTATTTTCTATCAATTCTCCTTTTAATTAACGTACAATTTTGAATTCATTTCAGTATTGTTATTATGCATAGGTGGACTCAAGTAAATAGAGCTCTGGACGTCAACAAACCACGGCGTTGCGCGCTGGCCTCGCGCTTCGCCCCCTCCCGCATCCCACCGCTCACCGCCAACTAGGGGTGCGTTCCACCTGGGGCCCACAACGCCCTCGCCCACGACCGCAGAATCTACCATTCCACTTGGGAAAAAACGCCGCGGGCGTTGTAGGCGAGTGTTTCAAGTGGAACGCAAAATTTGAGCGCCGTGGGCTTCCAATATGGCGGCATAGAGAAAACGTGCAGGTTTGGGGGTTGTTAGTAAATATTTCGCATGGATTGAAGCAAAATTTAATTAAACAGGGATTCCCGTTAATTTATGGTAGCATTTTTCGCAAAACGAATGAGATTCGGTAAATTCATCAAAATCTGATGACATGTGTCACGTGACAGGTGACGTTTAAGTGAAAGCCCACGCCGACCCACCTACATTTTGCGGGCGAAGTGGGCGCGACGTGGTCGCGAGCAATGACGTCATCTGTCACGTCAAACGATTCGCTCGCAACGACCACGGGCGCCAACCGGAACGCTGAAGTGGGCGATACAATCGTTGTGGGCGCCTACCGGAACGCACCCCAGGTACATCGCCTAAAGCCCTTTTAACGTGCGTCAACTTGTAGGTAATACTGACGTATAAAGACATAACAAACGAGCTGTCAGACTAAAACTAAGCTAAAAAGTATCAATTTTATTTATCTTCGGTTCTTATCTTTAAAAAAAACAGTAACAGCCAAAGAAGTCGATTAAAAACACGATCTCCCCAATTTCCTAGCCAAATATCAAACAATCAAACTTACTTGGCGGCCCTCTCGGCAGCGTAGAGCGTGCCCATGTTAGGCAGCTGGTTAGTCTTGACGGTGTCCTGCACTATGACGTAGGCCTTCTTCGTGGGCCCCAGCACGAGCACCCACATGCTGCGGGCCGAGTTGGGCGCGGAATGTTGGTACAGGTAGATGTACTTCAAGGGAGGCACTCCGTTCTGTGTGGCAATTTGCGAGGATATTATTTGGGTCAATCAACATGTCCATGGTGAAAAATTATCGGATAACTCACGTTTAATAAATCGAGTTTAGCTCGACATGTTTCGGACTAATTCGTAGCCTTCACGCGCGAAGAGAGCCGAGGCGCGCAGTTCGCGTTTGGCAGCAGCAGCTGTCGCGGCTCCTAGATGAAGGGCTACGAATTAGTCCGAAACATGTCGAGCTAAACTCGATTTATTAAACGTGAGTTATCCGATAATTTTTCAACATGAGTGAGTCTCACGGTAGTTTAATGTATAATGTCCATGGTGCTTCTGAGACACCCAGGAAAATTTGTTCTTACAAACATACATCAGGCCTGTATTCGAAACGCTCGAAACCATGACTATTTCGCTTTCAGCATAAATACGTGGATTTAGTCTTTTCTGATTTGTCTATTTCAATATGAAGTATGCTTGCAAACCTGCGGCTGTAGATACGGCTGATGCGCCACGCTCTTGAACTGTAGCTGGCTCAGCGTGAAGGAGTCCGAATTGGAGCCTTGCTGGATAAGCCTGGACATAAACAATACGTCTTTTTTTTAACTGACTACTGCCAATATGAAAGGTGAGAAGTTTTCGAGTATATCCACAACTTTCTTTTCTTTTTTACCACTCTGGTACGTTAAACACTGAGATAAAAGTTATACATACACATTATCGGAAAATGATCACGATACAAGAATACTGACAGCTGCCTATGTGTGGGCAGCTCTACAAACACTCGCTTACATTGGCCGCTTGCATTGGTACTCGACGAACTCATCCTACGTATGGACTACGTATTGCCTTGTATTATACCTATTTATCGAGGTTTAGGGAACATGACTGGCAGCTTAAAACAAAAACAAATAAATTAAATATTTCAAAAATGGAACGCACCGCCTCGCCTCCTGCGGGTCGGACATAAGCAGTTGTCATATTACTGTTTACCGACGTTCGGGGAACATGACTGGCAGCTTAATTTTTTTTTTTTTTTTCAAAATTGGAACACACCGTCTCGCCTCCTGCGGATCGACGGAGCAGATGCAGCCAAGCTGCATGAGCACGCGAAACTCGAGGCTCATCTGTGTCTCGTAGATGCCTTCTATCTCGGGCACTGATAGCTCGCCAATAAGTTCCCTGGAACAAACGAGGTATCTAATCGAGGTGTATCTAACGGACTAACAAATTATGACTTTAAATGGGTCGAAATAAATGATTTTTATTTTTATTTATTTATTTTTATGATAATTATGATGTAACTGAAAACTTTAAAAGGGCTTTTTTATTTTTCACTAGAGGAAAACAGATGAAATGCCTAATGGAATACTGGCACAAGAAAAGACCGGGTAATTATGTAATTAACAGACACAGATGTATTGCGGACTTTTAGATGATTGAAACGGATATGAGTTTGATCTTCAAAATAGAAATGGTTTTAGGTGATGTTTCACGGATCTCGAGTCGTCCTCCGCGATGCAACAGCCCGCGCCAGTAGCGGCCGCTGTCGGCTCCCGCGAGTCCCCGCGCCTCGCGCCAGTACTCACTCCTGGTGCTCCCGGTACAGCTGCTCCGGCACCGTGTACTGGTACAGCTGCAGCGCGGGGTGGGCGCGCGGCAGCACGCGCGAGCACTTGCGCCAGTAGCGGCCGCTGTCGGTGTCTCGCGCCACCCGCGAGTTCACGTAGAATATGCGCGGCACAGTCAGCTTGATCTGGTGAAGGTCCGAGCCGACAAGGGCCCAGAGACGGAAGAGCCCAGGCTCTGAAGTTTCGTAGACCTGGGACAGTTGAAAACATTTAAGACGCCTTGACTTGCAGACGCCTTGTTTATTTATTGACTTGTAACAGAAATACGTCACTGATTATATTTATGAAATCTTCAGGATTTTTTTAAATTATTTGGTGATTAAGTACTGACCTGTATAATTTGCCAGGGCGTGTTGAGCAGAGTGCGCTGGGCCCTCTTGATGAAGCTTCCTAAAGTCCCAGCCGGGCCCATGCTGCGCGGCGCGGGCATCGGACTATCATTATCAATTCTACCTACAAATAGAAAACAAAAGTATTATCTAAATATGGAATTAATTAGAATATGTAGTAATATAATTAGTAGTCAAGAGAAATTACCTCTTTTACTTTTGTTCGCCATCTTTCTCTGTTCAATTTGCCATTTCCACTTTTTCTTTTGGAAGAGAATCCATGCTCTTCTTTCCGCCTGTAAAACAAACGATGATAGTATATGACCATTTACTTTACTTTAAACTATTTACATTACTTTATCCGGTCACATAAATACTAAAGTGTCAGGATAGAATAACACCTCTCCATTTCTTCTAAGTTCTAAGTGATACAAAACTAAATCAAATCGCGTCAAATGAAGAGCATTGGTCTTCCTTTTGGCTCCTTTTTGGCACGCGAAGTACATACACTTGAGTCATCTATTTCGATATAAGTCTGTGTATTTTACCTTGGTGGTGCCGAAGGGCGGGGGCGCGCCGCAAGCCTCGCGCCACGTGGCCGGCGCGGGCGGCTCCTCGCGCTTGCGCTTGGTCACGACGGGCCGCATCGGCGGTCTCTCGGACGTCTTGCCTATGTCTTCCATGTCTACTTCGATCACCTGCAAATATAAATGACGAGCTTTGGAGAAACTCTGAAGCTTATGCAAACTTTAAGTGTTGGCAATTCTAGATACTGTACCCGACCGTAAACTTTGCACATCGGTCTTTGGAAAGAGGCAATCGGCGTCACGTTTGTTAGAGAGATAATGCTCTACAAAGCCGATGATCGTCGTAGAGACCGATGTGCAAACTTTACGGCCCCGTACAATATTATTTCTTGGCCAACCGAGTAGTGAAAATATGGAACAGTTTATCCGAGGAAGTGATAAGTGCACCTACAGTGAACGCATTTAACAATAGACTTTATAAATGTATGAAAAGCAGTAATGCACGAGGACAATGATATGAACACATCAACATATCCTGCCTATGTAGTTATTGAAATAAATAATAAACAATATCAATAAATATACGTCTCTTTTTTGTGCTGCAACACATTTGCGAAGAATGTGTCGAAATCTATAAATCCTTTACAATTGTTGAAAGGAGGCTTGTGATAAAATCTTCCTGGAATCATTTAAAAATGAAATTTTTGAAATGCATAATTCTACGTAACTTCAAATATATTTTTTACTCCATACACATTCAATTGTGGAATACCCTGTCCAAATAATTCTGGGGCCCAGCAAGCACCCACCACAACAGACTCATCTCACCTCGCCCTCGTGGCCGTTGGCGCTGTTTTCTCCCGCCTTCTCCCTCGGCTGCGCGCTGAACATGTCCGTGATCTTGCGTGTCTTGAACTTGTCGGTCTTGGCCAACATTTTCTTGTGCAGCCAGTCTGGGTACTGCACGCGGGGCACCGGGTTGTCCAACTATTAGAAAATGTTAAGTTAAATGGCTGAATAAGACAAACTAAAGGCCGATTGCGGAGCATAGCAAAATTCGAGCGTTGACCCGCTGCTATCGCACGTGCTTAAGTGCGAGCGTGAAGGCAATATTACTGCACGCGTGTGACAGAGATAGATAGCAGCGGTGATTAGTACCTTAGAGATTGGACGCGCAATAACTGGTCAGTTCCGCACGCCGAACGATGCGCGCCTACTGTGGGATGCGTCTAAGGACAAGTAAAAAGCCTTACAGAAACACTGAGCGACTCACCCCTTGCATGGCGGCGGGTATGGTAATAATCTTCTGTATGGCGCCGCTCAGCCTCTCTATATAGTATCCCCAGTCCAGCACATCCCGGATGTCCACATCCTCGCTGATGCTGGAATCCTTCAACCATCGCCGTAGGTGATGCCGCTTCACCCCGCCCGGGGACTGGAAGATGGCCAGGGGAATGGCACGCTCCGTCACCGGAGCGCCTTCGGGCTTGCGGGAGATGATGAACCTAGATTTGGAAGATTGCTGGTTCATATCTGGTTCGAAGGACCAAATATTTAAACGGGTAAACTATCACCATTGTTTACACATCCGCAGTACCAAACTGATTGTTAATGTTTTTGGTGTAATTCATCGAGTTTTGTCGGTTTGTGGCTGAAATAACGGGTAGGAGGATCCTGCACAAGATCGTATAGCCAGCAAACCTGATATTTAACTATAACAGAGACCAAGAAGTAAAACCTTCACAAGATAGCTCTTTAGGTATAAACAAGAGCACTGAGTTTTAAAAACAAGAGTACTCAATCTGGTTTAATCATTAAAGCAAACATTTACAACCGTTGATCTTGCCACCAGAGTACACTAATTAGAACAAAAATTTTCTTTAAAAGTATACACTTTATTCTTCTTAACTAAACTGTATTCTGTAAATTTGATCAGAAAAGCATAGCACAAAATAAAACAACCAATCTTACCTGCACGCCAACCCAGCATCTTTCACCATCTGATCTCCTAAAAACTCAGCAAGCCGTTTCGCCGTCGAAATAGACGTCGACTTCTGTCCACCATAGTCTTCCAGTTTCTTAGACATAGATCTGTTCTCAGAGATCAGCTCGAACAGTTCCGTATCGGGCATGTTCGAGCCCTTGCTGTAGAGCACGTCTAGCCAATAGTCGGCGACTTTAGCCACTGACGCGTAGCAGGATTTGAGGTCGTTGCCCTTGAGGAAGGCTTCGAAGACGGACGATTGGAATATCTTGATCAGTTGGAGCTCGCCGCGGCGTTTCACTTCGAATCCTACAGGAAAAATACTTGAAACTACCGTGAGACTCAGTGGTAAATACAGATACTTCGCTTCTTAAGTTAATCGGGTTTAGCTCGACATGTTTCGGGCTAGTCCGTGGCTTTCGGCTGCTACTGCGACTGCTCGAACTCACATTAAACTCTAATTATGACGTGAGATACCCTTGTCATACATACTTAAATCACGCCTGTATTCTCAAATGGGATAAGCAGAACACACGAACGTTTCTTTGCCACTTCTAGCATATTTTTTTATTTAATTTAGAAGCTTAGCTTGGTAAAAATGCTATAGAACACCAAAGAACAAGACAATTTGAGATAGTAGAAGAGTTCTTCCGCTCTCTGCCAATCAAGCTTTAACTTAAACGAACTATAGTATACCCAATGCAATGAGCTATTACAACTATTTGACTTTTTGTCCTTACCTGTGTTTATTCACATGTTAGTTTTAATATCCTAACCATATAAACAGATACGAATTTACAGTCACAAAGTAATCCAAAATAGCATTATTGATCCTACCTTTCAGTTCAGCCAAAGACCCATCGAAGTTGAACACAGCGTACCGCTTCTTCAGCCTCTTGCCCTCTTCCTTGGACGCCGGCAACACCATCGCCAAGTAAGGGCCATCCACTTCGAAGAATATGGAGTTCTCCGCTCTTTGCTCGTAAGTCTTCGTCGCTGGGTCTTTTAACTCAAAGTACTGGTCGTTTGTGAAGTGATCCTGTTTAAAAGATGGTAAGACTAAGAAAACATCCGGTTCGAAGGACCATACCAATAAAGTGAAAACCTTTCGCTCGAATAATAAGCAGTAATATTGCTACTGTGCTTTACAAGCTGCATGCTTATGTAAGCAGGTCGCACACCAGGTATACAATTGTTTCTCCACAATTGTAACGCCACATTTGAAATGCGACACATTTAACGCCCCATATATTCCTACGTGAGCACGCACACCGAGGAAACATTTGTAGAGGGCGCACTTTGTAGCGAGACGTCATCCGCGCTACAATAACTCCAGATCGAACCTGTTCGTTTTTTTTTGTCGCACTTCAAATGTGGTGAAATAATTGTATGCCTGGTGTGCGGCCTGCTTTAAATGAAAACTATATCGCATTAAATATCATACCTTAACCATAGCATTCAAGACAGCGTTGGGGTAGGAAACGTTGATTTTCTTCTTCTTCTGGTGCGTGGTGAGAACCGTCACATTTTCGGGAAAAGATGCTGGCAGTACACACCAGATGCCTGATGTGTACAGATAAGATAAGATGTATGTATGTATAAATAATTATTGCCACAGAAATTAGGTAGTAATTTTACATTATATAAGAAACTAGCGACTCGCCCCGGCTTCGCACGGGTGCAATGAAGATTTAATTATACTACGTTTTATTTGAGGATAGGTACTCCTGAAAAAGCGACATACAGTTGACCAATAAATCAATAAAAGTACATGCTATAAGAGTCTATTGATCTATAAATCTATATTAAATGCCAATGTGTTTAAGGAACTTAATTGTATTTTTCTAGTAAAAGTAAACGATAAAAATGGTTATTGTAAGTTGTACCTAAGAGTTTTTTCAGACCTAACCTAGGACTTTTATAGACCTTTTTAAGGTGTACAATAGGCCTTTAAGCCCATGCCACATAGTCTCCGTCGCTGCAGAACGACGAGATGATGAGAGAAGATTGGTCATTGGTTGTTTCCACGAGTATGCGGCGACGGCAGTGTGGCACGGGCCTTAGCACTGTTGAGGTTTTCGTTTGTCCATTTTAAAAGGCATACCGTCGGTGTCCAACTCCAAAGGTCGCCCGACTTGCTCGATGATCTCTCTCGCCTTCATGATGATGTTTGCTCCCGTGTAGCACACGATACCCGCCATTTCCATGCTGTGCCAGCGCGCACTACGTCAACAAGTGTAATTTTGTCAGTTTTGGAAAAAACAATAAGTGCAAATAAGGGGTTTTTTGTTTGAAAATTTAAAAACACGTCACAAATTAACATTACATTGCCATAAATTGTCAAGAAGTAGTTGGTAAGGAAGGTCATTACATTTTCCGAAATGTAGTTAGGGTGTATTATTAGGGAGCTAGTTTAAACCGCTACAGTAGTTAGAAATTTGCTCTGCTTGTTTTTGGTATAAAGTTTTACAATCAGTGTCGCTGGCCATTTCAATTCCATTTCGGCTTGATTTTTCTTCTAGTGTCTGACTTTGTGAACAAATTGCTACTTAACATTGATCGACAAGGATACAATCTACGGCTTCTAACTTGGCGAGATATTGGAGTAGAGAGGGTAAGTTTCGCACACTTTCCCATGGAATTTACCCCCACCACAAAAATCTTGCCATCTACTTTGCCGGGGACTGTACGTTCGATATTTGACATCAACCTTGCAAGTAAGTCACTTTCGGCACACAAAAAAACTGACGCAGATGTAAGACGAACTCACCCGCGTCTCATGACGTATCCGTAGAAAGAGTTCAGGATGCACTTGTGCGCGAGCTGTAGCGAATCGTATAGCACCTCCCTGCTCTTAGCGGACTTGATCTCGGCCGCATCGCCGCTCGCTATAGCTTCCGCCACCTTGGCTTTGGCCTGCTTGTTCAGACCTTTGTATTCGTATCGGCGATCTCTGGGGATTGAGTAGGGGCGATTTAGTTTTCAAATTGCCTGGTAAAGCGTTTCTAATTCATAGTAATAGTTCTAAGCATTATATTGTTTGTCAAAAAAATAAATGTGTACAATATTTTTTATAATGTAACTGTCGGGCTATTGTTGTTAGAAAAAGCTATCGTGAGTTCGAAATTCGTAAAACTTACCTTCTCTTCTCTGGAGTGCATGCGCATACCAAATATACATTTTATTTTTTAATAAAAACAATGAAAATAAAATTCCGATGATTGTCGAAGATTGCCGAGCAGAACTGAGAAAACCGATGCACTGTACACTTGTGTTAGATAAGAAACACTTGTGTGACATACCTGAAGGCACGAACAGTGTCGACGTAGAATGAGTTCTCCTTCTGGCAAATGGTGGTGGTACGCACTTCCGTGCGCGTCACTTTGGTCTTCTTGTAGGCCACCTTGCAGTAGTCAGCTAGCCGCTTCTTCTCATACGCCGCCTACCCAAATACAAGTATGGTTAAGTTTGGTAATTAGAAAACCAGCCCGGTACGAGTCGAATGTGCGTACGATGGGTTCCGTATCTATGTACAATATTAGTCGATATCGAGCTAAAGCATAATTAAAGATAAATGATTGGACAAACTTAACTTTGCCGTCATACCAATACTTCCACATAGGGCACTAACTGCAAAAATAAGTTCGTAATACATTTTTTTTATTGAAATACTAGGATTTTCCGATATAACCGTGACTTTCAATAGTTTGGATTTAAAGGTTACACATATAAAAAGACACATCAGACATTTAGCGATGTTACATCTTTCCATATCAAACCCTACATCAAGCTAAATGTGTCCCAATATCCAACTTTACATTACTGTGACTTTAAGTCAGTCTGATAGACCTAGAAGTCAGGATCTGACCTGGTCCTCCTTGGACAGGTTGTGGAAGGCGCGCGGCGGGCCGCCCGGGTGCAGCGGCGGGAACTTCTCAGTCTCCAGCTGCTGCTGAATACGCTGGTATTCACTGCGCGTTGCTGGCACTGCGCAGGCAAAAGGAACATAAAAATAGTGAAATAATAACCTAACCAACTTAGAAAAGTTGAAAACTCCCCGACGTTAAGTATTTCGACATTTTGTAGCGTCCCCGTGACATTTTGTAATCCCGAAATCCCGGGATCTCGCTACATTGGATCTCAAATTGGCGATCTCGTATCGAGATTGCGCTCCCTAGTTTGCACAGTTTAATCGCTATGGTAAGGCCCTGCGCAGACGCCAGACTATCCGCGACGGACTTTTTAGTCTGTGAAAATAGAACCTATGGAATTATATGCAGTAACGCATACGACGCGCAAAAAGTCCGGCGCACAATGCATACAATCCATGCAGACTTTTTGAGCGCCGCAGACTCGATCACACAAAATGTCTGTCGTCTGCGCTGGCCCTATATAATTACGTGTAGCCCGCGTAAGTAGTGTGGAACTCACAGAAGTCGCCCCGCCACATCCAGTCCATGTTCCGCTGGCAGGCGGCGTTCGGCCGGTTGTAGTCGCACACCGCGCACACTTCGTTGTTGACCATCGCCGATGGCTGCAACCTGTGGAATACCAGATATGACAATGAAAAATATGGATAACTGACGTCTTATATAGGGTTAGTTTGGATTATTCGACACTTATACCATAATTGTTTTTTTCTTTTTCGCGATTCTGCGCAAAATTCTCCGCTGCATGTTTTAAAATGTTTTAAAACCTAACACAAGTGTAAATCTACCATATTTTAGTTACGAACTTCATGGTAAGTTGGATTTCGCTACATCTGCCCGCCGTTTATTATGTTCAAGATAGGACTTAAATTCTGAAGCCGATAATGTGAAGATATAAAAAAATGTATCGATAAATGTGTGTCTTACCTATTAGTCAAAATAATGTTAGGGTACATAGCACCCACATCCAAATGGTATATCAGAGGGTTCTCATCTCTCCTTGGATGGTCTCTCATGTGCTGTAACTTGGCTCGAATCTCAGCGCAAACCTCATCCAAATTCGTGACCAGGTCCAGGGGTATGCCCTCTTCCACCTCTATGGCGTGCCTCATGGTCTTGTCTATGGTGTCCATGAGTTTGTCCACGGCCGTAGGCTCGATTCTGAACTTGCATTTGATGTCGGCGCGGAATACACCTGAAGAGTTGGAAGTGTTGACTTAATTATTACTCGCTTTGTGAATACAGTATAGGTAAGATTTATCTCACTCTTTTTAGAAAAACATTTTATAAAAAGTTGTGCATATCAAGTGAAAAACAGGTTTTTCCTACCTAGAATCATGAGCACCATCAATATCGATTATTAAAAAATATAACAAAAAAAATTATCCACTTCGTAATATTTTCTTACACTTTTACAATGTTAGTCACGGAATGGAATCATAAAATTTGTATCAAAATTGGGGCCACTTGTTCTTCAATTTGTTTTAAACACACCCATGATTGTGTATGAAATACCATCTTTTGTTTTAATGGTGGATCAATCCAGTTAGATGGTGAAGTGACGGCAAGGCGATCTCAACTGGTCCAAGATATCGTGTCCGAAAGCAAAGTCTAGTTGTGCGTTGCTCGAGCGCACTTTATATGAAGATTGACTTCTGTACATATTATCTGTTTTGTGGTTCTACAGCAAGCAGGTAGAAAGAGAGCAATACTCTTACGCCTAAACCTAGACTAGTAAACTATAAGCTACCTGACTCCAGCGCCTCGACGTGTCCGCCGACGTATGTCTCCGCGTCCAGCACGTGGCCGTCGGCCGTGAGCTTGTTGAGCTGCTCCACCTGCTTGTTGGGGAACACGATGTTCGCATGGAATGCTTCCACCATCAGAAGAGACTCGCAGAGCGTACCCGACCCCTTGCGGAGGACCTGTTTGCCAAAAATTACGTTTTTAATTTTAAACCCGTGTTCCTACGATATAATTATGAGGTTCAAAGCCTAGCTATGTGGCAGAAAATCAGAAAAACTAACTTTTTGCACTGACATACTAAATTAAAATGATTATTGCCCAAGTGCGAAATTTATATGTGTTTTTGTGCGTTAAATTACTGAAAGCTAACCATAGCTAGTGAAAGAAAAATAAAATCTCAGGGATTAGATATAACCAACACCGGTTGTTAATGTAACATAAATAGTTTAGACAATGTTGCCGGCGCTCTACTGTTTATCTGTGCGTTCATCGTACAAGGTATGGAGTAGTAAATTGAAGTCACGTGAGATGAGGTGAGGTGAAGTGAGGTGCGATGACATACAGTGAGGTCGCGTGAGATGAGGTCACTAGGAGGTGAAGTGAGGTACCTATTCTTACCTCATCAGGCTCCAAGGGGATGATGGTGCACAGGGCGAATATGAATGGGTGCACATATTTCATGTACAAGTAATATGTGGCAACGGCGTCAGACACCGAATAATTGGACAACACCTGTGGACAAAAACACGTAAAATAATAGGCACGAGGGTAGGAACTATCGCGCTGCGAGCTGCGCTTCTTCTAAATAACCACGTTAGCACGGAGTGGCATATCGTATTACTGACTTTTTTTTTGTGGGTAATTTGGCAACTACTCCTGAAAATGCCATTAGCCGGGTTCTCGCTGACCGAGCCGCCTCGCGAGGCAGCCATTTCTGATGCGATTATGAGCCTTATGTGGAACAAAAGCATGCCTCATGCGCTTGCCTCGCGAGGCGGCTTGGTCAGTCAGTTCGCGGCTAATGAATTGTTAGGGGTAGTTGTCAAACTGCCCATTTTGCTTTTGTCGATTCATTCAGTATTTTCACTAACATACAAATTGACATCATGAATTTCGTTAACTTAGATTGCTTTTTTATACAATAGACCTTCATTTCACAACGAATCAAGTGTGATGGAAACGAAGGTGTGGTCTTACGAACACTGTTTATGGCTTTTGTCGACATTACTCATAACAGATCCAAGATAAATTGAACACAACAGTAACCTTAGGGCAGTTGAGTAGGCTAAGCACGGCAGCACTCTAGTCGCCTCTGGCGCGAGATAGTCTACCTGTCATTATCTGACGTCTCTAGTTAGACAGCGACAGGTATAGTCTATCTCGCGCGTATCTCTCCTCGCGCCTTGCTGTGCTAAGTCGGCAGATAGACGTCGAGTTGTTCCCGACGAATGTCGTATTGACCGTCTAACTCAGAATGATGCAAATCACCCTAACTATAGTAATAAGAACCTGTGGTTGTTCTGCAGCCATCCTGCACATGTCTTCAGGGTCCAGCTCCACAGGGTCGTACCGGAGCTTGGCCTTAGCCACGGCCTTCAAGCCCTGAGAACCGACTGGCAGGTAGGAATCTCTCTTCACCCAACTGAAAAAAGAAGCAATTGAGTGCACCAATAATTTAACTCAGATATTTTTGGAACATTATATCCAAATTAATTTTGGTCACACTAGCTAGACCTTGCATTAGGCAAAGTATGTCTCTAAGTACAGTTTTTTTTCAAGGTTCAGGAAACCAATCTGCGAACCACTTCTGACTTACTTACTTACTTAGTGCAAATTTCAAAATTCAAATCTTTATTTATGCAAATAGGCTCCTAAGAGCACTTTTACACGTCAATTTTTATTTTACCAGCGCTTCGGAAAGACCATCATTGCCAAGAAGAATGCGCCGCAAGAAACTTCGCAGAAAGTCTTTTTTTTTTCAAAACAAAGAAAAAAAAATTACAAAAAAAAATGGTAAAAATTTACATAAAAACAATCATAGTGTACTAAATGTCAGAACTGTTACTGATTGGACTAAATGGTTCCAGAGCATAGGCAGACCTAGGAAATCGCCGCACAATTCGAAACACTGGCTCGGGTAAAAATAGAGTCTTCCCCAGTAGCGGGGCATCTTAAGAGGAAATATGCCGGTCGAGGGAATTGAAAAATAGGTATTTGCTAAATCTATTGCTGTCGCGCCGTGACCTGCCCAGACGACGTCGAGTGCGATAAGAACAACTACAGCTTGGACCGAAAATACCTATGAAAATTATTCAAAAACAACGTTTCGTAGTCCCCTGATTTCTTCTCCAAAACTTAACGGATTAAATATGTTTTTTCATTAAATGTTTAAAAAATGTCATAACTGTGTTTCTATGTTCTTATATTTTGATATAATTGTGTTAAAATTGGTTTCTAGAGGTTTGAACACGACGGAAAAAACTTACCAATTTTTCATGTTTTTGAAGGTTAATATCTCCTTTAATAATTCAATAAAGAAAAAAAGGAAAACATAGGAACATGCTAATATATCATTAGATTGTTGATGTAAAAAATCATTGTTCTACGGGTAATATCCAGCGAGGAATCAGGGGACTACGTTTCCATACAAAATGTGACCGCTCCATTTCCTCTTAAAAGCCGAATAAAAAAGCTAGTTTACCAGAGACAGTCCATGTGCATGGCAGGCCGGCAGGCGTAGGTGCCGTCCCGGGCCGCGACCTTGCTGAACCCGATCTCCTGCTTCATGTCGAGCCCCAAGATGCCCGCCCGGGTCTCCACGAACGGCCAGTCGAAGAAATCGCCTGCAAACATGTTCTTTTGAAGAGACTCGAACTTTTTTGCAGCTGGTATTAAAAGGCGTATTGAAAGAAGTTGGTAATTGAGTCGTTCACCTAAGGGTCAGTTCACACCGAGACGAGACGCGACGCGGCGATGCATAGAGGCCAGTGATTTCGCGCTGCGCAGCGCGGTGCAGCGCGGCGCCGCGCTACGTCTCGAGGCACGGCGCAACGTACCTGAATGCTCACTATGAAACGTGAACCTTAATGTGTAGCGAATAAAGTATATTTTGAGTTGGCAGCGCTGCACGCGCAGCACCGCTGCCGCACACCGCACGGGTGGCGGCGTAGCGCGGCGCAGCGCTACGCCGCGCTACGTCTCGAGGCGCCGCGCTGCGCAGCGCTACGTATTCTGAATACTCACAATGAAATATGAACCTTATTTTGTAATAAATAAAGAATATTTTGAGTTGTTCTATTAAAAATTTTCGTGGAGCGCCGCGTCGTCTCGTCTCGGTGTGAACTGACCCTCATGTGATCGCTGCACGTGTTCGAAAGTACGTCGGTCAACGAACGTCGTTTTAACACTAGACGCCGTCACCTAGTCTAGCTGTGTCAGCTGTCGCTCGTCGAATGCAGCCATCTAGCGTGTTTTTCACACTTTTGCGATTACCGAATGCAGCATGCAGCGAACGACTCAATGTAATAGTATGTTAAAAGTTGTATAGTTACCGTTGTATGTGACGAATATATGAGGTTTGACATCCAAAATATGGTCAAAAAACTTCTGGATTAACGCCAACTCATTT
Source organism: Adoxophyes honmai (assembly GCA_005406045.1). Taxonomy (NCBI): domain Eukaryota; kingdom Metazoa; phylum Arthropoda; class Insecta; order Lepidoptera; family Tortricidae; genus Adoxophyes; species Adoxophyes honmai. The sequence goes on along the minus strand of BHDV01060351.1, from coordinate 32,764 downwards.
TCTTCATTAAAAATTATAAATTGTCTGGAAACAAAGCATTTTATTTATGAACTACCAATCTCAAGACAAACTAATGCAACATTCCCTACCAATAAAACTTACCCCTCAAATTCAGGCTTGGGGGTGTATTCAAAATCTTCAACATCAACTGATATGATTTCTCTATTAGTTATTAAGTAGCCCTGTCCGTCAATCATGTAAGAAATCATCATTATCTGATCGGTCTGTGAATCTGGAAACTTTAGTGGCAGTTTGGTTGTCTCTATATCAAAGGCTAGAACAATAGGGTCGGGTCGTTCGAGGATGTCGTCGCGCCTGGTGAAGAGCGGGGGCTCGGTCCCGCGGCTCTTGACGGTGTACCATGTGCCGCAGAATATCTTCATGTCGATGGACACTCTCACATGGTAGGGTACGTCATGCTCTCTGGAACAGATGGGGTCAAAATAATTGAAGGAGTTGAGACATTTGAGACGGTAAATAAATAAATAAATAAATTTAAAATCAAAATATGTATAAGGTTTTTATTAGTTGCGAGGACTAAAGCGGCAATCACACCTAATTATTCACCGCATGCCGCATACGGCGACTGCAGCAGTTTAAAGACGCAGCCTGACCAGGTGACGACGGCAGATGGATATAGTGGTGCTTTTACAGTATATCTTCTACTACTGAACTAACTTTGTTGTCAGAACACTTTATTATCTAAAGTCTATTCTTTTAGGTATTAAAAAAAAGGTAAACAAACAAAGCCAACCCAACAAAGTCAAAAATCACGTAAGGTATGTGTTGCTACATTAAATACGACACTTTCTATTTTAGTCGCATTACAAGGTGAGTGTAATGCAACTAAAATAGAAAGTGTCGTATTTAATGTAGCAACACATACCTTACGTGATTTTTAACTTTGTCGGGTTTGTTTACATTTTTTTAAGTACCTAAAAGAATAGACCATAGATAATAGTGTTTTGTAGTAAAGCCTGACAACTATCTATTTAGCCCTGGCGCAGTGTCGCTACTATCAGTTTACGTATGGCAATAATGTGCATACGTCATGTATAGTCAGCATGGTGTGTATTGGTTTGTGTTGATATTTGAATAATACCAAAACATTGTTTACAGAGAATCAGACATACATACATACATATTCTCACGCCTGTATTCCCAAAAGGGGTAGGCAGAGCACATGAATTCAAAAATCCAGTGCCACGTTTAGCAATTTCAGGGTAACCAGATTGATGAGATTGTAGTGACAGGTTGCTAGCCCATCGCCCACAATACACTAACCCTTTCCCTGAGTCGCCTCTTACGACACCCACGAGAAGAAAGCGGGAGGTGTTATTCTAAAAGCCCTAACAGACGACCAAATTTGGTTTGGTCCGAACCACGAACTTGGTTGGCTCCAAACCAAATTCGAACGTGTGTTCAGCGGTTTGGTCAACATTTCTGTTAGGGCTTTAACCCGGCACCACACGAATCACTAACCCAGAGAACCAGAGCTTTGTAATATTATCTATTCGTCAAAATTCGATTCCAAATACTCAATATTTAGAAGTATTCTTCATATTCTGACTCTGGTGAAGTTTGATCTTCGTCAGATGTTGTATCGCTTTCAGGACCACCAACCTCGATTATAAATCGTTCAGTCTGGAATTCGATTATAGGACCTTTATTCCTTTATCGTGGATCTACATACACATTACATGAGAAAATAAAATCTATTAAGTTTAAGTATAACAATTAACCAGTTCAATACAACCGCACTGTAAAGTGTCATTACCAGTCATGTCAGTAACCAATTGCAAAACATTTTCAATGGAATACTATTCAATCCTTCGTCTTTTCTTTGCTTTAAATACTTAATCGTATTTAAAAGGTTTTTCTGGCATCTTTTGGAATATTTTTCGGCATTTTTATGATAAAATCGTTTAAATCACGATATATTTTCGTTTTGTTTACATCGGTGACATTCGATGACATCCAACGTCTGATGTCAAAGTGTAATCATTGCCAGTAAAAGAAATTAATACCACTGAAAATACGCAACATGGCGAGGGCCAAATAGATAGTTGTCAGGCTATACATACATAAATGGATGTTACCTGATATCCAATATATTCTCCATATGATCAGTGGTTTTCTTAGCATGCTCGATAGCTGCTGCACTGGTTAGAGCATTTGTCAGCATCTCAGCATAGATAGCATCTTTTTTCTCCCTTTCTTTGTTTTTGTTAACAGCCGTTAGGATTTCGCGACGCACTTTCATCATTTCATTTTGTGACATGAAGGAAAGCTTTATATATCTCTGTTTCAAGCCTGATAAGTGGTTCAGCTGAAAAAATTAGAAAGCAGCTGATGAAAATTGACTCTCACAGTTATAGCTAGTACCTACATTCATCATACCCATATATCCTCAGTCACCTCTTACAACTTCCACAGAAGAAATGGGGAGGTGTTATTCCAAAACCAATATGACACGGTTAACATTGATATTTAACATTGTTAGTGTCTGATTGAAATCACACTTTTGGTTTTGGCCCGAAAACCACTTTTCATCAGACTCTAATTGGAATAATTGATAAAAATGTGTGATTACTTCAAACTACCAACCATACATTATTTTTTTTGACAAACAAATAATCTTGGATGCATTGCCAACCCAAACGAATGCCTCTTTTGATAGTAATTTTAAAGGTTAATTACCCTCAATGCAAGAACATAAAAGTGAGAACAACATAACTATTGTATAGTAACTGAATTAGCAGATTAAGATAAGACATTAATGCATAAATATATTATGTTATAGGTAAACATAATAAAGTACAATAGTTAACAAAAAAAAAAAAACAAGTTTGCGAAGAGTCCATACCAAGTCTAAATCTTCTTTTTCTATAACTTCGATTTTGTGAATTGTGCCTGCAAATTTTTTGGACAAATACTGGATGACTTCCTGCTCACATTCTTTCCTGGCAAGGATCAGGAAATAGGGCTGGAAGGTCAAAGAGATCTTAAATCGTGCCCCATCCATTTCGATAAAATAATAATCCATGGCTGCCACTAGCCGCTTGTCCTCATCTAAAACTTCAGCCTGAAATAAGATACAAATTGAACTTATAATTGTTTTATTTTATTTTACTAAAGCATTTTACAGGTCACTATGAAACTTATAATGAGTTTAATGTAACTTATTTAAAATGTTTAATGGTATCTTACAGTGTGCATGTTGATCAGGTATCCTGTCCTCTCTTTGGCGTCACGAACTCTGTCGAAGCCATACTTGCTGTCGATTCTGTCATTATCCAAGGCCACACGAATCCGTGACTCCGAAGACTCCTCCCTGTCTCAAAGGAAGCTTTAAACGTTGAGAAATTAACCTTCGTAATTTAAATAATACTTCAGACTAAAATACCAACCGTGTGCCTGATGACGATGGGCCTGCATCTCGTTTCTGAGATTCGTCTTTATCAGGTCTATATTTACCAGTATTTTGATAGACCATCTGGATAATATAATTCCTAAAAACCTTGTGAAATATACACAGTAAAACAGTTTCAATGCAATAAAAAAACTTCTATCCAGGTGTTGTGTTGTGTTTCGTTTCTACTGAAACGTCAAATACTATTAAATTACATCAATGTCAATTTTCGCGCCAACGGCTGCTTTTTTTTAATCAGCATCCGTTTTCCATTGTGGATGGAACAGGTTCAGAGAACCATTTAAACGCTTTAATTTTTTTATGAATTTCTCGATTTTTTTTAAGGCACTGCTGAAATTTCACGAAGAAGAAGAATAAGAAAGAAAAGAGAAATAGACCTAAGAAATATTTAATTACATAGCCGTAAAACATATCAAACTAAATAAAGTTGCGACAGTTTCACTCTAATCTAAAATAGTTTTAACTGTTCTACTGTCATCTTCTATTGACATTTGTAATTGTCAATTTCAATTTGTCTGTCATTTAATTTACTTTGCACTGTACAGCGTACACGGTTCGCCTGTAATTTTGATACAGTAAAATTGTACCTCGATATCTCGTAATAATAAATATAAATCGACTAACAGGCAGAAATGATATGGATCCATATAAAGCGGTAATAATGGCTGACATCTACGATAAAAAAGAATATAAAACTAAACGCGAGGGTAAAATGTTGAACCCAAATGTAGCAGAATTGAACCGTTACGTTAAGAATTTAACAATACAACCCAATAGCCCAGACAAACAGCAACAGCAATATGCAAATATCAATATTAACCAAAAACAAAATAATGCTGTTGAAGAAAACCTGATCGAGGACAGAGTCAGTGAGGATCTCAGGTATGCGCTTATCATTAAGCAGTATGAGAAGAATCTACAGGAAACATCAGAGGAACTGTTTAGGAACCTGATTGACAATATGCTGGCTCGGCGAGCAGACAGCATGCGTAAGTACTGGACCAAACAAAGCGAGGAGTGCGAGCGGCGCGCGCGCGAGCTCAAGGAGCGCAAGATGCAGATGCTGCGGCACCTGCGCGAAAACGACAACCTCTCCGTGCTCGAGAAGGCTAAGCTCGACGAGCAGCACTGCCAGGCGCTCAACAAGCAGACCATTGAGAACATGAACAGGCTCCTGGAGGAGCAGAACAATGCCACGGCCAGGTTTGCTGCAGTCACTGACAGCCACACTAAAATATGCATCTGCTACAATGAAATCACTAATATCTTGCAAAAAGAGCCTCAAGGGAAATTGGTTTGTGAAAAGCATATACCTGCCATAAACTCTGTTATAGGCAACATTAGTGCTATTATGGACTTGTGCAAAACTGGAGCTCTCTCTGACAAAGATGTGAAACAAGCTGAAGTTTTAGCTTTAAATATAGACAACATAAGGAAAAAAATGTTAGAAGAAATAAATGATATTAAACAACAAGAATTACTTAAAAAGCAAGAAGAAGAGGAAAACTTAAAGAGAAAGCAAATGGAAGAGAAAAAAGCTGAAGAAGCCAAGGCTGCAGAGATTGCTAAGATTGAGAAAAGCTTAGCAGATCAAGCTAAAAAAACTCAGCCTATGTTTTATTCTGCTAGCAACTTTAATTACTACAAAGAACTGAAAAGCTTTCTAGGTCAATATGAAAACCAGTACAAGGAGCTACTCGAGAATGTAAGCTTGAAGAAATTCCGTTTTGACTGTCAGAAAGCTGTAAATACTCCTGTGAATGCAATATCATCAGTGAGTGGGATGCACATGAGGGATAAATATGACAAACTATCTAAGCTGCTGAGGGGAGAAAGGGTGCAGGTTCTGGACACCTATGTGACAGCCACCCAACACCCACAAGGCATCTACTACTGCACAGCTCTTTTAGCCAAGAAGATAGTACGACAAGGTGATCTCCTTGTGTCCAGTAATCCAGAAGCAGCTTTCCCCCTGGCAGCTGTGACGGCTGCCCTATGGGCACAGTTCCCAGAGTTTGGCAAACTCTTAGAAGCCTACTTCCACCAGCTGTGTCCATATTTAGTGCCCATGTTCCTGCCTCAGAAGGAAGGCCAGACTGATAAAGAGTTCTACCTGTCACGAGGCTACACATACAGTGATGAAGGTGTTGTAGAGAAACAAGACAAATTCTTGAAGAGAATGTCAGGCATTTTTAAGCTCAGATGTGCTATCTGGATTGCCCGAACACCTAATTTCTTGAATGCGCCCAACCCACATGGGCCCCGGTATGGATGGCAGTGGCTAGCCTCTTTCATCAATTTGAAACCAGAACCAGACATCAGCGCAACACTCATCCACGATTTTTTCAACATCTGTGGTTCAGAATTCCACAAGCTATATGGAAAACAGTTTGTTAAAATAATTAAGTTAATAAGTTCAGAGTATCTTGCTATTTTAGAAAATATTGATGAGGGAGGCCCCAAGACCAGACTGGAAGTCTTTCTGCAGCAGGTACTCAAGTCGGGAGTATTGCCACCTCCTAGTGGTGTCTTATCACCAAATACTTGGTAATTTTGTTAAGTATAAAATCAGAAATCACAATGAGGTAAGGGTGAGCACTACTGCTACTGCAACACTATTTATCTATATGGAATGGACTTCATTTTTAATTAGAAAGACTACATCTAGTCAAATCTGATAAACTAGAAACAAAAATCTGTCTGTAACTGACTGAACCCTAATCAGCATTCAAATTGTACAATAAAAGGGACAAACTCACTTCTTTATCTTGAGATTAACTAGACATGTTTAGAGACAGTTGTTGGTCTATCAATGCTTCAACTGACCTGTAACATGTCAAGCTTATTTCAATGTAAAGGCCCTTCTAAACGGGCAATATTTTTCTGCAATTTGTGGCCAGCAACTATTGCTAGCTTGCTCTTACTTCATACACTAAAGCAAGATGCACATAGTTGCCCGGCCACAAATTGCAGTAAAATGTAGCCCATTTAGAAGGGCCTTAAAAACCTGAGTATATCCAATTTATTTTATTTCACTTTATTTTCACTTTATGTTAAAAGTGGCATACACATTCTTTAGTGAATATTATAGTATTTATGGTCTTGCTGACCAGACATTTTTCCCTGACACTTATTTTAATTAATATTTCCTAATTTAATTGTAATTTCGACTGCACCTAAGCCTCAACAATATTTTAAAGTAACAACAAAATGATTATAATGTTGTTTAATTTGAATGAATTTTATCCATAACTTACTTTTTGATTAATCAATTTTATTTAAGTTGTCATAATCAATGGTCATGAACTTTCTAGCACTTTTGGTTCAGCCTTGTTGCATTAATAGCATCTGTATCCCTTATTCTAGCTGAAATTAGTGTTGATAACATGAATAAACCTCAATTGATTCCCTAGAAAATATTTGCCGAAAATCCTTTATTTCTACCATGCTGCACTGAGATTACTAGAAAATTGATGGTCACTGATCATGTTTTGTAAAATGATGTATAAATCTGATTTAAATATTGTATAAAGTTCTGTACTGTAACCAGTATTGATATTTGCCACAGCAAATTATGCAAAAATGTCTGACACATCCCACCAGGCCTACTAACAGAGTTGTATCAAATATTGCATGCTTTGTTGTGTCAAATATTAATGCTGGTGACTGTACCTACCAAAGCAAAATTGTGAAAGGTGAAAGTTCTGTTATATTATATTTAGTGCCTTAGATATAGCATGAATTTTTGACAATCTTAATAATGGCTAAGATAATTTGATAATTATTTAAGTATTAAAATAGTTAAGTTGTAAAACTTGAATTTGTTAAAATAAATTCTTTTATATCCCATCTGGTGTCTGACTTAAATTTTCACCTCTCCTTTTCTTCCGTGAATGTCGTAAGAAGCGACGAAGGAAATGGTTATGGTGTGCTTTTGGCGACAGTATGACCACCTATCACTATGGCTGGTTTTAGAGTCACGCTGACCGTCGGCGCTGAGGACTACGCGCGTTGCTCTCAACTCTGTCAGCGCCGAGCCGTCGGTGTTATCTAAAACGTTTCATAAGTAATCATATCATACATAATGGCCTTTCAGTTTCAGCGCCGACGGTCAGCGTGACTCTAAAACCAGCCTATAGTACCTTTTTTATGAAATCTTAAAACAGTATTTTCTTCTAAAATTCGTTGGGAAACTTTTTACACTATAATATCAGTAATGCACACGAGCCGAGTCACGGTCAAAGTGGAGAATATTTTTAGGATCCACAAGTCGATTCGCATCCGATTTTAGATTAATATAATCATTCCATAATCATTCACTGGTTTCAATGGATACCGTTTAGGCAATCACTATCTTCTTATCTATTTGTCTATGGTTATCATCAACTGTCAAACAAACGTCAACTATTGATCACCTATAGTTTTTTGGCGCGAACGAGT
>BHDV01060351.1:12481-24762 GCA_005406045.1 Adoxophyes honmai | reverse complement strand
CGGAGGACGATTTTAATAATTAAATAATTTCACTTGCTTATAAAATACCATGTAGACTTGATATATTTGTGCTCTAGTTAAGATTGCATTTACTGCTATGTCTGTACTTAAAAGTTAGGGTAGTGGTTTATAGTTATTCCTCACGAGCCGTGAGTTAGTGTCTCAAGATGTTCAACAAAGAAGAGAGTGTGTTCATGGCTAAGTACTCGGCCTTCAGCCCGTACCGGCTGATGCGGCGCGAGGCGGGCTTCCAGGCGCCGCCGGGCGCCGGCGACGCCCTGGCGCGCAGCCTGTACTGCGGCATGAAACCCATCGCTTCCTGGAGCAGCAGTGAGAACTGCAACGCGCTGCCTACAGGAGGAGTTTTCAACCTTGAATTTTCGCCAGACGGGTAATTATTATATCTAGCAGGTTGTTGAATTTCCTGGTGGCATAGCCTTGACATTGTATTGCACTATTAAAAAATGTGTCTGAGACTTCCTGGCTGTCTACTGATTGACTGGCTTGTTTCCTGATCACTTGTAGACTTGCGATCAGATTGATCACATGAATACTGCATGCACAGTGTAACCTTTGAATTGGGTTCCTAATTTACTTATCAGGTCATTGATACACTTTGACTCACTAATTTGTTTATTTTTAATTTATTTGTAATGTTTGTATCCAAAACAAATCTATGACAGTATTTAAACTTCAGTGCTACTTACTTTCAAGTTTCGCAATTCATTCATATTAATGTGAATAAACAGTAAACTAGAAAAATAAAGCCTACATTGAGAATCATCATACCCTTTAATTATAAATTAAAAGTTTTCCTTACACCATAATAGGTTGAACTGAAAAACCGCCTAGTATGAAATGTTACCTAAATCAAATGTTCCTTTTATACAATTTCACATAAAAGCACTGCACACCTGTTGAATCTGTTGAAAACACATTTTTTCTTATACAGCCCTTTTAATTTTTGATTTTGTTTTACTTTTAATATTTGTTGTTATAGGAAACAGGAAAACATCATCTTTGATTAATTTGATTAATTTATCAGTCTAGCTGTAATGATTCATGAAATATAGCCTGGAAACAGACCAACAGACTGCTTATTCTTGATAATAGGGTTCTGTTTTACCTTTGGGTATGGGACCCTAAAAAATATAATACTCATTTTACATCAAAACTAAAACTATTATGGTTTTAATTTTACATAGAAACCAAAAATAATAGTTACGCTTTTTAATTTTATATGAAAATTTATATTATGCTATACTACTTCATGCTTCATACTTTGTATCATTAGTATCTATTGCAGGGGTTCCCAATCTTTTTCAGCCCGCGGCGCACCTTGAAGTTTAGAATTTTGTCACAGCGCCCTACCCTGTATATTTGAAAAAGATACAGTGCAAACAGGCTCAGATAATGGTAGTATTTAGGTTCAGAGGAATAAAAATGAAAATAGTTTCGGATAATGATAAAGAATCTACTCACGGCGGCACCCCTCAATACTTTCTGCGGCGCCCTAGGGCGCCGCGGCGCACAGTTTGGGAACCCCTGATCTATTGAAATTGATTAAAACAAAGCTAGAATGTGTGAAAATGCAGCTCATCCCTACTGGAGGTGTGGAGAATTTAAAGACAATGATTAATATAAATACAATTTGATTCTTTGCAGGTCCCTTCTGGTAGCAGCTTGTGAAAAGAAATCTATACAAATTTTTGACTCAATCACACATCAAAGAATTCACACAGTGGATGCCGCCCACTCAGATTGTGTCAATTGCGTCAAGTAAGTTCCATTGATGTTATTTATTACCAAATGACTTGATTGTTTGATTTGATCCCTTGTGGTGTCAGGGTTTTGAATAAAACTTCTCCTTTTATTCTGTGGATGTTGTAAGAGACGAAGCTCCTAGCAGACAGCATAATTTAGAACACGCAGACAACATGCGTTTCAAGAACGCGCGTCGCCTGCACCGTAAATTAAAATTTATGCGTTTGTATAGATTCCAACCAGGGAAGTTAGGGATCTTCGTAACTGTAACCGAAACTATCAGATATCCGTCCGAAACAATCCATATCTGAATTTCATTATACATAAATAACATCACTGATTTAAACACACATACAACTATTAGGATTTCAAGGCTGCGTTCGACTTTCTTTAGATGCGCGTATACGCGCGTCATTTGCGCCTACCCCATTTGAGAATACAGGTGTAATGTTTTTATGTATGTGTGTATATAAATTGAATTGCTGGTTTGATTTGAAGAAAATTTATAGACACAAGAATGTCTATCGAAAAAGTAATCACCAAGGAACCATAATTTCACTGCTGAATTGGTTTTGCTATTGTTTTGGCATGCTAAAAAATGTATAAACAAGTTGCATTACATTGCAGCACTTTTATGTGTCATTTTACATCATAATATAATCAACCCATACTCAATTCATATCTGTTTAAATTGGAGGTAACCAGGTAACATTAATTATAGAATTCCAACCTGTTTTTTTGCATTCGTAAAATCATCACATCAACAAATTAATCAACTCTTTAACCCATTCTTGGTCACTGTGCCAATTTGGGAACACTTGAAATTAAGGGAAAAATTTAAATTGTTGACGCTAAATGTAATATGATTGGGTACAGTTTTATAATAATAAATAAATCTCCACCTTGTCGACAATAACGTCGCTCCAAACTCTACCGAAAAGGTGAGAAAACTCGCAAAAATGCCTAAAAAAAAAAATTTTTTTTTTCTCATTTCCTAATTCCTTTTATCCTCTTTAATTATAAAATCAACAAATTTTTGATGAATCTCTGCTAGTTTCATTTTGACCATTAATGGGTTAAATACCTACGTATTTTCTGTGTGATGTTCTGATGTTGTTTATTTGACCTTCATTATTTTCTCTACTTCTCTGTTTTTAAATTTACATGCCATTGAATTAGGTTTAAAGTGTTTAAATTATCATAACAGGCATCCTTGAAAAGATACTAATTAGCATTTATGTTTATCAAAGTTATCTTGACCTTAACTTTGCGTTGAATGGTTGCTTATTGCTTAGCCATGGCAAATTATTGTTCCAATTGCTCAATACCTAATAATTACCTGACAATGCAGCTGTCAAGGAAACCATAATTTAGAATGTAGTTACTAAGAGAGAAAAATGTTGTTCCTGATGATGATGAAATACTGAAAATGCGCTGACAATTCAGAGTGACGGGTTGAAATATTCCTATGAAGTGCAGAGTGTTAGGCTGTTAGGAGTGCTAGGACCTAGCATACAGATGCCCTTCCGCTTTCTGCTCGATTTGAACACCATCCAACATTATTAAAATACATACATAGCTAATTAAGTATGCAAACAATAATACGCAATAACAAAACAAATAAGATTCCGCATGGCGTCATGGCGTCTTAGCACAAAAATGCCAATCGCTATAGAATTAATGCATTAGGTTATGCTCTAACACTGGCTTCATTGTTCTATAAACAGTGGTTTTGTTAGCAGTATGCATTTTACCAGTAACTGCATGTTGTACATGTACAGCATTCTATCTAAAAGATAACTATGAACTTACATTTTACGACTTCGCTTGTTTATATTGTTATTAAAAAAATATATTTCTACATTAACATTATACCTACCTCTATTGTACCACATTATTATTTAATACGTGGCGAATATAGACTCGATGACAATGTATTGGCAATGAAGTCACTCTTTATTAGACGAATATAAATTAATTACGACAACAAACATTGTTTCGTCCTATTGTTTTTTAATGACTACGTAGCGTATCGTATTAAACTCGTGTCAATGATTCATCAGTATCATCATAGCCATTAGGTTGATCTAACTGCTAATGATTTTGAAATTGGTATAGAAATGAGGATATTAACGTAAATGGAGCTTGTATGCAAGTTGTTCTGATGCAACATTGTATTTGTATACGCCATGACCATGAAGCCGTGTGAGGGGAAATATCAATTGAATTGCAATTCCGACATGAGAAAGCTTTGCTGCACAATTTGTAGAAATACTGCAGTTCACGACGTTAGGTACTAGATTTTTTATGGCAATGGCACATCATCGTAATTGGCGTAATATCAAAGAAGTAGTGCTTTCTATAGAGGTATAATTTTTCCTACCGGAAGACCTTCCGTTTTCAATTAAGTAAAAACTTTTTTTTGTTTCGGAATGCTGCTCCCGTTAATTACTTTATTTAGGTCTCCCTTGGTCAAAACTACTGAAAAATCTTCTTGGCCATTTACTTCATTGCTGAAGGAGTGCTTGAAAGCGTTTCGTGACGGTTTTCGGCTTCCTTTAGGGTAGATGACTCTAGAAGACCAGTAGCCTCCGTGGTCACCTCCGTCGCAGTGATCTTCCACGGGGTCTAGCCACGGGATCTTTTCTCTTTCACTTTGCTCACTATAAAAAAATAGGTACCACTAACTTCCCAAGGGTTGTCGGTGCTGACAAATGAGTTAATGTATAGGTATAATTAGCTATCCGTTTCCTAAGTAAGGTTAACAATAACTACAATAAGGTTCTTCTTCAGTTCTATCTTAATCCACTGACATTATTTCTCGTTGTTCTTAAACTCCCGGCAGCTGACTTTTAGTTGGTCGATAGTTCAGTCTAACTCTTTGTCCACCTCAAATGAAGCCATGACTGTTGAAGGTGTTATCACTAGTAGCACTAGTGATAACACCGCTACAATATTATGGTACATAGTTCTGAAATATTAAAGTGGCTAGACGATAACATAACCCCTATATATGCTTTCGCCCGTGGAGATTCCTAACAGCTTCATCTAACATTGCAGATTCCTCGACGGACGAATGTTCGCGACCTGCTCCGACGACACCACAATAGCGCTCTGGGACGTGCGCAACCTGAAACGGAAGATCTGCTCACTCCTCGGCCACAGCAATTGGGTCAAGAATATCGAATTCTCCATGAAGGATAAGCTACTAGTCACGTCCGGTTTGGACGGGAGCATATACACGTGGGATATTAATTCGTATTCCACGTGCAACCTGGTGTACCAAAGAGTGTTCCACGCGTCGGGGCTGATGCGCTGCCGGCTCTCGCCAGACGCGCAGCAGATGGTCATGTGCACGACCAGGGGCCTGCTGGTCATAGTCCACGATCTCGACTTGAGCTACCTGGCGGAGGACTTGCATGGGTTTAAGGTGAGAAGCAGCATTCGCTTGTAGAGTTGTACCGATTTAGATTTAGTCTACATACATACATAACCGTCACGCCTTATTCCCTGCGGGGTAGGCAGAGAATAAGTAGTTTAATAGTTTACTCTAATCTATCTAATGTTACGCCAATTGATGCTAGTACGTGAAGTTAATCTCGATATGTAATTGAGTAACTTGAGATGGTGCAAGCCAAGTGTCTTAGTACTCTTAGTACAGAGAATTCCTTGGTATAGGGGCGAGATTTGTAATGATAATGAGACTATGTACTCGCATAATCCATCAATCAAAATTAGTTCTTAACTGATAACCGCGAGAAAGCACGTTATTTAACCTTTTTATTGAACTTTGATATGTTATTTTAAAACTGGGCGTTAGGACTTTTGAAAAACCATAAAGTATAGAGTTTTAAATGCCATATTTTTAGGGTTTTAGTTCTGAGTTAATGTACAGCCTGTATTAGAAGACCAGTAATTTACGACCTGATATTACGCGCACATAGTCACGTGTCACCGTAACCAAACGTTATTGTTTATTTTCTTTAACATACATATTTCTTTTTATCTGACAAGACGAGAAAATGAAACACACTACCCCTGTTGTAGCTATCTCACCAGCACCTGGATCGCCTCTGTTTATGGTGCCAAGGAAAAACTACTTTACAACGCTGGGATATAATCCATAGCTCATATTAGTAAATTAATAATTCTCGTTATTTGGTGGCAGCCGAACCTGTACCGGCTGATGCAGACGAGCCAGCAGGTGATCCCGATTGCGGCGCAGTACGACCACCTGTTCGAGCCGACGCGACGCCGGAATCGTGTCGAGTTCGTGTCGGACTTCCCGGAGGGCAACGACGCCGAGGTCGTTAGCGCTTTACAGGTGAGCTGTTTAATATAAAGGCTACAATAACCCTAAAAAATATTTTTACTTTGGTTGGAACCCAAGATATGAGAAAAAATACAGTTTAATGGTTTTTTATGTATCTAACTGTACACCCGCGGCCGGCAATGCAGGCCTTACAATATCCGCAATTACTGCTTTTTTTATAATTGTTACGTTCTTTTACAGATACATCCCCTGGGATGGAGCGCGTTAAGTAGGAATATAAGCCATGACGACAGCTCAGAGGTAAGAAAGGCTTCATGTCACAATATTATCCTAAGTCTTTTAAAAGCGTACGTACGTATTACGTTTATAGAAGTTACTTCAGCTTACGCTTCATTAGTTTGAAAAAAAAATACGATTCGTTAAACTTTTTTTGATTTTAATTTTAATAGGCGACTAAGGAAATTGGTTAAGTTATGTTATAGGCGACAGACTAGCAACTTATCATTATTCGCTGATGTTTCTTTTATCGAACTTTAAATCTAAATGTCGATATAACGTTTATGTTAGATGTGTCAAGTGTCTACTCTAGTTTCGTACTGAACGTATCTCGCTTTACCTCCGCAGTGGTCGTGCATCCACGACATCCAGCCCCTGGAGACTCCCTCGGACAAGTCTGTGGTGGACTCGGAGCCCGAGGCTCGCGCGGCGCCGCGCCGGCCAGCCCGCAGGCCGCAGAGACCCCTGCGGGCACCCCGGCCGCCGCGCCCACAGACCGCCGTCCCCCCTGCGCTACCCTCCGCTCCCCTACCGTATGTACCACCATTGTCTTCACCATTAGACTGCAAACGGTTTTTTTTTCTTTGAAAAAGGAAAACCACGAAAATAGCGTTCGTACCCTATCACTGGATTGGAGCTAAAGTTGCCAGGCGTCTGGATAAAGCCGGACATAGGTAAGCTTTTTGATTGCGCGTCCGGTCCAAAATAAATGGTGTCCGGCTTTAGTTTGACTTTTTACATTTCGCAAACGAACGAACAATGCCGAGCGTGCCAGAGCGCAGGCGACGAGTCAGTCGATAGTCTGGTTCCCTGTTCGGCCTTTCTATCCAAAAGTCCGGCCAAACTGGCTAGTATGTCTGGCTATTAGGTTTGGCGACCTGGCATCCCTACTTGAAGCTGTGCCATTTGAATGTTAATGTCCGGTCGAGGAGCTTAGTGAAATTTGAGCGATAACCCGAATTCACTTGAACATGCACTGTGCGAGCGTGATCGTGAGGGTTATATTACTGTACGCGTGCGACTGAGAGAGATAGCAGCGGGTCAACTGTCGAATTCCGCTGTGCTCCGCGACCAGCCTTTAGTAAGGTAGGAGTTATGTGATGGTATTGTGGTCGCAGGTCGACCGCAGCGTCCCCGCGGCGGGCGTGGCCGCGCGGGCGCGCGCGCCGCCGCGCCGCCAGCCCCGCGCCCGCGCCGCCGCCCGCGCCCGAGCCAAGGCTCACAGGGGTGAGACCGCCTTACTAATACCAATGACGTCTACAACACTTGTAATTGTAACCATAGAGGAAAAACCCAATAGAGAGAATGCTGGCCACCCAGTCCCGCAAACCATTAGTGACTTGTCACTTATAAATGTCAACCGTCACTGTCACAGAAACTACAGAGCCAATAAAAAGCTACTAAGGTTACGCGCGATCTTGGGCCCGCCAATAAAATCACAGCGATTGCCGCGATGGTTTGGTGGAATCGTCTCCAAACAAACAAAATTACATTAGAACTCTAGTGGGTAACTACTCGCTGCTTGTAACTTATAATTATAATAGTTTGACAAAGACCAGTTTGTCAGAGTTTATAATTCCAACGTTTTCCACGCAGAAAAAAAAACTGTTAAAGGTTTACACCGGGCTTCCAGCTGGGCTGCGTGAGTGTAAAGCGGATATTTGTAATACCAGGTCATGTTGTCCTCTGTTCAGAACGACGTGTGGGAGGCCTCCATCACCATCAAGCAGCGGAGGATGCTGCAAGAGTTCACTAACAGGTTATTATTTAGTTCACGTATACACAAAAAAAAACTTTTAAGTAAATACTTCTTTATGGTACAGAAAATAAAAGGAACACAGAAAAAAAGCTACAATTGAATTACAATTTATTTTATGCTACACCATTTTTTATTATTTCACTTATGTAATAAAAAAAAATCTAAAACGAAGAAGTGTACTAACACAGACTTATTCCAAGACTGGATTATCGTTTGGTCCAATCAACAATTTTAATGTTGTGTATTCACGCGTTCCAAAGAAAAACGGTCTTGACATACAGACAGACGGACAACGAAGTCATCCTACAACGGTACCTTTCCCCTTTGGAGTTAAGGAACCCTAAAAATTATTAAGTTTGACCGTGTTATGGTGGCAGGGGCCAGAACCGGAACTTCCA
Source organism: Adoxophyes honmai (assembly GCA_005406045.1). Classification (NCBI taxonomy): domain Eukaryota; kingdom Metazoa; phylum Arthropoda; class Insecta; order Lepidoptera; family Tortricidae; genus Adoxophyes; species Adoxophyes honmai. Next base: position 16,292 of record BHDV01060351.1, on the reverse strand, counting down.
CATGCAGCGCATCATGGGCATCAACACGGGCATCGCGCCGCCGCCGCCGCGCACCGCGACGTCCGCGCCCGCCTCCGCGCTCAGGTAACAAACACAGAACAATATCATCATCATCTCTGCCATAAGACGTCCACCACCGAGGTGGAAAGAATCGATAATTCGGCCAATTAAAAGCATGCGGGGGCAGCACGCATGCGATGTCGACTAGTGAATGTCAATAGTTGATAACTCGGTCGATATCAGCGTGCAGATTCCCCGAAAGCGAAACATATCAGTCTACTGCATCCCAAATCCGGGCCCAAAGAAATACGTTACGAACTTTTGCGCCATGTTACTTATTTTCACGTTTTTCAGGCACGCTTTAGGCGACAGGCTAGCGACCTGTCACTCTTATACATCTTCCATCAGTTTTAAACTTAAAATTATGAAGAAGGCGTGAAATAGTGATGACGTTTGTTCGTCACTGCCATACAAATGAAAACTGTATTTACAAGCGCACGCATACAGCCGCCCGCCGCGGGCACAATTGAGTTGAACTATCTCGTTCCGTGTATTCTGTCTACGCCATTCTGGAACACCGTTGTGATGTATGTATGTACATACCACTGTAACTTTTTTTAGTTCAAATTCCGTATATTCCTAACTATATGGTGTTACAGTATAAGCGCGCCATCGACGTCTGCGCGCGCGGCGGGCCCGAGCACCGCCGACGCCAGCACGAAACACATCCGACAGAACAGCGACCGACTGCTCTACTATGTCGAAGAGACCAACGAGGGCAAGGGATTCATCAAGGTCAGAGGAAGCTACAAGCATTTCCATTGCCTATGCGTTACTCTTTGTAAACTGTCGCTTAGCGATGAAACGAGTCACCAATGATAAAATAGAGAGATCTCTGGCCATGTTCGTGACGTGTGCACGTAATATCAGGCCATACATTATTGGTCGTAGAAAACGGGGCGTACATTTTTAGGTAGATGCTATGTTTGAGGACCGAAGTCCTCAAAGAAAGTTGTAAGCTGTATTTATGCAACCGATTAATGGAAATCCGTTACCTCCAATTTTGTGGTCTTCACCTTGTATTAACTCCTCATTATTAAGCAGCTTGGATAGGATATTTTGCGTACAAATTTATTTCTGGAATGTAAATTAACTGGCTTTGTTTTGATGACATTTCGAACAGGGCTTATAAAGTGTGTGTTTGCAGGAGCTGTGCTACTCGGCGGACGGACGGCTGGTGTGCTCCCCATTCGGCTGCGGCATGCGACTTTTGGCGCTAGACGAGCGCTGCTCCGAGCTGTCGGCCTGCGCCGCCCGCGGCCGCGCGCCCGCCCGGCCCATGCACGAGGTATACCCCGCGGCTTTCATGTACATACTGTACTGTACATGTGCTGCCTATAATGTACGACCAGATATTACGAAGCCAAATTGGATTCTAATTATCAGGCTGTACAATATTTGGACGTACTTTATTAAGGCGATACGAGCTACGTACAGTCAGGGAATCTAAGGCGCAGCGCAGACGACAGAGTTTTGTGCGATCGAGTCTGCGCAGCAATAAATTCTCTGAATGGCGCGCTGACAATTTCCACGAAACTCTGAATGGAAATTCCTGAAAGCTATCAGCGCGCCTTTCAAACAATTTATTGCTCCACAGACTCGATCGCACAAAACACTGTCGTCTGCGCTGCGCCTAAATGTTTAGCAGGTTGACCGCCTTCATAATTCGTTCGCATTAAAGGACAAACTTCACCATGAAGTTCAATATTGCGTATTTATGTCATGCAACTGGCTGGAAATAGTAATAAGACCAAATTTTAGAAATATCTCAACCTGCTAAACATCCAATTTCCCTGACTGTACAATTGTATAATCGTGATTATGATATTATCCGGTGACACATACACTGCAGTTTAAGCAAAGCTTCTTGTCCCAGGTGGGCCAGTCTCTGGGCCAGCACGCGGACCTGGTGGTGAGCTGCAAGTTCTCCCCGCGGCACCACCTGCTGGTGACGGGCTGCCTCGAGGGCAAGGTAGTCTGGTACGAGCCCTGCAGCGGCGAGGCCACCTACTAGATACTTAATAAATCATTTACCTTTACCGGTGCTGCGTTTTATTGATCAGCAACCTTAGCAAGGCAGTCATAGAGGACAGAACCGATAGAGAAACAATGTAGGCCACCCAGGCCCGCAAAAGGTTAGTTGAACAACTTACTAACGTCTACCGTCACTGTCACAGAAACTGTTCAGAGCCAATAACCGTAGAGAAAAAGGCACTAGCGTTACGCGCGATCTTGGGCCGGCCAATAAGAGCACAGCGATCGCTTCAATTCTTTGGTGGAATCTTCTCCGAACAACCAAAATGACATTAGTCCTTTAACGGGGTCTGTCCTCTATGTATTGGAATAAAACGGATGCATTTTTGCTCCCAATGATGGTCTCAATTGGTTCGAAACTTGTCAAGCTAACCTCGACGTAAAGCGTGAGTGTATCAGTTTTAAAATATATCTGAAATTATACTTAGTGAATCAATCGAGCTGTAGTCATGGCTACTGGTCGTGCTCGACGAAACTACTACCGGCGCATGACTACCCTCGTTATTATCGTCATTTTTATTATTGTTAAATGTAGGCGACGAAAATGTAAATCTTTTTTTTCGATCTCTCTTATGCCTTTATTTATATTTATTTACGTATTTTGAGTAGGTAAGTTTGCTTTAAAAATCTACTATAAGAAGAATGACCAGAAAATAACAATGAAAGAGAACTAACGTGGGAAAACATTTATTTAACAATTACACTAGATATACAATCGATCTCACAAATTTCAATAGAAAAGTTGTATAAACAGAATTTACACTATACATTGCATCTTTCACTTTTCAGTTTATCAGCCCCTTTTTAATAACTTTCCTCCACATACCGACGATAATACAAATACCACATATTTGTTATTGGCTTAATCTGTGCTGTGCACCCTCACCCTCGCAACTTGTTTTAAAGATGAATTTCTAATATAAATTGTGGGGAAATCTCCATCAGATAGATTTCTCTCTAGACAGATGTTAGCCTGAGGACCAGTCCTCACAAAAAATAGTTTGAAGTATGCAACTGAACGACACTTCTTTAATGCGCTCTGCTCTCTGCTTCACAAATTGTTGATTTGACAAATTAATGACGTAGATGACATTTGTAGAACTTCTACTACTCGAATACAGGTGGCGTTAGGGTAGCTACAACTTGTTCAAAAGACTATAGTCCCCGCAGTGTAACCTAGCAAGATTTTAAGTAATGAGGGGTTTTTCTATGGAAAAGCTATACGCCAACTTACCCCCACCACCTTAAACCTTGCCACGTTATATCCCGGGGGCTGTATCTGCAGTAAATTGTAATTTCGCCTGTCTTGAAAGTTAGTAAATGGGGTGTTCAGGTTCAGACATGTCCGCTCTCCTTGAGCTTGGCGATGAGGGTGTCGACGTCGGGCACCACGGAGCCGGCCTGGCGCACCGGCGGGTCCTCCACCGACACCACCTTGATGCGCGGAGAAATGTCCACGCCCAGGTCCTTTGGGGTCACCTTCTTGAGGGGCTTCTTTTTGGCTTTCTGGAATAGGTCACGGAGGTCAGTGATCACTCGTACCAGTCGTACCACACTTTTAAAGACTACTTCACTATTATTAATTAATTTAATTAGTACTAATTTCACCGTCACTGTCTTCCGACGCCTTCGAAAAAATTTAAACACAGAATTTTTTCTGTCGGAAGTGAAGAATAAAGACCACGGGCGTAGCCAGGATTTAGTTTCGGGGGGGGGG
>BHDV01060340.1:58603-81886 GCA_005406045.1 Adoxophyes honmai | reverse complement strand
TCATTTTTTAGCGAAAAAAATTGCCAGGCTTGACAATGACCCGACCAAGTGACGAAATCAAAAAGTCAATGAAGCTATAATAAGTTGAACCAAAAATGTTCCGGCCATAAGACTTAGACTACTTAGAGTAACAAGTAAATAAAAAAAATGGAAATTGTAGCCTCAAAGAGTACCACTTTTCAAGCAACTGTTTTATAAAAGTCTTTCGTTGTAAAAACACTTTCTAATTATATTATATCTACAGTACAGCATTTGAGCCATCACTTCAGTTCACTGGACTCATCCGAGTCATCCCAGATTCCCAAGCGTAGTCTTGTAGATTTTTTGCTCTCATCCACGTCGATGCCTGCGTCAACATTTTTTTTAACAATTCTAATAATTTCGTTGGATTTATTTCCTTTAGCAGTAGCTATACTAATGTGTTTCTTCTTTTTTCTATTGGAAGGACTGAAATCTGATATGTATTTGCTTTCAGCTTCAAAAAATTCCAAAATTATATCTGGTAGATAGGTAGCTGGCGTTTTTGTAGTAAGAATATTCCTTGAAGTTGTGCTTGTAAACGCTATTTTGGAGCCAAATGACGTCTGAATTAGAATGGACAATGAGACTTGAGTGAATGTTAACGAACACCCCTGGTGTTGTGTCATTGTTCTGAGAGTGTTTTTCCATTAAAATGTTCTGCTACCCGAACCTTTGCTGAAATGACTGTATTACCAGTTGGGTCTAAATCGAGTTTCAGATTGGGAGTTATTTCTAAATCAGGACGTTGTGCAATTTTATCGATTTAGAATTATTGTCGATAAACGAGATTGCTTTTTCTCAAGAGTAAAGTAAATCGATTTGAGAGACCATAAACAAATTGCGAAATTCAATTCGGACACTGAAAAAGAACTGGAAATAAAACAAACATTATTGTGATAACTTTTCGGTGCTCTTACATTTCACAACACGCTTGAACCCGTAGATTGCTTCAGATCATTTATTAATTTATACAAGATTGTTCTTCCCATGTTCTTTTCATACATTGTCTGCCATCTGATCGTTTTGTGCTCCTTAAATTCATATCACGCCCTCGAACAGCTTCCCAAAGACATAGCACCAACCGAAGAGATTCGAGGCGTAGTTAATCAGATATTTTCGGGTCTCCGACTAAAAAAGAAAAAGGATTCAAAGTTAGCTGAGTACTCGACAATCCACAAACACTTTGTGGGCCTGTCTCAGTTAGAAAACGAGAGCTGGAAAAGAGTGAGCAAGTTAACGACGACCGATAGCAGAATCGACAACCGCACTACAGATTTAACGACCATCATAAATGATATATTGAATGATGAAAGTAATGCGGTAGAATCAAATGGAGCACCGAATGATGAAGACGTCAGTGATTACGTTGAAGATTTTCTTAGCACTCTCGCACGACTTAAAGAGACGTATCTTGCCAATGATTCTTATAACTCAATAAATACTGATGTTTTGGAGCATTTTTATAGAAATAGGGTCACTGATAACCTCACTAATAATCACACAACAGAAAGCGAATTAGATTTAACAGGAAGCAATAATAATGCCAATGATTTTGAATTTTGGGGTAAGGTTTTTCTATGAAATTTACATTACTTATTTGTATACATTACGCCTCACGCCTGTATTTCCAAATGGGGTAGGCAGAGTACACGAAACGAAACACAGACTTCTGCGGATCTCGTAAAAGGCGATTAAGGACATAGGTTAAACGATATTCCACGCGATCGGTTGAAAAATAATTGTCACTTTTTCACTTAAATCTTCTCTTAAAATTTAAAAAATGTGTTAGAAGTGACTCCTTAACGTAGAACTGTCATGGTTTTGTCTATGTAACAAATTGTGTGATCAGGCGTACATAACAGGCGTGATTCATGTGTGTATGATGACAATGAAGATTTTATATTTAAGTATATACCTTTTTCGTTTTAGCACCAATTGAAACCCGGCGAATCTACAAAGGGAAGAGGACGAAGATCAAGTACTTCCCATTCCTTGCCAGCGTGCATTTATTCGACCAGTTCACCTGCGCCGGCTCCATCATCGATGCGAGTCTCATCATCACCGCTGCTTCTTGCTTGCAATTGTATGTTATCATTGTTAGCTTCAACAACATTTGCAGTAGCAGTTACAGCTACTGTAGAAGTAGCAGCAGAAATTGCTGTTACAATTATAGTAGAAGTAGCAGTCGCGGTAGAAGTAAAAGTCATAGTAAAAGTAGCAGCCACGGCAAAAGTAACAATAATAGTAGAAGTAGCAGCCACGATAGTAATAACAACTACAGTAGAAGTAGCATTTTTTTTAGAATTAACAGTAACAGTAGACGTAGCTGTAAAAATTACAGTAAGAAGCACAGTTAATCACGGTAAAAAAAAGTGTTCTTTATCTCCGAAGTCTGTAGATTGAGAGGTCCAAAATAATTTTAAATGAATAACCGCATCCACGAAAAGCTTCGGGCGTCTTCTATTGCCTATACAGATGAATGCAAAATACATTAAAAGTTCCTGTTAAGAGGATAAGAGTCGCACCACTTCTCCATACAAACGTAGTCCCCTGTTTTCTCCGTGAATAATGACATTACAGCAAAATTTTTTTTACATTATATTTGTATCTGTTGTGGCTATGCCCATATGATTTGCTTTTATCGATATTCTAAATAAATAAAAAAAAAAAAAAATTAGAAAATCGATAACAAATCATAGTGGCATAGCCACAACAGATACAAATTTACTGAAAATTTTTTTTGCTCTAATGTTTTTATTCACGGAGAAAACAGGGGACTACGTTTGTATGGAGAAGTTGCGCGACTCCTATCCTCTTAACCTTTTGACCGCCAAAGACGCCATATCACGTCATCGCAAGTCAGTGCCCGTGACGCCACGACGTTAAATGGTGCGTCGAAGTTATTGCGAAAGAACTGAAATATAAAACGCTGCAACATTTTTTCTAGGTTTACTTTATTTATAGGTAGTGTAAGTTATTTTATACCTAATTTAAATAAAATAATACAGCACCATTCGAAAAAAACAAGCATTATCTAAGAGCCGACTCACGTCTTTGGCGTTAGGAGCACAGCGTTTCACTTCGCGCCTTGGCGGTCAAAAGGTTAAATAAACTTCATTGTTTCCTTTTCTCAGAGCCTACAACAACCGCTTCTTCCGCGAGAACCCTGCTTTCCTCGCCGTCCGTATCGGGAGCCCCTTCTTCAACGCCGGAGGCGAGAGGATCCCAGTCCTCGAAGTCTACTTCCACCCCTCGTACAGCCCTCGTACCCTCAAGAACAACCTCGCCATCATGAGGCTCGAAAGGCTCATCAACTTCAGAAAACGGAAGCGGAACGTCAGGAAGATCGACATTGACAGACAAGAGTCCAATTTGCCGATTAACTCCAGAGGTGTCATGATTGCCGGGTGGGGAGCTAAGACTGTAAGTATGCCATTAAAAGAGCTTTTTTTTACCGTGTGACAGTTTGGAATAACACCGCTCCAATTCTTCCGTGAATGTCGTAAGAGGCGACTAAGAAAATGGGATAAGGTATGCTTTAGGCGACAGACTAGGCATCCTATCACTATTGTACCTATCAACTTAAAACCTATAGGCTTAAAGTGGCTGCGAAGCGTGAAATGGAAATGGAAACGTTTTATACGCTCTGCCTATCCGTCATTTGGGAGAACAGGCTTGATTTATGTGTGTGTGTAAAAAAGCTTTTCTAAACGTGCAACAGTTTTATGGCAATGTATGGCCGTCTTACTCTCTTTTCCTGGGATATTAATATATTTGGGTCATTGTCATAACCCTAAAAAAACATGTCCATTTGTAATATATAAGACATTTTTAATAATTGCATTTAATTTACATCATAACTATAAAGTACAGGAAACGTACTAGACTATACTATATCGTATTTTCTATAAATGTAATATTTGTTTTGTTTATCACCACAAATGTAACTGAAAGTCCACTTCGGTGGACTGTCCGGGTTCCACCTGTTAATAGAATGTGGCTTTAAAAAATACATCTCTTTTATTATTGTACAAAAATGCCATTTTTCCCTAATCTTTATATGATTTCCATTTGACATTAATAGGATTTAAAAAATTAGATGGAAATAAAACACATTTTTTGCATCATTGAATCTTGTCACAGCATTTTTTGTCTTTTTGGTGGACATTACTTTAAATTCTAGAAAAATTAGGGAAATGCCAAATGAATAGACCGGGACATATAATTTAACTAATTCACTATCGTACTATCCCTGTTAGCATCCATTTTGCCGTGACTTGTGCGCGGCAGACGATATTGTTGTGTTAACAAGAATATTTGGTGGTGTCAATGTTGAATTGTCTTTCCGGTTACTGCTGTATTTTGTAAGTAGGTACATCGCTATAAATCCACCAAACGTTTTAACAATTAGTTAAGCAATCAAACATCGTAAATATGCCTTGCCTTTTGAATAATCCTTTAAATGGCTGGTGTTGTGAATGATATTGCGAAAAAAGTCCATTCGGTCGACGTCTTTTTGGTGGACTTTTTGTGCACCCAAACGATAAATGATTATATTTTGATTGATTCTTGTACTTTGGTTTAATTTTTTATTATAACTTTAAAAACTAGCTTCTGATTCCTTTTTTGTTATATCCGTAAATGACTAGTGACTGAATACTGACTGTTTAAACGTTAATTCTGTAAAGGTAAAAAAAACTGTAGAAGATTTAACAAAAACATACAAAATAAGCTTTGGAGGGAAAATGGAATGATGCACGACGATGCAGAAAAAAAATCAATATACAAAAAGAAACTTAAAAGTACATCGCACGCAAAGTACCGCCTTCCATTCCAATTATTTTAGTACCATGAAATGGGTGAACGTATTGCAGTGAAAAACAGAAGAATGTTTAAAGCAAAGAAACTTACTTACTTAGAAAGAAGTTGATGACTTTAGAATGCAGCAACCATTAAAAATTAGTGAGTGCAGTCTGTTTATTGATTGAAAAAAATGTTCATAAAAGTATACAATTTTTGGACGTATATTCTGAAAGTTCGGATACGTCAACGTTAAAACCAGGAAGAGCCACCAAACCCCCACTTTCATACATGCTTCTTGAAGACTTGAAGGCTTCCTAGTCTTCGGAGGACGAAGGCATATTCTGTCCACCGAAAAGAATTGTCATTTCGGTAGACAGACACAAAATATTTTTTATATACTTTTTGAATGTATTTACGTGTCTGATTGTTCATGATTATGAGAATATATCTTGAACGTTATTATTGTTTAAGATGTTTACCGCTTTTTGTTTTGTTTATTTATTATTAATTAACATAATTAGTCCACTCGGTGGACATATTAGTCTTTTCTGTGGAACCGAAATATCGTTATTTCGTTTTAAATCGTTTTTTTCGAATAATTGATCTCTGAATGATACTCAGTTCTGTTGCAAGTTAGAGTAAGAGTCGTAATATACCTTTGATTTTTATAAATCACGTGTTTCATTTTTTAGCGAAAAAAATTGCCAGGCTTGACAATGACCCATTTGCTTGTTGGATAGACCATTTATTGGGAAAGGCTTTAGGCTAAATAACATCACGCTGGCTGTAACCATTAGGAGCGAAGAACACAGCAAAATGTGGAAAAACCTGGGAAAATTACCCAAAGTCACTATACCACGCGGACCAAGTCGCGGGCACAGCTAGTGTTTCAATATAAGTAAACTGAGTTTTTTTTTTCAGGCGAGTAACAAAATCATGGATCCGTGGACAAACAAGGTGTCCATGGCCCATCTACCTATTTACCCGTTCGACGAGTGTCGAGAAATCTATTCCAAGTAAGTGGTAGGGGAATGTGGCGATGTAGTGGTGAGAGGTAGTGGTACAGTCAATTGTATATTGTTTATTGTAAAAAACATATTTACACGGCATTATAGTTAAAAAACAATACACCGAGAAATTTATAATAGTTGTATACAAATAATACCTGGTAACATAATAAAAAGTCACTTATAAATACTAGACTGCCTAGCATCCATCACCTCGCAAAACTTCAAACATTCAAAGGTTCAAAATGGCACAGGTATCAATTTCCTTGACTGTGCAAGGGTGACATTCCGTGAATATACTTAAACGCTTTTAGAAAAAACTAACACTATACAACTGTATACTACTACTTACTTCTTATATCGAGGTTTTCTGGACACAATTCGGACCGACTCGTTATCATCGAGAGCAACACTAATCACCTCAACATTTAGATAAGTACAATATCAGAAAAATACAAGTACCTAGCTAAATAAATAAAATTGTATTTGTTTTCAGGCAATATGTGACCAGAAAGAATTTCTGCGCCGGATTTCTTTCCGAAGGCGGTGGGGCTTGTAACGTGAGTTTTCGAAAGATTCTACATTTTTTTTTAATTTATTGAAAGAAAAGCAGACAGGATAAGCCAAAGAAGTTACTGTATAACACCATTATGTACCATACATTTTATGAATAAATAACTTTGAACTTTGAATATTGAATACTTAAATTTAGATCGATTTGAAAAGAACAGTCGTGTCGTATTAGGAGCTTGCATTGTGAAAAGAAAGAACTGAAGTTAAGTCTTCTCCGATAACCTGTCACTATTTGGCGCTGCGCAGACGACAGACTTTTGCGCGATCGAGTCTGCAGAGCAATAAAATTTCTGAATGGAAACTGTCAGCGCGCCATTCAGAAATTTTATTGCTCCGCAGACTCGATCGCGCAAAAGTCTGTCGTCTGCGCTGCGCCTTTTATGGGGCAGCGCAGACGACAGAAGTACTTCTTGTGCGATCGAGTCTGCGGCGCATAAAAAGTTTGCGTGGATTGTATACATTGTGTGCCGGACTTTTTGCGCGTCGTTTGCGTTACTGCATATAATTCCATAGGTTCTATTTCCACAGACTAAAAAGTCCGTCGCGGATAGCCTGTCGTCTGCGCAGGGCCTGTCTCTTTCGTCTGTTTTCATACCAAAAAAAAGAAATGGTTACGAAACGTGGAATAGACTTGGTTTAATCACTTGCTCACGTGCTCTGCTGATTATAGGCGTGATTGTATGTCACCAGCACCAATATCTGATGAAAACAAGCTACATAAATATCTGATACGCCTCATTACTGGGGACAGTAGGTCGTATCAGATATTTTCGCGCTTTCCGCCGAGGCAAACAAAAAATATAAGATTCTGGTGAACAAAAAATATCTGATACGTCCTTCTGTCTCCAGTAATAGAGCCGTATCAGATATTTATGCAGCTTTGTTTCGTCAGATATTGGTGCTGGTGGCTGTACCATCGCGAACCCGGATTGTTGAGCCACTTACCCATGTTTGTAACTTGGTCGTGTAATACTAATCCAATAGCTAACATCTAGTCGGTCACATTGGTCATTGGTTACACGTCAAAATTGTGAACAGTGGCAAGTGGCTCAACAATCCCTGTTCGTGGTATATTTGCAGCGCGACGTCGGAGCGCCAGGAGTGGCTGAAGGGCTGCTGATGGGCATAGCCAGCTTCGGAGCACCCAGATGTGGCACCATCGATGCTCCTACTGTCTTCACCAAGATCGGCTTCTACTATGATTGGATTGAGACCATCATGGAACAGGTAGGCACAATGGAACACGTGTACTGAAAATCCAGTATATTCTACATACATACATACCGTCACGCCTCTTTCCCACAGGGGTAGGCAAAGACCACTTTGTTCCACTTGCTACGATCCTGACATACCTCTTTTGCTTCATCCACGTTCATTAATTTCTTCATACATGCTCGTCGATTTCGGGTACTCTTGACCTGACCTGTTTCTAAAACGTCCGCGATTTGGTCACGGAACGTCCGTCTAGGTCTTCCCCTCCCAACACATCCATTCACACTTCCAGCATAGATCTGTTTCGTCAATATTCTTTCATCCATTCTCTCTACAGTAAGTATATTCTAGAATCTAGAATATACTGGTAGTAAGGTAAACGTCCCTGTGCACGACACTGACCCAATACATGGCACTTGCAACCTTATGTCATAGTAAGACAAGTGACAGATGGGTGTCATCTACTGGGCGTTGAGGCGTTGATCATTGGTATATTTACCTTATATGGTGTATTCCGTGAGGTGTCGGGTTTAGAATAGCACCTCTCCATTTCTTCCGTGGTTGTAAGAGACGCTAAGGAATTATACGTTGTCGGTTTAGGTAGTTAAATCAATGTAAACAATCTTGACGTGTCTTTTTATTTAAACGTACACTTTATAAATCGAAATCTTTACATTTTACAATTTTGGTATGAAAAAATCATTTACTTTCATGATTGAATTGTATAGTGTAACGATTTTCATTTTTAGACTGTGTATTTCAATAAAAAGACATGTCAAGATTGTTTATATTGTTTTAACTACCTAAACCGACAACGTATAGGTGAAGGTATATTTTAGGCGACAAGCTAGCAACCGATTCAAAACCTGAAAAAAATTGCGAGAAGTGGCCACGAAACGTGATATTACTATTTCACAATTTAACCATGGCTATGGTTTTGTCTATGTAGTAGAAAGAAGATGTCGTAAGAGGCAACTAAGAAAACAGGTTTAGAAAATCATCATCATCATCAGCCTATATACGTCCCACTGCAGGGCACAGGCCTCCTCTCAGTATGGGAGGGCTTGGGCTATAGTTCCCACGCAGGCCCAGTGCGGATTGGGAACTTCACACACAACGTTGAATTACTTCGCCGCAGCGTGCAGGTTTCCTCACGATGTTTTCCTTCACCGAATAGCTCGTGATAAGTATCAAATTCGATTTCGCACATAAATTTCGAAAAATTCAGAGGTGCGAGCCCGGGGTTTGAACCCACGATCCTCTGCTTGAGAGGCCACAGGTCGAACCGCTGGTTTAAATAATGCTTTAGCCTAAAGCGTTTAGGCGACGGGCTACCAACTTGTAACTATTATAAGTACCTCTTCGAACTGTTTTCAAACCTAAAATTATGCTTAAAGTGATTACGAAACGTGAAAATAGTCATGGTTTTGACTGTGTCACACCATTTGGGAAGGCAGGCGTGTTTGTACGAATGTATGATTATATGAATGTATGATTTAATCTCAACAGCTTTCGTTTTATTCCAGCATGTGCCTCGTATAAGGGTTAAGACGACTACGCGGCCGCGCCTGGTCATTCAGAATGTTGCACCACCCACAATAAAGGAAGAAAGAAATTTTAAAATAGCTCCAATAGGTGCAGAAGAAATGAAAAGACTTGTAGACATTCGAAACTTAAACAGACTTCGAATGGACGAACAGAAGGAAATAGAGCGAAAAAAGAAATTCGAAAATTTCCTTGGAACCATGTTCAATACTGAAGATCAAAATACCTACGATGACAAACATCCTAATGTCAAAAAACAAGAACCAGCAGCTGGTGGAAAAGCAACGACCGCTGCGAGTTATGAAGGAAACTTTAAACCGGCTAAGTTTGTAACTAGCGTGGGAGAATTTGATCCAAAACCTTTAACATCGCGCGAAACAGATTTAGATGCCAGTATCAAACATATCGAGTCGGAAAAGAATGTTGAAACAGACCAAGTCGATGATGATGAAGTCGATGATAAAGTGGAAACTTCGGAAATAAAAACTACTCCTATTTTAGAAGACTATGGTTTAAGCATTGAACTGTCAGATAAACTAAAAGATGAAGAACAACGTGATGTTTCTAATGACGATAGCGAACGTAAGCACCAAGCTGAAATATCACATGAACCTGGAAAATTAACTACCTCCATATTTAATTTAGATCCCAATGAATCTAAAAATGTAGATGTCATTGATGAAAGTTTAAGAGAAACAATAGATTTGCTTGAAAATACGCGTGATACCCGTAATTTAAGTTTAATAAATTCAAGCCAACTAAGGGAATTACAGAAGGTTATAGATGAAAGTGAACAAACGCCATTCGATAACGAAATGGATCAACAAACAGAGGTCCAAGAAGAAGACTCTAGAAGTAATTTGAAAACTCTAACTAATACCGTACAAAAACAAAAAAAGCCTACTGATTTTGTGAAAGATGGGGCTACTAAAGTTAAGTATGCTGAACAGCTTTCGAATGAAATGATGCTAATAAAGGAAACAAAGAATTTTAATAATATGACGCAATCACATAAGCAGGATAAAGTTGAAGATTCCATAAGATATAAAGACGTTATTGATGAGTTGAATAAGGAACATCAAGACGAAGCAGAAGAATATACACCAAATACTGATCAACAGCATAGATTGGATGAAGTTACAAACGATAGATTTCAACCGCATATAAATTTTTATGATGAAAACCAACGTTTAGGTGATGGATCTAAAAATCAAATGAAAGCACCAAATGTACCTCAAAGAAACGATAACTTTAACGCAATGGCTAATGAATCGCCACACATTGAACAAGATAAACATGTAGCAGAAATCGATAAAAGTACATTAAATAAAAAACACAAACAACAAGCAGCTGGGTTAAACACAGGGGGAATCAATCCTAAGCGTACAAGGTTCCAAACTAAGAAATCAAAGAGAAACAAAAAACAATATGGTGCCCAACCAAATATTTCTGAGCGATATGATATTACTGAATCCAAGAAAGTACGAGTACCTCATAACCAAGCCATGAAACCAGACGAAACCTTCTTGGATATTGATACTGCTCCTTTTACAAAACGTGACCAACCACTAAATGACCAACACATATTTGAAAGAAATTCTAGACCTAAATTTGAAAATAAACTAATTCAGGGTGAGGTTCAAGGAAAAGTCACGCCACATAGCAGAATCGATAAACAAATAGTTAAAAATAGGATTGGTTATGACCAAGGTAACGTTAGCAGAGAAAGTCGAATTCAGAAAATTAGTAGGCTCGAAGACAAAGACGTTGACAAAAAAATAAATGAACAAATTGATCAGCTGCTGAAAAATTTAGACGTCGAAGGTAAGATCGGTTCAGGAGTGGTCGAGAATTCAAAGGAGGAGAAAGTTATTGAAGATGACGCTTTACTTACGTTTCTTTTAATGACTGATAATGACCATGCTAAAAACGATACAGCAGACGAACTGTCAGATTATGACGAAGATTCAGAATCTAGCAAAAAAGAGGGATTTAGGGTGGACGGAGAATTATACAAAGAGTTAACACATAGAACTAATTATACCGATGATAGTTATAGAATCATGTCTAAAAGCGAAATGTACGATATTTTAGCTGATGCCGTTCAAAATGAGGACACAGCTGGTGCTTAAATTGTTTTTAAAAAAAAGGATGTAGTTGAATAAGTGTGGATATAATTATGTTTTAATTTGACCTTAGGATTATCTAAGTGAATCGTTTTCAAATTATTGTACATAAAGACAAAATGTCTGTCCTTGTAACGAATCTTTGAAAAAAAAAAAGTTCTGTTTAAAATTAAGTCGTTTTTTTAATTTATAAGGCAAGTAATTGCTATCAAAATCCTAGCATGGATGTGAATATACAAATTATAGTAACATCATCACCATACTATTTTTTTTGTCCCCTGTAGGAGGATATTGAAACACATGTATTTAATTCGAATTTTCGGATGGAACTTGCAAATGTATTTGGACCCTAGATAAGGTGTTATACTTATTATTACGTAAATTAGATAAACAATACATAAATGAATATATATAAACTAAAAATATATATTTTAAAACATGTCCCTGATAATCGAAACAATTTCTTGACATTCATTTAATAACATAATAAACCAACTTTTTAATCACGAAGAGTACAAATCTGACTTTAATAACTGGGAACACATGTCATGTTATGTCACGAAATGTACCATCCATCATAGTGACGCGCCGCTATTTGTTTTGTTATTGAGGCGCAGTGTGATACCTGTGATTTGTCTGGCAAAATTTTTAATTACCTGCTTCCTGACGAGATCTTCTCAACAAAAGCAAGTGTTTTTTTATGAGAATTCACCTACTGCAACTGTAATGGACTTTGATTTCAAGATTTATATAGATTACGCCTTCAATCCTACCAGAAAATAAAATATGATTAGTTTTACGTTTATAATTATTGAAAGGTTATGTTTACATGCTTAGGCTCAATTCACACCAGAAGAGCAGCGCAGCGCGGCGTAGCGCAGCGACCCGCTCCGTGGAGAATGCGCGAGGATTCCTGCGACTGCTCGAGAAGCCGCTGGAATGCGTAGGAAGTCGCTGGAATTTACATAATTATTGACATATTGACATATGTATTGACAGCGGCCGTCGCGACTACTCGAGCATCCTCGGGTATTCCCGCGACAGCCCGCGCAGTCGCACGGCTTTGTTTATGGAATGCGCTGGAATTCCCGGGGATCCGCGGGCATCCGCGCGCATCGTTAGAGTTTCTCATGCGACAATAAGTCTTATTGTAATGAAAATAAAGTTGTAATTCTCATGACACTGAAACTGCGCTCCGCTACGCCGCACTGCGCTGCTCTTCTGGTGTGAATTGAGCCTTAGTGACGAAAAACTTCCTGACATTTCGTGACGTCAGTAAATTGTAGACAGTAAAGCTGTAGGCGCAGCGCAGACGACAGAGTTTTGTGCGAGCAGCAATAAATTCTCACCATTCACGCTGACAGTTTCTACGAAACTCTGAATGGAAATTCCTAGAAGCTGTCACCGCGCCATTCAGACAATTTATTGCTGCGCAGACTCGATCGCACAAAACACTGTCGTCTGCGCAGCGCCGTAGTCTCATGCATGTGTAAGGTACGAATGTAAGGTACCTATAATGAGTGCTGTATGTGACGATTAATAAAATATCTAGTGTTCATTTATTTTATTATCATTATTATTATTTAGCTACCTATACGTTGTCGGTTTAGGTAGTTAAATCAATGTAAACAATCTTGACGTGTCTTTTTATTTAAACGTACACTTTATAAATCGAAATCTTTACATTTTACAATTTTGGTATGAAAAAATCATTTACTTTCATGATTGAATTGTATAGTGTAACGATTTTCATTTTTAGACTGTGTATTTCAATAAAAAGACATGTCAAGATTGTTTATATTTTATATTGTTTTAACTACCTAAACCGACAACGTATAGCTCAAAATATTTTTTAATTTAGGTAACTAAAATTTTCCTCCGACATCGCTCGCGTTTGTCTATTATTAATACTTATTTCTTTGTGAAGAGTTACAGCAAACAATAACAAGACTGTTTTTTATGCAATAAAACAATTAATAATTCATTTTATTTTCTGTTCTATAAGTAGGTACAGTCGAGTTCATAAATATATGAGCAGACAAATGCCAAATACGTAAACTTTTGCACCTTATTGTCAATGTCATAAAGGTGTACAGATATTTTTGAACCCTCAGTTTTGCTCATATATTAGTGAACTCGATTGTATTAGGTAAGTGGTTGGACCACTAAAATATCGATTTATCTGAATGCAGTCTTACTTTTACAATTTCCTGACACTTCCTAATTCCTAACGAAACAATTTACTGACAATTTCGTGACGTACATTTATTCTGAAAATGACTCACGCATGTTTGTGCTATTATCATAAACTGTG
Source organism: Adoxophyes honmai (assembly GCA_005406045.1). NCBI lineage: Eukaryota > Metazoa > Arthropoda > Insecta > Lepidoptera > Tortricidae > Adoxophyes > Adoxophyes honmai. Next base: position 68,285 of record BHDV01060340.1, on the reverse strand, counting down.
GTGACCCGATGGGTTGAACAATAACGTTACAGTAGGTAAAGAAAAAGTGACACGCTTGGTTTTCAAACAAATGCAGGAACTCGAGGTATCTATTTCAATATAAGTCTGTGGTGGGGATATTTTATAGACCTCGCTAAAGCTCGGTAAATACGGTTTCATACTCATCCTGTAGAAGAAGCTTGAATCTATAAGATATATCAGGCATAGAGGTTAAAATTACTCGCAAATTAAACTTAAAGATAAATTAATACGACAATGGCCCGACGAATCTATCGCTATTTCTCTGTCAGTATTGCAGCGGAATGCACTGCAAATATTCCCCTACTAGTTTTTTGGTCTTCCTCCCAAATAATGGATTACACAATATTGGGTGACAACATTTATTTCAAATCATTAATTTATCTCTTTTACAGGCACTTAATATTAAACGGCTTTTAATCCTAGCATCTCAAAGACCGGTAAACAGAAACCGGGGTAGCATAGCAGCGGCTTGCCCGGTGATCTCCCCAAAAGGCCGTCTCGTGCCCAGCCCTCTGGCGGACGTTCTCACAGACTCAGCCGTGCCGATGGCTAGTTCTACTTACAACCATGTCGGGCGTCGGCCCGATTTTTAATGTGGTCTCGGCGCCTCTGTTCACACTGGCCGGCTGTTGGCCCGATTTTTAATCGGTTTCGGGGCCTCTATTCACACCAGTCGGCTGTTGGCCACGACAATGTGAATGCGCGAATGCGACGCGCGGGAGGTACAGGGGGTGACTGGGGTGAGGCGCGAGCGGGGTCAGCCCGATATCCGATTTGATGTGAACAGCGCGCCCGGCACGATTTTTATCGGCGTGCGGGCTTGCTAAACGCCCGACATTTTATGTCGGATCCGATTCTTGAGCGTGTGTGAACAGCTTCTCATATTAAATGTACTGCCGCTACGACACCCGATTAAAAATCGGGCCGACGCCCGACATGGTGTGGCATCAGCAACTCCAAGAATAAGATAAGGATCGATACCTCCGATAATATATGTCTCGGCATGGACAGACAGATACCCGGACTACACCTAAGAGAGCCGCCTCGTGTACAACTATCTTATAGTTAGTAGAGGATCCCACTATAAAACGACCTTCCCCGAGCTGGTTAATCAAGTTTAACCATCTGGTTACCCTGAATTTGCTAAACGTGGCACTGGATTTTTAATTCATGTGTTCTGCCTACCCCTCATGGGAACACAGGCGTGGGAATATGTATGTATGTATATGTATGTATGTAAAAAATATATTGCATATGCCTAGCAAATTTCAGTCCAGGATATTTTTAATGAATTTTTATTTTTTCTTTTAAAATATTTCACCGGTTTGATTAATAGATAAATTTTAAACCAATCGAAAGTATGCAACCCATAGTATTTGTAAAATTGAGGTTACCTGTTTTTTTCCTGTATCAGACTGCACGACTGGTGCAAATTACTAAGTAGTATCGATTTACCTGTTCATACCTGGCAACCCAAGGGTTTTGACAGGAAAAAAATAGGCAACCTCACTTTTTCATATACTATGGGCTGCATATTTTCGTTTGGTATAAAATTTATCCATTAACCAAACCGGTGAAATATAAAAAAAACCTGGACTGCTTTTGCGAGGCAACTCATTTACAATATATTTTTTGATAACTATGTTAAATTACAAAAAAATATGTTTGATACATTAATCAGCTCGGTAAAGGTCGTTGTGCGGCGGGATCTTAGACTATTACAGGATGCCTCCACAACGAGGCCCCGAAGCACAAGCTAAGGCCCTGCGCAGACAGCAGACTATCCACGACGGACTTTTTAGTCTGTGAAAATAGAACCTATGGAATTATATGCAGTAACGCACACGACGCGCAAAAAGTCCGGCGCAAAATACATATAATCCATGCAGACTTTTTGTGTGTCGCAGACTTGATCGCACAAAAAGTCCGTCGTCTGCGCTGCGCCTAACCCAGCCCTGGCAGGACACCAACGAGGGGAAACGATAATTGTAACTTATTTAATTTATAATTTAATTACTTAATTGTGGTTGTAGGTACCACGCAATATACATGGATCTGTCAAAAGCTTTCGATGTTGTTGACCATAACCGCTTGTTGGCAAAGTTAGAACGATACGGCATTCGAGGGAATGCGCTAGGTCTAATAAAGTCGTATTTGAGCAACAGAATGCAATGTACAGAAATTAAAAGAATATGTATAGAAACTAAGGAAGAAACCGCTTACTACTCTAAATTTAGACCATTGATGCGCGGCGTCCCACAAGGTAGTATTTTAGGGCCTCTGCTCTTTCTAACCTACATAAATGACATGCCTAAACAAGTTCGACATCCTATGATACTATTCGCAGATGATAGCACTGTTATAATTAAATCTGATAATTTGAGTACATATAATACTGAAATAATAAATACTATTAATACTATTTTTAACTGGATACAATCAAATGGACTAAAAATTAACATAGACCAAACCAAAATTATGCAATTTTATCAATCTAAATCTAAATCTATTAATCTTGACATACAATCTAATAATGAAAATATAAAAGAGACAGACGTAGTAAAATTTCTGGGAATTAATATAGACAATAATATGAAATGGAAAACGCACACAGAAATATTATGTAAAAAAATAAATAAGTAGTTTTGAATTTGCCCTCAGACGAGTTTCAAAATTATCAGATAGGAAGACAGCATTATTAGCTTATCATGGATACATTGGATCGATTCTTCGCTACGGTATAATTTTCTGGAGAAATTGTCCGAATAAAAATCTTGTTTTTGGTGCACAAAAAAAGTGTATCCGGGCCATCTGTGGCCTTAAAGATACGGACAGCTGTGTACCCTATTTCAAGCAACTGAAAATTTTAACACTGACCAGTCTTTACATTTATGAAGTGGCAGTTTTCGTAAAATCTAATCCTAACACGTTTCCACTTAAGTCGTCAGAATCAAAGAGCATACGCCATAAACATAGTATTAACACAAAACCAGGCAAAACAGCATTACTGCGAAACAGCTTGTTAGGTATGGCCTCTAAAGTATATAACCATTTGCCCGATCGACTGAAAGACTCAGAACTAAACATTTTCAAATCTAAATTAAAGGACGAACTTATTAACAAGGCGTATTACTCTCTTGGATACTTTTTTAAGGAAAAAATTAAATGTGACTAGATATTGACATCCTCTTTCTTAATTATTGTATAAATTTTATGCGTGTGACATTGATTATTAATTATTATATTATTATTTTAAGAATTTTTTATTGTACTACCCTAGAAACAATAATAATAGTGTATTGACAGATCCAGATAGTCGTCTCAAGCACTACTCTTGTCTCAAAACTTTCACATGCCGTAACGGCCAAGTGTATCAAGGATCAAAATGATTATTATACATGACACCATTATGTACCATACATTTTGTGAATAAATGACTTTGAACTTTGAACTTTGAACTTTGAACTAGATGGAGTTAATAGCATAGAAATTTTGAATTACATATTATGCTCCATTTACTGAAACAAGTTAATATAGCGCTCTCTCTGTCACGTAATCCCATACAAAAGACAAAAAATTCATGACATTTAACAATCTCGAAAAACGTGTTCACACCGACTACTATAATAAAAGACGTGCATTTTAATTTTTAGTTGAAATTGGGAGTAAACATTTTAGGCTTTTACAATTGTATTAGGCAAAGAACAAAACAAGAGTAATAATAAAATTCATTTGTGAAAGTCCGTTTAACAAATAATAATTTGACACTTGAAATCTATCTATACATATAATAAATCTGTAACAAGTCCGTGTCTGTACATTGAAGATATTTAAGAAAAACTCTTACCAGGGCTATTTATTAGCGTAATAGAACCCAAAACAATCATTATTAGAATTATTGTCTGTTTGTCTGTTTGTCTGTTTGTCTGTTTGTCTGTTTGTTTGTGCGCGCTAATCTCTAAAACGGCTTAACGTAGAAGGTTGCGGTTTTCACTGATGTATAGGCAATTTTTCGGATTAACATATAGGGTGTATTTTATTTAAATCGGTTCACAAATAAAAAAGTTACGTCCATTTTAAGAATTGATCAATTAGTGCTTGAAAGTATCGTTGTTGGTTTATAGAAAACTTAGTGAAAGCATTGAAGTTTTGTAATTTATAGTCCTTTAAATGATAACATGGAACTTGCATAATTATGAAAAAAAAATAGATAACACACGAAAAAAAGTCCAACATAAGAAGAGCTCTCAGTAATATACTAAACCGTACAAAATAGGGTTCATTTTAAGTTGGACGTTGCACAGGCGCGGCAAGCACTACTATAAAGCCCGCCGCGAGCTGCACCGCGGCCAACCTAAACAACTCAACCCCCTGAACATCTTGGAAGTTGACGTCCTACTGGAGGGTCGTCAACTACGGATCTATGCGGCCTACAGACCGGCGGCATCACCGGCCAACATCACGGCAGAACTTGGCGTGGCATGGACAACATCACGGCATGGCACCCTGCAGATCATCCTGGCGGGTGATCTCATCGTCAAATATCCAGCCTGGCACTCCATCAACACAGATACCGCCGGAAGGGCGATCCACAAAGCCGCAGTCTTGGGACCCAAAGAACAGATCAATTACTGCGTTGCGAGCGGGTCGGAGCAGATCATAGACTTCGCAATTAGCATGAAAGCGGCTGTAGAGATGCTGCAGGAGGCACTCCTTGACTTGGCATCCGATCACATACCAGTCCTGAAGTCCACGGCAACCACAATAGAACGGTGGCTGGGAAGACGCATCAACTGGAAAGTATTCTCAGCAGCTCTGGAGAAGAAATCCCAGACCTGACAGATCATATCCGCTGAGGATGTGGAAGAAGCCGCCAATACACTTGCCTCCAACATCCAGAAGTCGCTTAGTCGAGCTGCACACACTGTTCCGGAAACAAAGAGGAGAAACTCACTCCCAACCCAGATCCAGGATCTCATACAGCGTAACCGCCAACTAAGGCGGCGGTGGCGGCTGACTAGATGCCCTTCCCTAAAGACCCTGGTAGTAAAGGCCAAAGAAGAACTGAAGTTGCATGTTACAGAGGCCTGGTAGAGCCACATCGCGTCGATAGACGGAGACGTCCTCTCCATCGACCGGCTTTAAAAACAGCTGAGCGCAACATCGACGCCAACGAGACCACTGCGAGATCGGGACGGCCAAATGTGGTACAAAACGGAAGACGAGGCGGAGATCTTCGCCGAGTGCCTCGAGAAGCAGTTGCAGCCGAACCCATGGGACGACGCCGAGTACACAGCAGCACTCAACGAACACTTGGAGAGATACTTCACCCCACCCATCGAGACCCGCCATGACAACCCAGTTATCGTCTCGCCCAGCGAAGTGGAAAGGGAGCTAAAGAGATCTAACCCAAAGAAAAACCTGGCGTCGACACGATCCCGAACATGGCCCTCTGCGACATCTACCGCAATGGACCATCACGGCGATGACTAGAATTTTAAACGGAGTCACGCGCACCGGCCATTTCCCGACGGCCTGGAAGCTCGGTCGGTTGATAATAATACCGAAGCTTGGGAAGAATCTACAGAAACCGGAGTCAACCGATCGCGGGACTTTTCGCCGACGACGCAGCCTACTTCACTTCGGCGATGAATATCACCCACGAGACGAAAAAGTGAGCTGGTGCATCCCTAGGAACCCCTGACGCCTGTTAATCTGGCGAGCAGGAACCACCGGTGGGTTTATAATGGGTATGCCTTCCTGTGGAAGAGCCCTGCATAACCGTCGCGTCGTCCCCAAGACGTGGCGGTATGCGAAAAGCATTTTCCCACCGCCCAAAAAAAGCCGCACCGACTGCACGACCAAGAGGTGTCGTGGACCAACTCGGCGAAAAACCTGGGCGTAAGCAGTACTTCGAAGAGGTCCCTCCCTACCCTAGAAAACTTCACGCTTTAATTCTCGCCGGCTCCACGTGTAACATCGTGTACAGAGATATCTAATACTCAAAGTTAACTTTTTCCTGTAAAACACCCAAAATATGTATAACCAATGGTTTTGCACGTTCCAAGTTTCACAAAACGTATCGTGTATGTGTTTTGCGTTTCGTTTATTTTGCTCTGAATGAAGCGTTCAAGTTCACTTTATTTTCTTGATATTAATTCGTACAAATGAACAGACAGTAAGTATCTGATAATCAGAGTTATTATTATTAGTAGCCAGAGTTAAATCGAAGTCCACGCGGACGGAGTCGCGGGCACAGCTAGTACGAAATATTTATGCCGTTACAATCTGTCAAAAGCTTCTTGATAAAACGAAGGTAGTCAAGTTTCAACACTGCCTTTTTGTTTTCCCCATTAACTTGTTTCCGTGAATGAGGTATAGTTTGACTACTGGCGTTAACAAACATCACATTTAACCATCTGGTTACCCTGAATTTGCTAAACGTGGCACTGGATTTTTGAATTCAAGTGCTCTGCCTACCCCTTTTGGGAATACAGGCGTGAAAATATGTATGTACTAGCTTTCCGCCCGCGGCTTTGTCCGCGTGGAACTCGGTTATATTGCGGTATAAAGCATAAGAAAAATTCTCGTTTCAAATGACACACAGTGCCATCGATCTATCATCTATCGATCAGTTATCGATTGATATCGATCAATCATCGATCGATATCGATCTATCAAACAAACTATATCTTTGTTTTCCCTCGGGAACATCAATTTATTCCGGGATAAAAAGTAGCCTATGTCACTCTCCGTGCCCTAAACTATCTGTACCTAAAAAATCACGTCAATCCATCGCTCCGTTTAGCCGTGAAAGACGGACAAACAAACAAACAAACAAACAAACAAACACACTTTCACATTAATATATTGGTACGGATGTTAACAAACATGAAAGACTTATCGATTCAACAGCAATGAAAGCATGAAAACCTGCGTCAGCGCGTTGCCTTGGCCCTTGGATCAGTGATACCTACATGCTTTAACCTAAATATCCTGCCTCCACATTTACTACACTATGATTGTTTTTATGTAAATTTTTACCATTTTTATTAATATAATATATATATAATCATACAATACACATAATAATAATATACATATAATATATACATACATATAATATATATTATATATATAATCATTTATTTCAGACAACACTTGTTACAGGATCCATATAAAAACATACATAATTATATATTCCCACGTCTGTATTCCCAAGAGGGGTAGGCAGAGCACATGAATAGAAAATACTGAAAATAGTACCACGTTTAGCAATTTCCGGGCAACCAGATGGTTAAATGTGATATTGCAGTGACAGGTTGCTAGCCCATCGCCCACAATACACTAACCCTTTCCCAGAGTCGACTCTTACGACACCCACGGGAAGAAAGGGGGAGGTGCTATTCTAACCCGGCACCACACGGGGAAAATATATATTATATTATTATATTTGTAATTAAATTTTCTTTGTTTTGAAAAAAATACTTTCTGCCAAGTTTCTTGCGGCGCATTCTTCTTGGCGCAATGATGGTCTTTCCTAAGCGCTGGTAAAATCAAAAATGACGTGTAAAAGTGCTCTTAGGAGCCTATTTGCATAAAAAAAAGTTTTGAATTTTGAATAAAAATTAAGCAGCGGATGGAGCAGTCGTTCGAAAAAAGAGAGAATGAAATGGCCCCACCCCGAAAACCCCGTTTTGGTGATGGTGATACCAGCACAATTCACACAGTTTAAGCTGCGTGTAAACACGCGTTAAAAAACGCTTAGACTTATCAAAAAAAGGACATTACAAGCCTGAACTCAAAAGTAAAAACCAAGAAAAAAAGGTCATGGATTTGTGTATGTTTTGTGTGCTCTGTCTAGTCCATTTGGGAAAGCAGGCGTAATGCACAGTCAGGGAAATTGGATGTTTAGCAGGTTGAGATACTTCTAAAAATGGCCTCGTTACTGTTTCCAGCCAGTTGCATGACATAAATACTCAATATTGAACTTCATGGTGAAGTCTGTCCTATAACGCGAACAAATTATGAAGGCGGTCAACCTGCTAAGCATTCAGATTCCCTGACTGTATGTAGGTATGTGTATTTAAATCGGTTAGCTCGCTATCAGTGCGACCACTCACATTTAATCTAGCAAGTTCAGACGACATGTTTTAATTGTAGGAACACGATGAGGTAAGTGGCGCTCATGCTGAGCAGGGCGACGAATTGCCGCAGCCCCAGCGGCACGAGCCGCCACGCGCTGCGCAGGAGTGGCCGCGCCTCCACGTAGCGCAGCAGACGAACCAAGTCCGCCTCCACATCGTCATCTACATAAAAACAATAGAACTTTTTAATAGTGTCTATTTTTTAACTCCCGAGGCAAAAACGACGGGGTGTTATAAGTTTGACGAATTGACGTGTTTGTGTGTGCGTGTGTGTAAATGTGTATGTGTCTGTCTGTGGCATCGTAGCTCCCAAACGGATGATCCGATTTTAATGCGTTTTTTTTGTTTGAAAGTTATATCAGTCGAGAGTGTTCTTAGTGTTTGGTGGAAATCGGTTAAGGTCTTCAAGGTCTTCAAGGTCATCAGGTCGTTTGTTAGGTGTGATAGGAATGTTACACGTTCAGTAAACCCATTGAGTTTGGGCTGGTGGGGAGATAAAGTCGGGATTTTTAATTTTTAATTAATGTTGGTTATTATCGTGGACGTTCTTAACGCAAATTAACTAACTATACAATATCTTATTAAAATTTTGTAAATTTGGAATATGAACTAACAAATGGCACTCATACGCTGCTAGAAATAAAATTATTATACTACGTGTAAATAGATAAATATAATAAATCTCAATATTCAAACAACACGTCTGAATACCCAAACCGGGTAGGCACAGCACACGAAACGCTACATAGTTAAAACCATTACCATTTTAAATTAAATTAAATAAAATCAGAATTACTCTCCTATCTGCTACTTCCATAGATGATATGACAATAGCGTTAATAATTTAGAAAAATCAAAATCCTACATGGAGTTTTTTATAGAAAAGGGATAGTTCCCCCGTAGGGCCGAGCCCTCTCATGCTGAGAGGAGGCTTACGCTGAGCAATTGTTCATATTATCAAGGCCCTGCACAGACGACAGACTACCCGCGACGGACTCTTTAGTCTGTGAAAATATTATATGCAGTAACGCACACGACGCGCAAAAAGTCCGGCGCCCAATGCATACAATCCACGAAGACTTTTCGTGCGCCGCAGACTCGATCGCACAAAAAGTCTGTCGTCTGCGCAGCGCTGCGTCTTACCAGTTTCCGCCAGCAGTCGCTCGTGGATCGCCATTTTCATTCCGTGCACTTCTGCAGCCAGAACTTCTGCAGTTACAGCAGGTAGGACGATTTCAAGACACCATTGCAGTAACACAGCCGTAACATAGAATTTGTTGATTTTTGTCTACAAAGAAATCAGTATATTGTGTCACCGGAAAATTAAAAAATCCTAGGAAATTTAAACTACTATCGTAAGATTCCAAACGATACACAAAAAAATATTTTACGCACACTTTTTCACAAAATTTGATCTAATCTAACCTCACTATTGGCGGCGATTTGGGAGATTTTTTTTATCTCTAATTTTAGTTTTAGATTTAATTTTAGTTCTAATTAAGTTTGTTTTTAGT
>BHDV01060340.1:5154-51149 GCA_005406045.1 Adoxophyes honmai | reverse complement strand
ACAACAGGTTTTGTCTTTAACAGCTCGCCCTGTAAAGTTTGGATTTTACACTTTGGCCCTTGTACGTAGGGCCCATCGATTTCTTAGCGACGATAGCACAACGTTGTTTCGGGTCAGCCTTGTATCGTGAGTAAATATTATTAAACGACTACGGATAATATTTACAACTGTGTCAAACATCTAATAATATTTACCTTAATTTTGTTGAACGTTGATAAATAAGCTGCAGTCACGTAGAAACATTTGAAACTGTCATACGTAAAGGGTTATCCCTATATAAAAGAACAATCCCGACGATGACGTCAAAAACTTTGATAGTTTTCTTCCAACTCGTCCAAGTGCTGTACGGATTCGACACCGGTTTTTTTTCTACATTCAGCAAAAGACGCAGAGCTCTTGCTAACTGTTTGTCTTTTTTGTCCATCGCTTTCATAATCTTATTGCCAACTTACGGTATTGTATTGGGATTACTCAACCCATACTTTCATGTACTTACTTACGTTTTAAGCGTTTGCTTATTCAAGTTCGGATATTCTAAGCACACCGTAAAAGACTTCTGTGACGAAGTGCTAAGAATCGACCAGCGATACAAAACTGGAGTCTCTGACTTCAAGTTGGGTGTCCTGGTCTTCGCATATGCAATCACCATGACCCTCGCAAAGTGGACGGTTTCTGTAACATACGCTGTAGTGTTTGGATCTTCAGAGGTCGAGCGCTATTTGAAAATTTTACTTCCTATTGTAGTACTAACGACTACAGACCTACTACCAATTATGAACACAGCAATATTTTACATGGTTTACAAACGCCTGAACGTTTTGAAAATTGGCCTGGAAAATGACAAATATGATATTACAGAAGCTCAAGATTTTTTTATTGACGTTGAGTGTTGCTTTGCTGGATTTCGAACGAAACATGATAATATGGTAAGCACTAAAAGATTAACGTATGATGAAGGATAATTACTTTTGAACTGGGGAGACAATACATCTTGTTCTCTACAGTCAGTTACACATTTAAGTTCATTGCTATGCAGAGTCGAACAACCCTTATAGTATTATTGCCTAGTTCCACGAGAGTTGAGATCACGCACTCAAAATCTTCATGTAAATGACGACGGGATTTTGATATTCACTCATTCAATTCATTCGTTCTCCGGTTTTGTGTGTAATCAATTATCTACTTAAACTCTCGCGGAACTTAGAAACCATCATTATAGTACCTAGTTTAAAACTACATACATACACATACATATCCTCACGCCTCTATTCCCAAGAGGGGTAGGCAGAGCACATGGATTCAAAAATCCAGTGCCACGTTTAGCAATTTCAGGGTAACCAGATAGTTAAACGTGATATTGCGGTGAGAGATTGCTAGCCCATCGCCCACAATACACTAACCCTTTCCCAGAGCCGACTCTTTCGACACCCACGGGAAGAAAGGGGGAGGTGCTATTCTAACCCGGCACCGCACGGGGAAACGGGGGGTTTAAAACTAAACAAAGAAAACCTAAACATCAAAGCTATCATAATTATGGTCATCCTAATATTTTTAACCATCTGATTACCCTGAAATTGCTAAACGTGGCACTGGATTTTTGAATTCATGTGCTCTGCCTACCCCTCTTGGGAAAACAGGTGTGAGAATAATGTATGTGTATGTATGTATGTAATATTTTTTCGAGTGTTGGTAGACTCGGTAAAGAAAAAAAAAAAATTTTTATGAAAATGTAACTTTCTGTCTCTTAGTGATCTGCGCCAAATATAAATTGAGAAAATATGACGATTGAAGCACGAGAATTGCATTCAACACTAATTAGTTAACGGTTCCTTAATACCTGATTTCTACAACATTTTTTTCCAGGTCTAACGTTTTTTTGTAATTTCAGTTGATCGTGTCATTTGTCGTAGACACAGGAAAATTCATGTTTTGTATGTACACTTACGTCTACTTTATTATGAGGATCGTAAGTTTTTGACGATTTTTAAGTTACCAGTTCTTTCCTTGTTTATTAAAAATTTAGGTGCTACAAAATGAAGTACAAAAGCTTAAAAGTTAAAATTAAAGATAAGTAACATATTTATTACTTTTTAGGGTTCCGTAGCCAAATGGCAAAAAACGGAACCCTTATAGATTCGTCATGTCTGTCCGTCTGTCTGTCCGTCCGTCCGTATGTCACAGCCACTTTTTTCGGAAACTATGAGAGCTATACTAATAAAACTTGGTGAGTAGATGTGTTCTGTGAACCGCATTAAGATTTTGATACAAAATTAAAAACAAAGCAATAATTTTTTAGGGTTCCCCATACATGGAACTGAAACTCAAAGAAATTTTTTTCTTCAAACCCATACGTGTGGGGTATCTATGGATAGCTCTTCAAAAATGATATTGAGGTTTCTAACATCATACTTTTCTAAAGTGTATCGTTTGCGCGACAGACGCTTCCAAAGTTGAAAAAGTTGTGTCCCCCCCCCCCCTCTAACTTCTAAAATAAAAGAGTGATAAATCTAAAAAAAATATATGATGTACATTACCATAAAAACTACCAACGAAAATTGGTTTGAACAAAATCTACCAAGTAGTTTTTTTTAATGAATAAAAATAAAAATTTATCATTAGTTCGGAAATCCGTCACTAGATGGCGTTGTAATCAGTTTGCACGGAACCCTCAGTGCGTGAGTCCGACTCGCACTTGGCCGGTTTTTGATTTTAATTACCTAAATGTTCCGACCGCCGGTAATGATACTCTGGTAATAAATACCAGTGAAAAATCATGAAAGTTTATAACAAAAGTAAATGCATCCCCGAGACCGCTACACGGGGTAACATGCAGCCCCGGATATACGATTTTTTCGAACCGGGGCAAGAACTTGATATAGCGACCCCTCTCGTGAGCGTTTGATTAACACTAATTAATAATAGGTGGCATTTTGGCGCCCCCTGAAAATGTCGCCCGGGGCAGGTGCCCCGGTTGCCCCCCCTAGATCCGGGGCTGGTAATATGTAAAAAAGGCTGGCGACGTTCACTCTCTGAATGGCGGTACCAATTCGTTGTAAAAGGAACGCGCCAGCCCTCTAAACACCTCTAATTCTGTTTTTTTATACTATCAAACAATTCATGCGCATACATGCAATACATTTCTTATATTTTTGCACTATCTGTTTTTAGTAATTTAATTGTATTGTTAGTCTGTTACGGCTTCCTCCCTGGCTTTTATCCACTAGGGTACAAACGGATGTAGAAGGTCGTAATATAATATCTTATAAATATATCTACAGTGTGACTGGAAAAAGTGACCGTAAATATTAACCAGTGGTTGGGTATACGTATACGCATCTGAAAACACCTGTATAGTTTTTTTCTCAGAATTTACATGAAACATAATTTTTACGAAAATCTGAAAACATAGCCCAGGGTCCATATTGGCTCACATAATATTACTTGTCATATTATTTTTTAAACTAACATTTTTTGATCATATAATCATTTGTCATAATTTTTTTGCCTACAAATTTGTTGTATATAAATTTGTATTACCAACATCATTTCTCATAATTATCTGTAGGCACATTTTTAAACAACATAATGTCATTTTAAACTGATATGAAACACGGGTCTCAACGCGATATGATTATTTACCTTTATTACTCCGACGTTTCGACACGGGTTGCACCGGCCGTGGTCTCGGAGAACCAACGGTGCAACCCGTGTCGATACGTCGGAGTAATAAAGGTAAATAATCATATCGCGTTGAGACCCGTGTTTCATATATCAGTTTAAAATGTGTACAAAGCGCGAGAATTTAAAATATTATAACATAATGTCATTTCCAACTATTCATCATGACTCAAAAAAAAGGTTATACTGACGCGTTATTTCTTCATACCTCAAAGTGAGGTATTAATAATGAATTATAAGGGATTCGTGCAATTTGATATGATAGTTTTGCTCTGATGTTTCAGGATACATCGCAGTTTTGTATGAATCCGCGTTCACATTGTTAAATTTTTCAGGAAAATTGGATCATTTGTGGATTAGGAAGCGTGTACTCGGTGTATAACTTGATCCAGATGTTTCTACCGGCCCTTTATGCAGAAATGATCGCTGTGCAAGTGGACGGTATGAAAATGATACTGCACGACCGTATTGTAACTCAAGAAGGTGAGAATAACTAACTTTTATGATAATAATTTATCTACATCCAATCATTGTTCAGTACGATCTGTTTCCTGTGGTAGCATTAAAATTATTAGTTTGTAAAATCAGTAAAACAAATGATGACCGAAATAAAAAATCAAATTGTTCAAAATTTGGAACACAAGGTTGGCGCGACAAGCTGCGCGAGCCGAGCACGTCGTGATGAAGTAGTGGTTCAGGGTATAATTCGTGGTGAAGTAGACATTTCCGTTTCTAGATGCGGACGAGAAGCAGCTGCTCCGCTTCATCAGCCGCCTGGACAGCCTGCAGCTGCTGCGGCCGGCGCGGCGCCTGGCGCCCGTGGGGCTGCGGGCGCCGCTCGCCATCCTCAACTTCGGAGTCACCTACCTCATCGTCATTACGCAGCTCACGCATTTGCTTGAATACGATCATTGGTTTTAAAGTCAGCGTCATCATATTACTCAGTAAACGTCACTAGTATTGTACAAGCTGTAGCAGACTAGCTGTAGCAGCTACGATGTTTGTGTGCCTCATAAATGCATCTGCGTGTAGTTGCTGCGTTTAGAAGAATGGCAATCACGCGTTAAGTTGCTATCGCTGTTCGGGACGTTTTCCGCACCATTAGGCTGTAAAAACGATATAGTTAGGTTAGTTTAGGTTACGTTAGGATTTGATTTAGGTCAACTTCGAAGGCTTCAACGTCCCTTGCGTTCTGGAGCCCTCAGATCTTTATGGCACCGACGGCAAAAGGTCGGAATGATGATTGAGTGATTAATAATAATAATTTTGAATATGAATGATGCAAAAAGGTTTGAAGTCAAAAATGAGAATTTTATAACATCATAAAATGTATTAGACTAATATTTTTTTTTTAATAATAATTATTCCAATTCGAATTTAATATTCATAGCTAAAACAGGACAACGTGTTTCGGGTCAATATTGTATAAGTAATTAAATTACGAAGTACAGAATAATATTTACAACTAGGTGGGTAGTAGGTACTTTACTTATGGCAAAACAGTATCTAATTAAACTAAGGCCAACCAGACGAGATAATAAACATAAACAATGGTACCGTTACTGAGTTACGTGGCGGTAGTCAGATTATTAACATAAGACATAAGTAAGTTAGTATACCTAAATATTACCTATTTAATATTGTAAATAAAGCCTCATTGAGTTTGGACATCAACGCTGTATCATTTCCATCTCTGTGGGCATAAGATAGATACCTAACCTAATAGAATAGAATAGAATAGGCATAAGACACCTTCCGTCTCAATTAGTTGCATGTGTCTGTACATGCAACTATTACTCTGTTCTGTCGGTTTAGGTACTTTGTAGCGCCCTAGCGCCACCGCCGCCACCTATCGTCGAACGGCCGATATTTACATGGTGAAGCGCCATAGCGCCACCTACCGTCGAATGGCCGAACTACTTGCTACGATCGTCAATACCATATCGGTAACAATCCTACATCCCGCTTACGGAGTTTCGACGATCGGTTGCATAAAAGGACTTCGGTCCCCAGGCATAACATCTGCCTGGAGAGAGATCTCTCTATTGGAGTCTTTCCCAAAACTTAACTAAAAGCAAACAAACTTTATGTCAGATTTTACAGGTTTAAAAGGTTTTTTTTACTAACTACATTTTAGGAAGGAAACAATAAAAAAATTTTTGTTGGTGCCTAAGTTGGTGCATAAGTTAGGTATAGGTACCAGAAAGTCCTAGTGCAGGCATACGTGTTACATAGATTTATGGTAAATATTGTACCAATGTTATACTGTATGTACCTTCTGCAAATTATTGAATAAATAACTACTATTATTATTATAATTAAATATTTGTTAGTAACTTAACGAAGTCCGAGATCGTTGTATTATGAAATTAACGTAATGGTTATGTTACACATAATAATATCTATGTTATTATACATTATACCTACAGGACGCAAGACCTTTAGGTACTGTACGGGTGACGTTTTTGCGCGATCAAAACGATTTTAATATTTTATTTGAAACCTTTGAAACACACATTTCATGTATCGCAGTTGTGCGCTTGTGCGTAGAACGAAACGCAATTTCTTCTCTAGGTTTCCGCCAGATGTCACTGGGATTTTTCAGTCATATCGGGTGGTGATAATATAATTCACGTGAAAAGAAACTAAAATATCCAGGTAATTTCTTTGAATTTTTCCTTATTCACCCTCACGTTAAGTGTTTTGTGTGTATTTTGAGTATTTCCGTGCGAAAAAATGTTGCAGGTGGTAAGTACGTAACAAAATTTGACAATCGACAAGTGCCGATCGAAATTGGAATTTAACTTATTTCTACAAGTTAATGACTGTGTCTTGTTTTCATATTTAATTAATAATATACAGAGTTTAATGTTAATACTTAATATTCTGATCTATGTCGTTTTTGATATTTTTTTGCGATCGAAACCAGTTATGTAACTCGTGGACCGAATCGATTGTCATATTGTAACCTTATCTTATATAGTAAATATTTTATCAATAACCTAGTTGATCACGATCACTCTCTTAAATTAAATGTAAGTAAAATCTAAACCCTCTTCATTGAAATAACGAGCCATCTTGAGGAAAATGGTGTTGCTTGATTATTTGATTGATTTTCCTCATATAAATAAAAATTGTGCATTCTTAATACCTATATTGTGTTGTACAGTTAGTGTTATACACTATTTTTTATATGTTCTGCTCTTATTAGTTCTGTGTGTGGTATGTGATAACTTATGCTGAGCGCACACATCATGAAATTGTATGAAAATAATTTGTACCAAATAATCGTGAATGATCCTGTGTGATAGATAAGTATTTAGTTAACATGCTTTTCAAACTTAGATCTCTACTTCAAAAATAGGAAATTTGGTTTATTTATTGTTTTTAATCCCACACAAGTTGTAGGCCAGTTTTCCAAGCCAAATTTGTGTAAATTTATTCAAAATGCACAAGAATTAAGACTGATGTGCAGACAGAGTCACAGTACATTTATTAGCAGGTATTGCTATGCTTCTCATTTTCAAAAAAGAAAAACTAAGCAATTGAGTAGTCGACTAAAAAACTATTTAGTCTGTCAGTTAGATTCCCAAATAAAATTGTACATTAAATGACAAGTATACTACAGTGCCCTGAAGTTACCAAAGTGACATCATTACATAGTACAATTTTTGCCAAGGCATGGCGTCTCAAGCCCCCACTCCAGAACTCTGATAATCTATATCTTCGATGTTTAATTATTTGATAAACCAAAAAGACATATGTCTCACATTTTTCCATAATCTAACAAACAGACTAATAAGACACAGTGCACAAGCATATTGCATGTTGTTTTCATAAGTATGATGATCATTGTCGTCTCCGCAGAATGGCCAACTTCCTGATGCGCAGAGCGCTGCTAGATGCAGTCCGCGTGCCTGCTGGTGTGCGCTCCATGAGCGAGCTTGCCAAGGTGAGCCTTCAACACATTTAATAGGCATTTGGGTGGAAATTTGCACCGTTTGTTGCAAAAAGGTGTAATGATGGTATGAGAAGTTTGTCAGACACAGTTTTCCAGCCAAAGTATCTTGTGCTGAGTGGAGAATATTTGGGAATTTTGTTCCTGAAGTTCCCTATGAGGCTGACATAGGTACGCATGATGAAGCCTCGTCAAATAAAAAATAGGTGAACCTGTGTTCTTGTGCAATAAGACACTTTACATACAAGTTCTGATACAAAAGTTTGCCATACATTTGTATACAGTTTTCAGAGCACACAAAATGCTACATAGTTAAAACCATAACATTGTTCTTACTGATACCTATCCAGGAATAGAATGCGATAGCTGAAGAACAAGCTAATGAGAAGAAAAAAGAGGATATTTTGAAATCAGGCAAGCAAATAAAAAAATAACCATAACTATTTAGTTTCCTAGCCACTTAAGAGGAAATGGAGCGGTCATATTTTGTATGGAAACGTAGTCCCCTGATTCCTCGCTGGATATTACCCGTAGAACAATGATTTTTTACATCAACAATCTAATGATATATTAGCATGTTCCTATGTTTTGATTTTTTGATTTATTTAATTATTAAGAGAGATATTAACCTTCAAAAACATGAAAAATTGGTTATTTTTTACCGTTGTATTCAAACGTCCACAAAACAATTTTGACGCAATTATATCAAAATAGAAGAACATAGGAACACAGCTATACTATTTCTTTATCTTTTAGTGAAAAAAAAACTAAAATCGGTTAACTTTTGGAGAAGAAATCAGGGGACTACGGAGCGTTGTTTTTGTGTAATTTTCATAGGTATTTTCGGTCCAAGCTGCAGTTGTCCCTATCGCACTCTGCGGGGGTGTTGAGGTTGGGGAGGTGGGATGTGTATGCACGTAGTGAAGTGACACGTGGTCGATAGTATTATCGATACTGTAGTGCTGTTCGTGGATATCGATATTTCACAGTCGTCACGATGAAATGTTTGCGCGAAGTTTACTTTAATGTATGTATAAGCAGATCATTGTATTTTAAAGTTGTTAGTAGTTATAGAACTTGTTAGTTTGTTTTTAAACTTTTCCAATACAAACCAATAATCATAATATCACAATGGTTCCCCACCATTAGCCCGAAAAAACTTAGCCCTAATTTCACTGGCCCTAAAGAAAAACAAAACAATTGGAGTCGGAATTACCAAATACTAGTCTGGATATACCACAGACTTATTAACCTGGTCAAGATAGACATAAAAACAGTGACAAATACATAAAATTCCGACAAAGCCAAATCTCCGTAGAAACCTCAGTTTTACCATAATGAATAAAGTGTCAAAAGTCCCCATTTATCCCATGTGAGCTAAGCGAGTTATTCGGGTTCAAATGTCAAAATTTTTGGTTTTTTGGGTTTTTCTCGAAAACGGTGAGTTTTATCAAAAAGTAACTCAAAGCCAAGTTGTAGATCTCAAAATATGCTATAAAACGGTCCTTACTAGTTTTTCTCTAAAACCCACCGTTTGCCAGATATTGCGCTCATAAAAATCACGGTCAACATCACATACTATACGAGGTAGTGCACTCGGCGCGTTTTTCTTAACGTGGTTTCCCCGGTAGGCTTATTCCACTAACATTTATGGCGTTATTTTCAGGAAAAATACTAATTTAATAGTATGAAGATGGTTGATATTGGTTATGGGGTCTAACTGACGTTCTATACTCGATAGAAATGTTAAATACCAGATGCCTATGTTGGAGGAAGACGGGATAGTCATTATTGGCATCTGCTGTTCAATATTTCTATCGATTATAGAACGACAGTTTAACCCCATACCCAATTATCAATAGTCTTATACTATTAAATTAGTAATTTTCCTGGAAATAACGTTATAAAGTTTAGTGGAATAGGCTTACCGAAGAAACTACGATGAAAAAAATGCGCCAAATACACTACTTCGTAAGTGATTCTTATGAGCACAATATCTGGCAAATGGTGGGTTTTAGAGAAAAACTTGTAAAAAACGTTTTATAGAATATTTTGAGATCTACAACTTGGCTTTGAGGTACTTTTTGATAAAACTTACCGTTTTCGAGAAAAATCCAAAAAACCAAAAATTTTGACATTTGAACCCGAATAACTCGCTTAGCTCCCACGCGGGCCCAGTGCGGATTGGGAACTTCACACACAACGTTGAATTACTTCGTCGCTGTGTGTAGGTTTCCTCACGATGTTTTCCTTCACCGAAAAGCTCGTGATAAATATCAAATGCGATATTGCACATAAATTCCGAAAAATTCAGAGGTGCGAGCCCGGGGTTTGAACCCACGACCCTCTGCTTGAGAGGCCACAGTTCGAACCGATCACTCATATGCTCACATGGGATCAATGGGGACTTTTGACACTTTATTCTTTATGGTAAAACTAAGTTTTCTACGGAGATTTGGCTTTGTCGGAATTTTCTGTACTTGTATTGTCTATCTTGACCAGGTTATATGTCAAAGTAGATAGAAAAAAGGTGGGACGCTTGGTTCTCATACAAATACAGGAACTCGCGGTATCTATTTCGATATAAGTTCGTGGAATGTACCTATTCTCTCTCGGTCCACTACTCGTGGTCACAACTGAAACCTAGCCGAGTTTGTTTTCTGTGGGGGTCCCAGTTCTAACCTAACTTACTAAACTTTTATGGCAGTAGTTTGCAGTTCTAAGATTTGCTAGATAGCCTAACCTAATTTTCTATCAGCATTTTGTTTTCCGTTGGTGTCGCACTTTGAAAATTAGTGCAAATAATTATTAGGGTATTAGATGATTAGGTCTAACAACTAATTTGGGGTGTAAAAAATAGGTGAAAAAATAAAAATAAAATACAAAAAGAACTCTTTCGAACCGGATTTGAACCTGCGACCTATTAAGTTTAGAGACACCGCTGAACCAACTGAGCTATCGAAGGCTGACATTAGAAGTTGAAATTCTGATAAACTTTCTGCAACGTAATTGGTTTGCTGGGAATGGTACGCCTAAAATAAAAATAAAAATAGTGTCTGAGCCGCCGTGTTTCGCGCTTAGCTGTTGCCGCGCGGGGCGCGCGGGACAATGTGCACGTAAACATAGAGTTTCACTCACACATCGTAATGCGGTTGTGTAGGCGCGGCGCGACAGCAATAGATTTAGCAAATACCTATTTTTCAATTCGCTCGACCGGCATATTGCCTCTTAAATATTTAAGCTTTGACATAATATGTAACATACATGCATACATGTCATGCCTGTATTCCCAAATAGGGTAGGCAGAGCACACCAGGCATTCAATGGACAAAACAATGACTCTCACTCTACATGGCCACTTCTAGCATATTTTTTAAACTTGAAGTCGGCAGGTATAATAGTGACACATTGACAAAATACAATGTAAACTACATTTAAACCAATTTCATTTTTGAATTTCAGTTACTCGAGGCATTGATTGTTTAATGTTGACAGATTGGCAACCGCGAGTGGGTAGGCTACGGCTTCAACGGCCAGCCTAACTATGTGGACCGACCGGACTTCCCCCTGCCCGCTGTACGCTTCCGCCCTGACACACCTGACATCAAGGTAACCTTTATTTCTTACCCCTTATGCCCGGGCCACACTAACGGGAAATGGCTTTAATTATCGCGTTAAAACGTGTTTTCACCATACGATTGGAGTCCATTAACGCGATAATTAACGCAATTTCTCGTTAGTGTGGCCCCTGCATTATATTTATCCATTAAGCATTTATATTATGCAAATAGGCTCCTAAGAGCACTTTTACATGTCATTTTCGAGTCTATCAGCGCTTCGGAAAGACCATCATTGCCAAGAAGAATGCTGCAAGAAACTTGGCAGAAAGCAACTTGGCTTCAAATGTACTGACAGCGGTAGTGGGTTCAAATAAATCACTTATTTCTCGGTGGAGCAATGTGCGGGTTTCTTCGTTTGATTAAGTTTGATTTCGCTTGTTGCAACAGATACCGTGCGGTCACTTCGATCTATAGAAAGTTAAAAATTTTGAATTAAAAAAGGATATTCTTGTGGCAGGAACTTATTTCTGCCGTGTCACACTGATTTGACGTGTCTTTGAAAACATTTTCGAGTAAATCTATGGTCAAGAAACTTACCTAAATTCGTTAAATTTTAATAATTTTCAGGAGATGTCGAGGTATATTTTTACCCAAAAAATACATTAACATAATTTAATTAAGTAAAGTGAAAAACATGGGTTACAATTAAAAGTTATGAGAAATGCGGTATCTGTAGATACTTGAATATGACGCGAGCTTGGATTGGCAGATACTTGTACTCATAGTTTTTTTTTAATTAGAATTTTCTTTGCATTAAGAATTAGTATAAGCAATCACTCTATTTAGCTCAAATTAGACTGGACTCTATATTTTTCAAACTTATTTTCTTCTTCTTTGGAAATATTGTATGTTATCATAATTCTCCTTAAAAATAAATAATGTCAATCCTCTCTAAATACGTCCCACTGCTTGGCACAGGCCTGAGACAGGTATGAGAGGGTAATAATTCTTGCGTCACAATAATTTCACATTTTATCTTTACTTTCAGGTCCTCCGCGAAAAGGAAAAGGCCGACTGGCGCAAGCTGACCATCGAAGAGAAGAAAGCTTTATACCGCGCTTCCTTCGCCCAGACCTTCGCTGAATTCCAAGCCCCCACGGGCGAGTGGAAGGGAATCTTTGGATGGACCCTGATTCTGGCCTCCCTCTCTGTGTGGGTCTACATGGGAATGAAGCTGTTTGGTGAGTCGCAACGGAGATGATTTTGTAGGAAATAAGGAGTCAGGGTTATCAGTCATTCAGCCAGACCTTCGCAGTTTCAAGCCCCCACGGGCGAGTGGAAGGGAGTCGTCAGATGGAGTCTGATTCTGGCCTCCCCCTCCGTATGGGTTTACATAGGAATGAAGCTGTTTGGTGAGTCTGATATAACGGAGATGTAGGAACCCATACTGGAGTCTGGGCTCAGTCCTTCTGCCAGACCTTCGCGGTTTCAAGTCCCCACGGGCGAGTGGAAGGGAGTTGTTGGATGGAGTTTGATCCTAGCCTCCCTTTCCGTGTGGATCTACATGGGAATGAAGCTATTTGGTGAGTTAGATGTAACGGAGATGTCGGGACCTAAACTGGAGTCAGGGTTATCAGTCATTCAGCCAGACCTTCGCAGTTTCAAGCCCCCACGGGCGAGTGGAAGGGAGTCGTCGGATGGAGTCTGATTCTGGCCTCCCTCTCCGCATGGGTTTACATGGGAATGAAGCTGTTTGGTAAGTCTGATATAACGGAGATGTAGGAACCCATACCGGAGTCTGGGTTCAGTCCTTCTGCCAGACTTTCGTAGTTTCAAGCCCCCACGGGCGAGTGGAAGGGAGTTGTTGGATGGAGCTTCATCCTAGCTTCCCTTTCCATGTGGATAAACCTGGGAATGAAGCTGTTTGGTGAGTCAGATGTAACGGAGATAATTTTGCAAACCCGCTGCTAGCTATCTCTGTTGCACGCGTGCAGTAATATTGCCCTCACGCTCGCACAGTGCGACGCACGTGCTCAAGTGCGAGCGTGAGGGGAATATTACAGCACGCGTGCGACAGAGAAAGATAAATAGCAGCGGGTTAACGCTCGAATTTCGCTGTGCTCCGCGACCGGCCTTTTTACGAGCCTAGGAACCGAAACCGGAGTCAAACAAAGTCACGCCCGTATTCGGGTTGGGTTAGAATAACACCTTTACATTTCCCTCGTGGATGTCGTAAGAGGCGACTAAGGAAATAGGTTTAGGTATGCTTTACAGCATTTATTTATTTTTAGTCCTAAAATTTTGCTAGAATCATGGCTACGAATCGTGAAATAGAAATAGTCATGGTTTTGTCTGTCACTTATCACATGCTCTGCCTATCCATCTAACAGCCCCCGGCATATAAATTGGCAAGGTTTTTAGTAGTGAGGGTACGGCCCTGCGCAGACGACAGATTATCCGCGACGGACTTTTTAGTCTGCGAAAACAGAACCTATGGAATTATATGCAGTAACACAAAAAAGTCCGGCGCACAATGCTTACAATCCACACAGACTTTTTGTGCGCCGCAGACTCGATGGCACAAAAGGTGTGCCGTCTGCGCTGCCCCTAATTTCGCGCATGGCTTTACCACATATAACCCAGTGCGCGAACTTACCCCCTCTACTTAAAACTTTCCCAAGTTAGATGAGATGCCGGAGACTGTTCCTGTAATGATGTGACCCATCATGATGTCACTAACCCAGTGTTCCTTTTCAGTGTACAACCCGCTGCCTGAATCCTTCAGCGATGAAAACCAGAAGGCGCAGCTGAAGCGTATGCTGGACCTCAAGGTCAACCCCGTGGACGGTTTGGCCTCCAAGTGGGACTACGAGAACAACCGCTGGAAGTAAACGCAGGTGAGCTGGGATTATGTCGTCCATATACACAGGCAATCGAGTCTGCGGCGCACAAAAATTATATTTTCACAGACTGAAAAGTCCGTCGCGGAAAATCTGTGGTCTGCGCAGGGCCTAAAGGTTTTTGAATGCAGTTGCTCAAGTGTGGTTTCGGTGGCTAGGATGCATTTTTGCAAATTTGTTTTTTTTTACTGCATTCGCAAAGTTGGCATCATGGCTTTACGCCACCAACTGTGATAAGTAACATTCAAATTTCGCACATCTTAAAACATGGTTGTTCAAAGCAGAAAACAAATTAATTTAACTTTTATGGCTTTTTGTGAGTCAAAATAAATAACTTTTTTTATTTGGACACGTTTTTTTTTCACGAGGCTTCAAACACACTCCAGGTGGATATGTCAGTCTCATAATTTGGACACGTGTTTTTTGGTATATGGTTTCAAGGTAATAGATCATCAAACTTCCGGAGTGGGGGTTGTGACGTCACGACTAGTTAATTTTGTACCATGTCACTCGAAACAGTCGAAACATCTCACTCATTTCTTGCTTGTCAAATAAAGGAAAAAATATGTGTACAGTATTTTTGGTAGCCTATCTGACCGAGTAGCTAAATAGTTTTTTTAGTCATCTACCTACATTTAAATTTCGAACGTCTTAAAACAAATGATCAAAGAAGACAAATTATTTTAAATTTGGAACATGAGGTCGTCGCCGCTCGAGCCTGTGATGCCGATGCACAATAGTTGGTGGATTCCTTATTGTGGCCATTTTGGCCTTTCTTTGAATGCTAAAAAAAATATGTTTATAAACTACGCTCATACTTATATTACATATATGCCTTTTCTTATGTAGCAGTCACATAAATTATAATTTGTATTGCAGGCGCTGGAATTGGTGCTAAGCAACCGGCGGCTTGGGCTAGAGTAGACAAATGTAATATAAGCGAACTATCTCTGTAAGATAATAAATTGTGATTCCAATCAACACAACCATCTTTCATTTCAAATGTGATACGACACTTCCTGCTTAAGGGGCCAGCCACAAAGTACTGTGAAGTACGTCACACTTTCAGGGAGTTTAACGTAATTACATTTACAATAGTACCAGGAATAATAAGTCACATTGGTAATCTTCGCCCGCGCCGACGGGCAAACAAATACGGAAAGAAATCGAATGTATAATCCATTCAATAAAAACCTTATGACTTCAAGCATAAAGTAGAATATCAGATGAAATCGTTCTTTCTCACTCATCTCGCTAGGTAAAATGGCGGGCACCAGAGTTGCCGGCGTCGCGCACAGTATATTAGCTAATGGCCGTTAAAGGTTTTCCCGCCGCGCAATGGCACTGCATTATGATTGGCTAAAACGTATTCAAATAATGCATTCTGCGCAGGTACATTTATGTGACTTATTTTTCTGATACTACCTAATACCTGTACAAGTGTACGGTCTCCAGCATTACTCTTTGCCACGGTGGAATGCACACAAATATCTGGCATGTCCCATTGCCCGAATTAATAAAATCGTATCAGATATTTACGTAGCCATATTGTGTCAGATATTGGTGATGGTGACTGTACTAGTTCGTCGCATGCCACATCAGTATAGGTATATGAAAAAAAACTTTGGCCTGAGACAAAATGAAATGCTTTACAATTAACAATACATTAAAAGGGTTTGGTTTTTAAGAAAACAAGTGTCTGGGAACAACTCTTTATTGTTTTATACAAAACAACAATAACATAAATTTAAACAATGTATCCACTGAGCGATGTTAAATATAACATGTAGGTATATGAACATATATCACTATGTTGCCATATATGCTAAAGAATAAATCTAGATATTCTCAACTAAAAACAGGTCAGATGAGATGAATGACATAAGGACAACTTATTGCCAGTATAAAAAAATATTCTTAATCATAAAAAAATCTAAAAATTTAATTTTCTTAGATAAAATAAAATGACTGCTAAACGTGGCACAGAATTTTTGAATTCATGTGCTCTGCCTACCCCTCTTGGGAATACAGGCGTGAGAATATGTATGTATGTATGTAAAATAAAATGACTAGATATAAGACTAGTTAAAGTTTGGATAAGTGTCTAACAAAATAAATAAACTGCTTATAAAATGTCTAACGGCTTGCTATATATAATTCTATCTATTCCCGGTTTGGCACAACTAAAGATAGAAAGTCGCAAATACCATTGTCAGATCTGTCCTTTTCCTTTTGTAGTAGGTCAAACCGCCAATAGATGAATATCGGGAACGGCCCTAAGTAGGTGATCTACACTTTGTCACTTAAAAGTCTGGACATCAGAGCCAACTGGTCGTATGTCCAATTTTGGCGAAAATCACTTTTTTATAGCATCATTTTCAATTTTTTGTCCTCTTTCAGGCCATCTAATCCATATATCGCTATCTCTTTTATTAACAAAGTTAGATTTACGAAAAAAGGTCGGTTGTCCATCATGCCTTAGAGGCAAAACATCTGATGTTTTCTTATGATTTTTTGTCTCTAGTAATGTTATTGCATGGCCTTAAAAGTAGATCTTACGTTTACATAAGATATATTGGTTTTAAATATATCTCAGAGCGGCGAGTCGGATGTACACATCAGTCCTTTTGGTTCGGGGAATCAACATAATATGCACAACAAAAAGAGATAACGATACATTTTTAAGAACAAAGAAAAGAGACAGAAAACAAACATACGCCCGACGATTGCCGAAATCTTACCTACAATTGTCGAGTGCGGCCGGCCGGCGGTTGAGATGACATGTATAATGCAGTTTTTGTTTAGAGCGCGAACGTAAACATTCAGTGTGGATTGATTCATTAAGAAATAACAAGTGCCGGTGTGTTTATTGTTAAAGTGGGATTCTATGATATGAATCCACGTGTTAACAGGATATTTAAGGAGTTAGAGAAGGCAGAAAGTAAAATAAATCAAGGTAACATAATATATTTCATTACATACCTCCCTAACCTAAAAGTTTTGTTTTGGCTTAAGTTTTTATACAGGATTTTCAGTTATTGAAATAAATAGGAGAAAACATTGTTGTTTCAGATGATTTTGACAGACAATTTATGATATTATTATTATTTCGGAACAACGGAGTTCGGACAAAATTGCAAATTTTGATAAGTTTCGTTGTTAGAATTATTTTTCATTTCTGCTCGCAGGTACCTAACGACGAAGCAATTACAAGTTTTTATTCATTCATACATACACGCATAAAATCACGCCTGTGTTCCCAAATGGGGTAGGCAGAGCACACGAAACAATGACATAGACAAAACTATTATTATGTATGACTATATCACGATTCGCAGCCACTCCTAGCATAGCTTTAGATTGCAAAGATGCAAGAGGCTATATAGAGATGTTATATAGAGGTTGATATTGATAGGCTGCTAGACTGTCGCCAAAAGCATACCTAAACCTATTTTCTTAATCGCCTCTTATCACATCCACGGAAGAAATGGAGATGTGTTATTCCATTCCGACGCCACACGGCAACTTTATTAAATTTTGCCTTTTACGAGGGCGGTTTGATAAGTAACTTGGTTTGATCTGATAAAAAACTTGTATAGGTGTTTTACATATTTTATTGTTCCACGTAATCCCCTCGAAGATCAACGCACTTATCCTAACGGTTCTGCAACTTCTCGATGCCTTCACGGAAATGGGTTTCTTCCAGGTCTTCGAAATATGCCTTTACCTCTTTATTAGACTGAAATTTTCGCCCTAACAGAAAATTTTTGGGCTTTGGAAATAGGTGATAGTTTGAAGAAGCCAAAACTGGCAAATAAAGCTGCTTGTGGAAATATTTCATACCGTGAATCCGCCAATTTTTGTTCCGAAAGCCAACATGTTTGCACCGGAGTATTATTATGGTGAAACATCAACTTTTTCTTGGTCAGCCCTGGACGTTTTTCGGCTATCGCTGCCTTTAACTGGTCTAAAAGTGAGGCATAATATGCCCCAGTGATAGTTTTTCCCTTTCCAAGATAGTCAATTAAAATAATACCTTTCGCATCCAAAAACACCGACGCCATACCTTTTCCAGCTGATGGGACCAATGGGACGCACTTGGCCTTCTTTGGAGCTGGCTTACCATGACTTATCCATTATCTCGACTGCTGTTTTGTCTCCGGGATATAGTGGTGAATCCAGGTTTCATCTATGGTCACAAAACGTCGATGAAGCTCTGCTGGATTTTTATTAAACATCAGCAAGTTTCCAGCAGACGTTTGCGTGCGAATACGCTTTTGTTCTGGAGTGAGCAACTGCGGCACCCATCTTGCACAAAGCTTTTTCATGTGCAATTCATTGTGCAAAATAAAATGCACCCACTCAGTCGAGATGTTTGAGACCTCAGCTAACTCTCGTGTTTTAATCGTCTGTCAGTTAAAACTAAATCATAGATTTTATCAACGACTTCTAGTAAGACAGCTGATTTTTCTTTCATTCATTATTACTAGTGTGCTTTTCTTGTAAAATTAAATAATCTGAAAAATAATTACGCTTAGATGTTTTATTTAAAGTCGGATGTTTTTTTAGTATTTAGTGGTTTAATGGTCTTAAATGACTCATGTTAACATAGGACCTGGGGATGTAGAAATTTTGTATGTAGTGGTCGAATATCCCCGGAATAAAAGGTCTGATATTCACATAAGATTGACTATACTTTCATTTAATCTCGAGCCATAAAGTCTGATTCGAACATAAGTCCTATACTTACAGCATGATGACGAATTTTTCTACAGCCAAAATGTCGGATGTCAATATCCGGCCACAGCATGACATTTGCTTTAGTAATTTTAGGTCGGATGTAACACTCTTTTGATGATCAAATTGGAATTGCATTGTTATAAGTGACCTAAGAAAGAACCTATACAGCGGAAAATGTTCTTAGATATATGCTTTTTCTGTATTGGTAACCATTTTTCGTTAATAAAATACAGGAAGTCGGTGATAAAGCATTAAAGGTTTGTTTTGCTTGTCCTGTAAAGTGTCAAAAATGGACATCCGACCAGTTGGCTCTGATGTCCAGAAGTATAGCTTATAACGTCAACTGTCATCTAATTTTAGCGCCATGTTTATTCGAAGATAAAATGATTTGCTAAGTGGTAGAAAAAAATATTTATATTTTTATTGTAGGTATAAAAAACACAGATAAATCGCAAATAAACATTGTAAAGGCGGAGTTTGTCCCAAAAGGGATTTCTGCCAGCCAACCCTTCAACCGTAAAGAGGAGCAGCAATTTAGGAATTAACAAACGGATTTAATCATTTATACATGTCTGTGATTGTGATATGACGGAAATTAATAACAAAAAAAAAATGTTGGGAAAAACGGCACTTAAGAATCAAGAGGGCATTTTTTATCAAATATATATGTATAATGTACCTATGTAGTTATGATTTTGTATAAGTACTTAATGAGTCATGTTTTACAAACGACTTCAATACGTAGTTAGCTAGAAATTAATTAGCCCCAACTGTGGGGCAAAATGACTTCACATTTTCAGTTACTTATTATGATACTCTACGGGCCCATCAAAACAATGTTTGCGACTATTTCATAGGTAGGTACTTAATAAAAGCAACGATAGACTAGGGGGCAAAATGTCCTGCAACATGACTGTGTTGCCAGGGTAGCTGTTAAAGTCGCACGACGTTGCCACGTTACTCAAAATGTCTGTCAATATTTACATCGCTTTTACACAACAAGATATTGCCATACATAATATGATACATCAGGCAAAATCGGCCCACTTCGTTTGACATTGTATAGACAATCATGGCAACACAATTGTGTCGTGGTATATTTATGCCCCATTCTATCGTGGCTTTAGATCCAATGCTAAAGTGACTTTCAGCGATTTGGATTTGTCATGGGATTATGATTTGCAAAATAAATGGCCCGGCGAGTATCCATATTTTCATTTAAGTAACTAGGTGACATTTATCAATGGTTTGTTGACACCGATTTTCATTCTTTAGACTATTAGGTATTACACAATTACTTAAATTATTCTGTTCCAAATTAAATTCAAGTTGTTTTACTCGATGTTAAAAACTGCTATAACATTTGCAACAAAGTCATTCGTAAACTTTAGGCATGTGTGTGTTATTTAGGATACTAGGTTAGGTTAGGATTTAAGGGATTTTCACTATATTTAAAGCTATTTACGATGACATTGAAAGCGACATAGAAATAGTAGATATAGATAAAGATCTTGATACGTCACACGATAAAATATAGAATTCCATCCTTATAATAATCATAAGAAAATTTCCGGGAGCCAAACGGCCCTACGTCAAGTTCGTGAACAATAAACTCTATTACCACGGCAACAGGGATTAAATTTAAATGGCTTAAGTTGTTCACAAACTTGACATTTAATTACACATTTAATAAAATACTACATTTATTCTTTTTAAATATCTATTGTAACTGTCGTAATTTATTTATTGTTTCACAATAAAGTGTAGCGTTAGGCTTTAAAAGGGCTCAGGTTTATTTATAATACTACTTCATACAGTTCCCGCCAAATAAAAAGAAAGTTGCCGATGTACAGGCGAAAATGGTGGTAAGTAGGTACGAAGGGTGCGCGACGACTCGTTGCACGTATCGAAACTACCCTCAACGTAGAGTTATTTTTACCAGACGGTACTGCATTAAAAACTAAAACAAGTTAAATCTAAGTACATCTATTTGTGTCTTAAAAATAAAACAAAAAAACGATTATTGATAGAAACATTAAACAGCCATTGATATCATCTCTTACATATTTTATCACACAAATATTTTATTTATCGTTCCACCCCACTTTTTGGAAGTTATATTTTGGCTAGGTTATTTTTACTTTACCTACGCTTAAC
Organism: Adoxophyes honmai; assembly: GCA_005406045.1. NCBI lineage: Eukaryota > Metazoa > Arthropoda > Insecta > Lepidoptera > Tortricidae > Adoxophyes > Adoxophyes honmai. The sequence continues at coordinate 30,156 of BHDV01060340.1, read as the reverse complement.
CAAAGATGCCGTTCAAATAACTAAAATATTTCTCCCCTTGGATCATTTTTGGTCCACATTCCAAACGAAATAAATTAAAATCGTCGATAAATCTACCGTATACCAAATAAGACTGACATCTTTGGTGATTCCTACAGGACTAGATCTTACCAATACAGCACAAATGCAACTCTAGCACTTCTATGTGACTATGTAATAATTCTGACCAATTTATACGTTGTTTTAAAGTTAATTTTATTAGTATGCTTTCTATCCTTCAAAGATCATTTTAGCTCTCTATTTCAACGATGTGTCAATTATTTCTTGAAACTGGCAGTTCAATGACTTCAACTTCGTACATCATTATGTACATTCATTAAATTGGTCACATCCATTCTTCTCCCAACAAAATCAATTACATAATTCAGTAAGACACCATTTTGAAAATATAATTTACCTACACTTTTACATAAACGTAGAGCTTTTTTTGGATTTTTTAAACGGATTATTTTAAAAACGATAGCGCTGTATCAGCCTTACCTTTCTAGGTTTTACGGTACTGTGATCAAACCTACAGTAAATTATGTAGGTACCTAAGTACTAACAAACCCCAAAAAATTTTCTTTTTTAATTTTACAATATCAATGAACACGTATTTACTAATTTTAGTGACATATAGATATAGAAGTCGATAGAAATTACCGGAAACATTGAACCAGAACCCATCCCAATCGAATACTTTAAAAAGGACTGTTAAAACATTCAAATTTCGATAAATCACATTTATTTACGACGCTAATTTATTGTGAATCTGTTTTGCCCCAAGGGGCAAGATGGTACACACGGGTTACATAAGTACATAATCATACATATCATGGAACATGATTGCCTTACACAAGAAATACCTTGAAATTAAGAAACCGAGGCTTTCGTATTTTTTCCAATCACAATAATTCAAGGGTTTAGTTTACGGGGCAATTTGATTCTAGCAACAGATTTGCCCCATCCAGGGCACTCCTAGGTCGAACCAGAGGGGATTTGATCCCCGCATGAGCACCCCTAATCCCTGAAGGGGAAGAGTCCCCCCACTCCGCTGACGTCCCAGTCTGCGACCTCCACCGGTCCGAAGCACTCATCGAAGAATTGTTCCATGGCTTTGTGGAGGTGGATGTTGGAGCGCTCGAAGTCGTGACCCTCGTCGGGGTAAATCTGTACAGATAGAATTAAATATTCAAATAGTGGTAGAGGAAAAATTGCGGTAATATTTTTAGTTTTTCTTTCGATAATTTTTTACAACGATGTTATAGGAATAGGGCAAACATAGACCTTAAATAATTTTTAATTAATGTAAGTATTGAGTTACTTATATCATGTCGTCATCGAGTTGTTGATTAAATCTGATTAGGTATAACCATACACCGGTTTTGTAGGGGCAAATCTGTACCGACGTTTAATAGTGCGAGTGTCCTCGCATTACATATTAAACTAATTTTATTAGTTGATATCGATAAAAATGATGTATAAAAATTGTTGTAGGTACTAGATGAATTATTCAATGATTCAATGTTTGCCAAAAGTGACTCGAAACTGTCAATGTCAGATATCGATTGTTTATAGTTGCGATAACCATATGGCTAACCTCCGATCAAGCTCGGTTGTACCTGGAAAGCCCCGGTAAAAGAATTATAAGATAGCATGTCCGGCAAGTGTACAATATGATCATAGCGTACTCACTTGGTGCGTGTAGACTGCGCCGGCGCGGATGAGCGCCTTGGCCAGCGCGAGCGCATGGTCCTGCGGCGCGACGAGGTCGGCCGTCGCGTGCGCAAGCAGCAGCCGGCGCGGGGGCAGGTTGCCGGCCTTGCGCCACACCGCGCTCGCGCCCAGCGCGCCCGCCCAGTGTGCCCCGTACCCGCCGTAGCGCTCAGTCCAGAACGAGTCTGAAACAAACGGCTGGAGTATACAGCACGCGGCAAAATGGCGAAAACCTAAACTTAATTTTAACCGGAAGTAGGGCAGGAGTACCGTTTGTGGCCACCTTAGCACCATTTTTGGCCAGCTGACATTTTAATTAATTTATAAAAAATCACAATACTAAAACCATATTTTTATTATATTTCCATCAATTCATTTGAAATTGAATCGAAATTTTAATGTTTTGTTAATATAAATTTTGTTTTATTGTTTATTTAAACAAAAAATGGCCACAAAGGGGTCGGTGGCCACAACTGGGTCACCTGCCCTGCGCCAAACGTTAGGGCGGCCACTTAGGTACACTCGCAATTCCGTTTCGGAATTTCAATTCAAAATATCCATTCAGAATTCTGGGCGTCTAGTGTGATCAAAACGGTCGTGGATTCGATAACGATTTCGTTTGCGAATTAACGCGAAATTGTATGGAAATTGAGACAGCGCCTCGAAGCGGAACGTTCGCACAACTGCCGCGGAAGACACGTCTCCATACAATTAAATCGTTATCGAATCCATGACCGTTTGATTACATTTGAGACTCAGTAAATACACCATACAAATCAGTTTCGATTACGAATACAGGATTCTCAAAGCCTAGGCCATTGGTAATCAACCATTTTTTTACACGGGCCACAAACACGTCTAAGTCATGATGTCGCGGGCCGGAAGCAAAAGTAAATTGAGGGAAAATAATAACGTTTTTCACAATTATGTTTTTTTACTCGTTGTGTGCTCTATTTCGCAAACGAGTTGCGAATTGGCGCGAAATTCTAAATACTTTACAATTATCTCTAACAGCAAGCGGGCCACTGATCGGAATTCCGATGGCGTGCATGCTGCCGACCTAAGAACTTTACGTACTAAGGCAAACTTATCCCGAGGGGATCTCTGCCAGTTAACCTTCGGGTGAATGACAAGAAATTTGGAACGAGTAGACATACAAAAGAAAATGTCAATGAACTTTTAACTCAAAAGTGCAACATCGGCTACTGACTGTAGTGGCGTAGGTCCGTGACGGGCGCGATGGCGGCGAGGCAGCGCGTGACGTTGCGCGCGTCGTCCGCCGCGAGCGCCGCCGCCGCGCCCGCGCCGTAGCCGCGCCCCCACACGCCCACGCGCGTGCCGTCCACCATCTTTAGATTGTCGCGGAGGTAGCTGCAAGAGAGATTTATGTTACATTCGTGTGCCAATAGAGGTGAGCCTTTTTATAAGATCAGCATTATTATAATTTCCACCTGAAGACGCCTATTGCGGATGCCTTTGGTGCCGCGTGATAACGGGTTTAGAATAACAGCTCTCCATTTCTTCCGTGGATATCACGTCAACAAAAGGTACTAAAGGTAAATTAACAAATTGATGAAAAAAAATGGAGACAACTTACGATAGTACTGCTATTTGATCTTCAACGTCTACTGAGAGCAGTTTGTGGTAAATTTCGGTTCGGAGCTCCTCTCCCTGAAAACATCAGTTAACTGTAATTATTTTCATGTGATTTTTGTATCTTCTTGTCCTCTAAAATCTCGGTTCTTTCAGTATCACCTGAAACCAAAGTTACCAAAGACGTAAACTGGTTCCAGAATTTGGATGCACCGACTTCACAGATTTACAATTACTTAAAGGTAGACGAACCAATCATCCTGATTCACCACATAACGTTGTCACAATAAACGTACCTAGCCAAGATTTCGTTTATTGAGCAACGCAATGTCACTATGACGTTCACTATCAAGTTCTACAGTGGATTAACTATGGATAGTGCGATGGAATCACCTGTCCACCGGATCCTCTGGCGTCGATCTCAGCCACGATGAAGTTGCGGGCCGCAGCTAGGTACCAGCCCCAGTCGGGCCGCCAGCGCTCCGTGACCAGCTGCCCACCAGGTTCTGCCGACCTGGTACAACAGACACATCATCGCGTCGGCTATAGCAAAGCGAGACTAGCGGCGCGGCGACTGAAATCTTTGTTGACTGCAAGCGCAACGGCATTAGTTTTCGACTGATTAATTCTAAAGTATGGATTAAAAGCTCAGAAAAACTAGCAACTATAGAAATATCGAAGAACTAGTCCGTTCACCAAAATTAGGTAGGATATAAAACAAAAATGCCTGGACGAATTTTCTAATACAACCTGTGAACCCATATTTATTTAACGCCAATAGATTGAGTTAACTTATATTATTATAGGTAACCAACTGTCATTAGGTCAAAATGGTACAATATTTTTGGACAGCGCTGTCAATGATGGGGTCATTTTGTACATAGATAGAAAGAAAGAAAGAAAGAAAGAAAGAAAGAAAGAAAGAAGAAAGAAAGACATTTATTGACAACAATTTGACACAGACATAACAATTAACTTATCTAAAATACATAAATTAGCCTAAATAAATAAATAAATAATAATAACTTAAAAATGTGCATGCCACTTCCGTGCCAAACAGTGCCAAAAGGGCCGCACTCAGCATAATATTGCGGCAAGCCGCAACGCTGATTTTCAGTGCGACGAGTAGATAGGTGACTTACACGTGTAACACCAGGGGTAGTGGCAGGTCATCCGTCTCCCTGAATCCTGGCGGAAGGTAGAGGCGCACGCGAGCTTCCCTGTCAGCTTGTACCTGAAGATACAGAGTAAAATGATTATTTTTTAACAAAATCACCGTTTTTGTGTACCTGAAATATTATTAAGTAAGCGTTAAAATTTTAATTTCAACTCTTTTCACATTATTTAGACATTGTTACAGAATATGTGTAGTAAAAAACAGAAGTATTGGACAGTAGAAGCTTATTCATTCTATGTACATACATAAATCAACGTGCATAAGATAAGACCTGGCTCAATCAAATAAAGTGAAAGTTATTTATCGAACAAAATATTAACACACATATTGTAAGAACAAAACAAAACTGTTTAGGGTAAAAATAGAATTCGCTTCCTTAAGTCAACAGAAAACCACGCGATTCGATAAAAGTGGACCAGTGGAGTGAATCATCAGATGGTGCTTGCAAGATTCTCACCTCAACTCTAAACACTTTGGCCTGGGGCACCGCGAGCGCTGCAAACTTCTGTCGGAGCTGAGCCCCGTCCCACAGCACGGCGCGTCGCTCGCCGTTCGCAGCACAGAGGAAGATCGTGGGCGGCCCAGGGCCGAGGCATTCCTGCAATCAAGTATATTAGAGACTGAGATAAAGAAGGAAAAACTTTTGGTGCTGTAATTATGTACACGTGAACTAAATGCTTACTATGGTCCATTCAGGATAGTGTTAGACTTTAAACGGTCAAATAGTCGGTCATTTTTAAGTATACCCAAGGCGTCACCGCAAGTGGTGAAACCGTTTGTATTGCATAAACACAATGCTGCAGAATAGCCAATAACATCTGGCTAACCCGGAAATGACATTTGTTTAGTTTCTTTATTCGTTAATTAATTGTATTCATTATATTAAGATAAAAAAAAGAGAAGGAAGAGAGAAAGAGAAAAAATCATAAAAAAAAGAATAGAAGGAAAGAATGAGAAAGGAAAAGAAAGGACAGGGAGAGGGAAGGGAAAAGAAAAAAAAAAAAAAAAGAAAAACTAGTTGTAATTAATTTCAAGAGCACTATATTGTAAAACTGTTGTGTCTTACGCGGAGCGCACAGTTAAACTAAAATAAAAAAGTATATACTAAAATCATCAAGGTACGGACCACGAGTCCGTAGATGAAAAATATGTTTAAAAAAAAAAAAAAAAAAAACCGTTTGTATTGAGAACATTATAATAAACAATGATAAGTGTCATTGCAATAATGATTTCCAGTTTTATCTTTCCATTTCTGAAAATAGTTCAAATTTATTCCGTTAAAAGTCTTCTGTTATCCTGAATGGGCCTCTGGACGATTTCATTTATTAAGAGATGTATAGGGTCTCTGTAATATAAAGATTTAGGGATGTCGTATTTCTTAGCAAACCTACCTGTACGTAGTAAGAGAAGTTCTTGCTGAACATGACATGGTTGTAGAGGCACTCGGTGGGCAGCGAGTCGTTCTCCTCCGCCACGTGGGGCAGCACTGTCGACGTCGGCCACGCGGGTAGAGGCGACGTTGTGTTCTCCATCTCCTGCGCAAAAGTTTAGAAAATTTTAGAAGACTTTCTTTATAAAGTGTTGGTAAAGCGTGCCGTGGTAGCCCAGCGGTTCGACCTGTGACCTCTTAAACTGAGGGTCGCGGGTTCAAAACCCAGGCTCGAGGCTTATGTGCGAAATCGAATTTGATACTTACTCAGGGATGGAAAACATCGTGAGGAAACCGGCACACAGCGACGAAGTAACTCAATTTTGTGTGTGAAGTCCCCAAACTGCACTGGGTCCGCGTGGAAACTATAGCCCAAGCCCTCTCATATTGAGAAGAGGCCTGTGCCCAGCAGTGGGACGATATCAGGCTGGATTGTTATTATTATTATGATCTCCTTTGGGTCTTTATGTCATAGGCACTCAAGAGACTACCAAATAAATATATGTCCTTTGAAAGAGGACTTGATATAGTGGAATTGATACCTGGGGTTCCTCGCTAGTGGGTGGGGGCGGCGCGTCAGGCGGCAGCGTCGCGACGCCGGGGCACGTCAGACAGTGCGCCGTCGGCGCGGCGCCGTCGTCCGTCGGCACTCGGTACAGATGGCGCTCCCCCGGGCGCTCCGGTGCCGTGCCTAACACGTACCTGAAAGTATAGGGAAAAATAATTGGGTCGATTGTAACAGTTTGCGGTTAAGTTATCATTAGGGGTAGTTGGATATATGGGGCAAAATTTGACAACGGGGTAATTTTGTACATTGGTAATGGCAGCCTAATTATTAGCTTTGATTATCCGTATATTTAATCCGCTTCTTAGCGATAAAGCAGTCTATTATCTCCGTATGTTGAAAATTTAACGGATAGCTCACGTTCATTAAATCTCTTATTCATTAATTCTGAAACATTTCGAGCTAAACTCGATTTAATGAACGTGAGTTATCCGTTAAATTTTCAACATGAGTGAGTCTCACAGTAGTTTAATGTTCAATATTATCTCCGTACCTTTTAATTTATGTGATACCAATGGTTTTTTTATTTTTCAATAAATAATATTGTTTTGTACGTATTGTTTTGTTCACAATATAACGTAATAAAAAAAATATTTGTAGAAGAATGCAAGAATACTATGACGTATACTGTAAATGTATTCTATTCAACACTAAAACATGACAGTGAAATAAACAGATCTACTCACGTCTTTATATCGAGATTAGATCGACATATTTCGGACCAATTCGTAACCCATCATCTGGATCAACGCACCACGTTAGTTAATCTAATCTCAGTTAGCTAATCTCGACATAAAGAGGTGAGTAAATCCTTTTTTTTTCACCGTGAGTGAGTCTCATGGTAGATTTACCTACGACCTACCGGTCGATTACAAGTGCCGAAGACATTGTCAAACTGTATTCTCAGTGAAACTTACAGCAACTTCCTCCCTTCGTCCTACCCCAGCAGTTGCATGATCTCGAAGGCCCCTAGCGGGACACTCGTCTTTCCGTCAGCGCTGACACACTGTGTGCCGCCACACGCCGCCCCGGTCGAGAACGGACGCACTGTACCTCCTCTCGTTCCCACTATATCGAATGTCGGGCAGATTTATATCGGGTGTCGGCGATGTCTGTTCACACTTGTCGGCTGTCAGGCACTACAATGTGAATGCGCGAATGCGACGCGCGTGAGGTACAGGGGGTGAGACGCAAGATCAGATATTATGTGAACAGCGCGGCCGACACGATTTTTATGCGGCGCGTGGGCTGACAAAAAGCACGATATTACGATCAGACACAAAATCGTTGCCGTTTGTGTGTGAACAATGTAATAAAACGTTTTGCCGCTGCGACACCCAATAAAAAATCGGCTTGACATCCGACATAGTGGGGAGCTTGTATACACTTACAGCAGCTTCCTCCCTTCATCCCAGCCCAGGAGTTGCGTGATCTCAAAAGCCCCTTGGGTCATGCTCGTCTTCCCGTCAGCGCTGACGCGTACGGCGTGCCGCCAAGCCCCGCCCCTGTCGAGGACCGGTGCGCTGGTGAACAGGCCTCCCCGCCCGCCGACGAGGGCCGAGCCGCCGCACCAGCCGCACTCGGGCTCCGGTTCGGCCCCAAGCCCCGACCAGCGAGAGCCGTCCGTCTCGTCGCGGATTATCTGGACATTAAGATTTTGTGTCATTACATATAATGTGTTCGCTTGGGCTTGGCAAAACGAATCATCTAAGTAAATTACAATAACACACAATCACCGCTGTACCTATTCCCTAATGATTTTTCACGTTTCATGGCCACGTCTAGCATACTTTTAGGTTTTGAATTAGCAGGTATAATAGTGACAGGTTGCTAGCCTGTCGCCTAAAATATCCATTAACCTACTTCCTTAGTCGCTTACGATATCTACGGAAGAAATGGAGAGGTATAATTCTAAAATACCATACTAGATAGAAAAGAGACTTAATTTCCATGCCGAAAAAACAGTAGGTAATTACAGGAAAACTTGCTTAAATAAAAATAGGTTCAGTCACCAGTATTAAATATCTGACGCGTCCTACTGTGCATCACATATTTATGCAGCCTTATTGTGTCACACCCTTTCCATTTCTTCCGTATATGTCGTAAGAAGCGACTGAGGGGAAGGTTCAAGTATATTTTAGTCGACAGACTAGCAATTCAAAATAAAGGCTAGAAGTGGCCACGAAACTTGAAATAGTCTTGGTTTGCCTACGTAGCGTTTCGTGTGCTCTGCCAACCCCATTTAGGAATACAGGTGTGATGTATGTATATTCTATCTCTCAAAGGCTGTAAGAGAGGTCCTTTATCGCATTATGCATTTTGCCTCTTTTGCATTTTGATCCCGTGTGGTGCCGGGTCAGAATAGCACCTCCCCATTTCTTCCCATGGGTGTCGTAAGAGTTGACTCTGGGAAAGGGTTAGTGTATTGTGGGCGATGGGCTAGCAACCTGTCACTGCAATATCACGTTTAACCATCTGGTTACCCTGAAATTGCTAAACGTGGCACTGGATTTTTGAATTCATGTGCTCTGCCTACCCTTCTTGGCGTACAGGGTTGAGAATATGTATGAATGTATTTATGTATTTTGACATCGTGTCACGCTTCAAACACGGTTTGAGTATTTCGTGTTTTTTTTCACGAAAAAGTGTTTTCATTCGTATTACCAGCGTTTACGCCACATTGCGCTACTTTCATTAAATCACTCCTCGCAAATGGAGGGGGGAGTGACAAAGCTGACGCCATTAATCAGTCGGCGCTCTGATGTGGAAATTATAATTCAGTCATCAGACCGGAGTTGCCTGATGGGGTTTTGAAAATGGACAAATTTGAGCGCGATAATGAAGCAGCAAAAATTGTGGGAGAGAAGAATTGTGGCGCAATACGTTTTTTCTGACATCCTGCATTCCTAATAGGTGTAGGCAGCGCTCATTAAACATTGCATAGTCAAAACTAAGAATATTCCACTTGTTCAAGCATATTTTAGGTTGAAGTATATTTTTAGGTTGTAAATTGGAATCATACTGACAAGTTGCTAGCCCGTCGCTTAAATTTTTTGTAACCCATTCCTAAATTGCCTCTTACGTCATCCACGGAATAAATGTAGAGGTCTTTGGAAACTAGACACCAAACGGAATTAAGTATAAGAATCACGGAGTTACGATTGTAATCACACGCTGTGTACAGCGTTATAGTAGTTTTAGTTGTAGTTTTCGTTTTTTTTTTAAATTTTTTTTTCGTAGTTTGTTTTTTAGTGTCATCAAACACGAACATATAGTATTAGTTTTGTAACGCCACAAATACAAACATTTTAACTGTAAACCATTAATTAAACATTTAGAATAGAAAACACAATATTTTATGAAATCTCTACACTAAACGCCGATTACATAGATACATACATACATACATACATCACGCCTGTATTCCCAAGAGGGGTAGGCAGAGCACATGAATTCAAGAATTCAGTGCCACATCTAGCAATTTCAGGGTATCCAGATGGTTAAACGTGATATTGCAGTGACAGGTTGCTAGCCCATCGCCCACAATACACTAACCCTTTCCCAGAGTCGACTCTTACGACACCCACGGGAAGAAAGGGGGAGGTGCTATTCTAACCCGGCACCACACGGGGTACATAGATAAGGACAGTATATAACAATAGTGCTGTTTGCATCGCTTGTTTTACTGTGTGCATGCTCACGTAGAAAAAAATAGCTGTTGTAAGCCTCTTAAAATCTCAAACATACGGATTTTCCGTTCGCTGGTAACACTGGCGTCGCTAACCGCCTAATCTTTACCAGAGCGCTGTATCATCATTACTCTTCATTATACCCGCATTTTTGTACAAAATTTACGCTCGAGAGCCGACAAAGCGCACTCCAAGTTTTCGTATTGACTTTTTACAAATTTTACAAGCCAGAATTTGTGAATTAATCGAAGCGAAATTGTTGGTCATCTTATTCCCAATCCAAAAGGAGATAAATAAAGATCGACTGACAAGAACGGGAACCTATTTCGTCATTGTGACAATTGTCATTTCTAGTTTCTTGGACATCTCTTATAAAAATACGCAATGCACCACGAAATTCGTCAATAAAGTTAAGTTTATCTGGCAATTCTTGACGGTATGTTTTTGATAAATAGATATTATTTTAGACTAATAAAATAAATACTATTTGGATATGTATGATACGGTCTCCTGTGAGGTGTCGGGTTACCATAACACACCTCTCCATTTCTTCCGTGGATGTCGTAAGAGGCGACTCAGGAAATAGGTTTAGGTATGCTTTAGGCGACAGACCAGCAACTTGTCACTATTATAGGTACCTCTTACACTTGTGTTCAAACCTGAAATTTATACTAGAAGTGACTACAAAACGTGAAATAATCATGGTTTGAAGTCGCGCGACGCTGCTGCCAGCGTAGGTACTTACGATGTCACATGCAAATATACTAGGGTTGTCACAAAACTAGAATTAAAACGAATTGTGTTTATTGTGGTTGCCGTGTGGTGTCGGGATAGAATAACACCTCTCCATTTCTGCAGTGGATGTCGTAAGGAAATAGTTTTAGGTTAGCAACCTGTCACTATTCTACCCCTTCCATTTTTGCAAACCTAAAATTATGCCAGAAGTGGCTGCGTAATATAGTCATAATCATGGTTTAGTGTATATCACGTTTCGCGTGCTCTGCCTACCCTTTTTGGGAACACATGCGTGATTAACTGATACGAATACGAACCGTGACGATATTTTGTATTACTTCATTTTAAATGAATGTTTAGTATTACCCCATGGGGCACATTTGTACAAATCCGATACAAAATATAAATAAAGCGCAATATATGTAGCATCTAATCTCTATAGAAGTGGTGAAAGTTATCTATTTCAACAGCGTGATAGTTTGGAATGTTCTAGATTGGGACTACGGAATGTCGGACTGAATTTGGCATTTCATTGTTTGCGTGGGTTCTAGCGAAAGACTAGTGTCCCTGGAATTTGTATCAGATGCCCGGCGTATCGTGAGGTAATATAAATTCAACAGTAGCTTTACTCAGGCAAAAGTGGAAATATTTTAGTGTATTGTACGAAGTTTTACTATCAGCGCCGGAGAGTTACCACAAAGCTAAATTCAAATTTCGAAACTTTACACGAATAGGATCTCCTAAGATTACTTTTATACTTATGTTTAAGGCTCAATTCACACCAGAAGAGCGGCGAAGGGCGGCGAAGCGGAGCGCAGTTTCAGTGTTATGAGAATTTTAACTTTATTTTCATTGCAATAAGACTTATTATCGCATGAGAAACTCCAACGAGGCGCGCGGATGCCCGCGGATCCGCGGGCATTCCGGCGAATTCCATAAACGAAGCCGTGCGAGCGTGCGACTGCGCGAGACGTCGCGGAAATGCCCGAGGATGCTCGAGCAGTCGCGAGCAGCCGCTGGCAATATCCCGCCCAGAGATCTTGGACTTCCTGCGCATTCCAGCGACTTTTCGAGCAGTCGTGGGAATCCTCGCGCCTTCTCTACCGAGCGGGTCGCTGCGCTTCGCCGCCCTTCGCCGCTCTTCTGGTGTGAAATGAGCCGAAGTCTACCAGCGACAGGGAGGTCCCTCCGCAGTTTCGGTACGTTCTGCCGTGAAAAGTTTACAAGCAGATGACGGTAGAAAGAGACGGCAATATTTTTAAGTCTACACAGGTTCAGGAGCGGACATTCTGTGCGTCTGTGAGGCATCATTGGCAAGAAGAACGCCGAAAGAAACTTTTTTTCATTACAGTTACATACATACATACATACATATCCTCACGCCTGTATTCCCAAGAGGGGTAGGCAGAGCACATGAATTCAAAAATCCAGTGCCACGTTTAGCGATTTCAGGGTAACCAGATGGTTAAACGTAATATTGCAGTGACAGGTTGCTAGCCCATCGCCCACAATACACTAACCCTTTCCCAGAGTCGACTCTTACGACACCCACGGGAAGAAAGGGTGATGTGCTATTCTAACCTGGTACCACACGGCACACACCTAAAAAATAGTACCTAAAAAAAAAGTTAAAACCTAAAAAAAAATTATTATTCATAACCTAACCAAGCGAACAAAGATAAGTCACTCACGTCTTGGCAGTTGTAGTTGGCGGCGCTGCAGGTGCTGATGATGGAGACGTTCTGCGCGCGGTTCAGCAGCAGCACGGCCAGCTGCTTCTCGGACGTCCAGGCCGTCCAGCGGACGTACCAGTCTGGAAGACAGAGGAGGCTGCTGTCAAAAGTCTGCAAGGCTGGTAAGTTTACGAAGCCAAGACTGGCTGCTAGCAGTGCCGTAGCTAGCTTTTTACGCGCCCGGTGCGAAGTTTCTTCACTAATAGTATTCAAATAATTATGTCTTATTTTTTTATTTTTTTTATTTTTTTTTTTAAACTAATACTAACAAACCAAAACAAAAAATTGAAAAATAAAAATTAAAAGTACAAACCTACACACTACAATATTCCAGTCCGCGCCGTACCCAGTCCAAAAGTTCCCATAACCCCAGCAGCATTGCCCCTCTGAATGGCTAAGGCAATCTTCTGCACCAGGTACGACCCGGAGCGGAGGTCCAAACCCCTGTTGCGCAATCTCCGGCCCAATTCCCCTACCAAAGATCTTGAAAGAATATGTCTTATAGATAGTTCCTCTAGATGTTTAGATTGTATTTCGGCTCAACTTTGACTAAGAGTAAATACAAACCTAACGACAGTCTTTCAAAAACAAGTAGTTTTTCTTGTGTAAGAAATTAGTTCGTACAAAATTGCCGCAATTCAAAGTTACCTGAAGGCTTAGCACAGCGAGTTAGGTAGACTACCTATCTTCGTCTGAAGTCTCTAGTTAGGGCCTGTTCACACTAGCGATTCTTTTCGGCGATTTTCAGGCTATGCGAGATCGCCGCGAGCACGCACGGGGCGAGCAAGCTGCCTCATAACATAAACAATCGCGGCGATATCGCAGCTGACCCGCTGCTATCTCGCGTCGCCTAAAAAGCGCCGAAACGAATCGCTAGTGTGAAGAGGCCCTTAGAGAGTGACAGGTAAAGTCTATCTCGCACCCGACTCGTGTCCTGCTAAGTCTGCTGTTCTAGATTTTATGAGACGGTAGCTTTACCCTGATAAGAGTAAAGGACGCATCTTCTTAGGAAACTTATATCTTACGTCCGTTATTTTAAGGACAGAGCTGTCTTTTAAATGAAATTCATCACTGACGTACCTTGATCAACTTGTGGTGTGAACTGTATGGCGTGTGGAAAGAGGAACTTTGGAGTCTTCAGGCTGACCACGAACACCGTCGCCACCGGGTTTTCCGTGTTCACCTGGAGCAAATCATCGTATGTTATCCCTCGTCGTTTCTTTATGTATCCAAAAGAAATCCTTCTTTACCTCGAGATAGCGTAGTACGACTTTCAAAGAGGCTACATCAAACGATTAATCGGCATTGACTGGTGTGATACGACCAACTAATTCTACTACCGATTGAAGGGATCAATCGACAACCGATTCACCTTCAAAGCTGATATCATAATCTATGGATTTTAGTGGTAAAATTGTCAACATTTTAGATCTATATAAAATGAAACCCGTTTCCCGTCGTCACGCCATAACATGAAAACGGGTAAACCGATTTGGCTGATTCTTTTTTTTGTAGTTTTCTAATACTTTGTAGCTCTTACGGAAAAAAAAATGTTAAGAAAATCTCTGAGAAAGATTGAAAAATACATAATAAAGTAGTGTATCAAAGCTATACTAAGACGGTACGAAGTTCGCCGGGTCAGCTAGTATAAGATAAAAAAATCGCGCGTCAATATATCTGGCTAAAACCATGACTAAAAACACTCCTGTACAACATTTTACTACCATGTTTACAGCCTATCATTTACCATGTTTATTCCATTCCATTCCATTCCATTCCATTTTTTTCATCTAATTAGATTTCACTTACCTTGGGGTACCGCAGCGTTCGTACGGCCGGGTACGGCGGCGGCTGTTGGTCGTCCAGCCCGTACCACGGGTACTGGTGTTTGCGCACGCGGCTGCCGTTGTAGCTCACGAACAGCAGCGCCTGCGCATCGGGGCTGAACCAGAGCGCGCGCTCCAGACGGAGCACTTGCGTCTCGTACAGGTAATCCGGTACGCCGTTGAAGATTGTACCCGGTACACCTAGGGAAAAACATCTCTTTAGAATTTACAATACACACATACATATTCCCACGGCTGTATTCCCAAGAGGGGTAGGTACTTAGAGCACGTGAAGTCAAAAATCCAGTGCCACGTTTAGCAATTTCAGGGTAATCAGATGGTTAAACGTGATATTGCAGTGATAGGGTGCTAGCCGATCGCACACAATACACTAACCCTTTCCCAGAGTCGACTCTTACGACGACACCACGGGAAGAAAGGGGGAGGTGCTATTCTAACCCGGCACCTCACGGGGAATAGGATTTACAAGTAATTGGCCAAGTGCGAGTCGGACTCGCGTAGTTCGGAAGCGCCCTAGCGTCACCTATCGGTGAATATCCGAACTAAACTCCTACAACGCGATTTCGAAGATCGGTTGCATGCAAACTTCCAATTTTCTCTCTTTGAACTTCGGAGGCATAAGATCTGAATGGAGAGAGATCTCTTTACTCAGTAAAGTTTACTGGAATCTTTCTCACAGTGCCGTACCATCGATTAGGTCTTGGAATAAGTAACTCTTACCCACTTTTTCATGTGAAAATTATCTCTTTCATCTATTTCCAATTAAAACTACAAAAATATGCTAGAAGTGGCCACGAAGTTATGGTTTTTTTTGTGTAGCATTTCTACGTGATTGTGTGTAGGTATGTATGTCGTTTTTGTGACTGCGAAGCCAAAGAGTCTAGAACTAGCTATCAAAATTCATAGTGTTAGTTTGCTAATTGGTGTAATTTGTGTTTAGCTTATTATCACTATTTCGCCTAATTCTAAGTCATAACTGTTACCGTTAACAGCAAGTTACTCAGGTGTTCCATGCCCTCGTCTACTAAAGGAGCCAGTTTTCAGTACAACCATCCCCCTTGGGCATTCAAAGCAAAATTGTATGTGAAAGTAGGTCACTCAACCACAATAATCGCTTCTTACGTGCGAATAGTTCTCGATATTAAACATGGCTACGTGCGAATGCTTAAAGTTGGATAGTTATATTATTATTCCGAAACTTCGGTGATTATGAGAGCTTTGTATTTGTTTTTGAGAGAGGAAGCTCGAAAATGTTATTAGGATTTTTGGGATAGTTCCCGTATTAAACGGTCCGAAGAACATCAACAACTTATTAAATTACATACCCGAAGGGTAAAAAGGGGTCCTATTACTGAGACTTCGCTGTCCGTCTGTCTGTCAGTCACCAGCCGCGCTATTGTCTAAAACACCAAAAATCTACATCGTTTTTAAATTGACAGTTGAAACCAAAAATCCCTTTGAAATTGTTTGAAAATGTTTCAATTTCAAACCGATTTTTGGTTTCAACTGTCAATTTAAAAACGATGAAGATTTTTGGTGCGTAGACAAAAGCGCTGCGGGTTGTATCTCACGAACCCTGCTAGTTAGACAGTTGAAATTTTCACAGATTTCTACTTCTATTACCTCTTTCACTACATAACGTTTTGTGTGGTCTACTCACCCCATTTGGGAGTAGGTACAGGCTTGATGTTTTGTTTTATATGTGGCTACATTGAAGGCATTCGGTATCAAAGACGACAAAGTGAAGTGGTCAAAAATATGTGAACTCGACGTATTTAGTAACGCTACCTAATGGTGACTTGAAGTGCCCTCAGCGAATCGTCGAGTTACAATTGTTTTAGAAGGTTCGTTTTGATGTGGAATTTATTTCAAAGAAGATTTGCTCGTAATTTAACATCATTTTGTGAAGTGGCTTTTACGCGTAGATACTTCAAGTGTTTGCTGAACGATTTTTTTGTGTCTTTGTCATTTTGTGTCGACTGAGTCGTTCCAAATGTCATCGGCCGACGAACATCGCCTTTACAATAGATTGTCAGGCCGTGACAACTGTCACTCGTCGAATGCGGCCGACTACCGTATTTTTTACATTTTTGCGGTCAACGAATGAAGAATAACGAACGACTGTACACCAATCTCCTTACACCCATTTGTAATTCAATCACCAGCAGAAAAACCACGACGATTGGTTGTGAAAGATGGCTACAAAAATACTGACATGAATGTCTTAGACGTTGTATTGACAAAGGACGTAAATCAAATAAAGGTGGCAAAGAAAACTATCTAATGAACAAACACTGAATCACAGGATATTGCATCTTCAGATTTCCTGACGTTTGTTATTAGTACAGTGGCGGCACTATGATCCACCATTCAAAGAATTACTTGGGAAATGAAGAATCTTGCACAGAATGTTCTGTAAAACCCAGTGGATTTGGCTGAAAAGTAACAATTCAGTCTGTTATGCTCTGATCAACAGTACTGACTACCTAGTTTTTAAAGTATAACTTTTTTATAGCTTAACGTATAGTATGTTGTTATATCTCTAGAAAGTTTATTCAACCATCTAACAATAGTTGTCACATTTCATAGCCAAGTAAGCGACACATTTGTTTGACAAGAACCGCATTTGCGCTTACCCGTACCCATCTGTCGTCAATATCTGAAGCATCAATCTGATAGAGATTGGAGAAAATCGATTATCGATATATCGATAAATCTTTACGATGGGTGAAGTCAACCGACTATTATAATAGCAGAACTGTATCATATTATTGTATTGTATTCGAATGAAACAGATAGACATATTTTCAGTTCAATCGCTTAAAGTTGCTTAAAGTTGGTTATCATTACGAGTTTATATGTACACAGTTTATATGCTTGGAAGGCTAGGTTTTGTGTAATGTTATGTTTGCTTTGAAAGCATTGTACGACTCCAGTTTGTTAGGAAGACTAGACTAGATAGGAATGGAAGGCTGGCCTGGATTGAAAACCGGTGAGATCCATGTATCTTACTAATCACGTACGAACAAGGCATCTGGCTTGCAGCTATGTGCATTTTGAAATGTAATTAGTTTTTTTTGTAGCTTTACTAGATTAAAATAATAATTAAACATAAATCAAAAACTTTAAATTTGTAAGTATCTTTATGAAAGACATTGATATAATGTAGAAGTGATTAGGTACTTTAATATTAAAGGGTCAGTAAATGGCTTCATTTACATTGACGCCTTGTAAAGCATTGCGAGCGTATTCAACCGAACCTACGGCGCCTTACATTCCACAGATGTGTTGCGACACACGAATTTAACGGAATCGAAAATCTATCGACATGTCGATAGAACAACAGGCTCAAACCGACATCACTGTCACGTCACGTCAATACGTGAATTATAGGGCACTTTGACGAAGAGCACTCCCAGTAATAACTCGTTTATTCGCGATGTTTCGCATAATGTATGTCGATACGATTTTATAAGAATACGGAGCGACGAAGCGAACGCGGCTTATTGACTGACAGTGAATATTAAATTTGATTTGGTATGCTTCATCGCTACACAAGTGTATGAAGTCGCTTTTCATTCTCTGTATGCTTAGATCTTTAAGACTACGCAACGGATTTTGATGCGATTTTTTAATAGATTGAAGAGAAAGGTTTACATGTTTAATACACTAGCTTTTGCCCGCGGCTCCGCTCGCGTTAAATTCGGGGTAGCACAGAAGAGATAGCACACATACCAATTTATAGCTTTCTACATTGAAAATTGCGGAATTCTCCACCCTCACTTTAGGGAAATGGGGGGTTTTGAAGAGACAAAATGTAGCCTATGTCACTCTCCATGCCTTAAACTATCTCTGCCTAAAAAAATCACGTCAATTCATCGCTCCGTTTAGCCGTGAAAGACGGACAAACAAACAAACAAACAATCAAGCATAATATACCTAGTAGAGAAACAATGATAGTTTTAGCGGTGATGTGATGTTGTATACATTTTTTTTGCACATAATTACATGTTAGGGAGCTCCGTAACCGTAACCGAAACTATCGGATATCCGATTTAAAAACATATCCGTAACCGTAACCGATTCCGAAATAAAAGTTTCGGATAGTGTCGGATAGGGGCGGAGCCTAATTGAGACACGTTATGACATGTTGTTTTGATCGGCCGGCCGCTGCCGACACACAAGCCGACAAGCTATAAATTTATTGACTGATTGAGATTACTGCCAAAAAACCTATATTACTTACCTATTTGTAAGTATTTCACTTTTGGAATTCCATAAAAATGTGGCACCCCGTGTGGTGCCGGGTTAGAATAGCACCTCCCCCTTTCTTCCCGTGGGTGTTGTAAGAGTCGACTCTGGGAAAGGGTTAGTGTATTGTGGGCGATGGGCTAGCAACCTGTCACTGCAATATCACGTTTAATCATCTGATTACCCTGAAAATGCTAAACGTGGCACTGGATTTTTGAATTCATGTGCTCTGCCTACCCCTCTTGGGAATACAGGCGTGAGAATATGTATGTATGTATAAAAATGTAATATCCGTAACCGAAATTATCAGAAACTAACGGATAATCCGAAATAATTGCATATCCGTATCCGTATCCGTATCAGGTATCACAATAATTTCAATCCGCATCTGAAATTTCATATCCATAACATCTCATTGCAAACGCTAGCTGGAAGCTTCGAGACAGATCAAAATAATGTCACAGTATTGCATGCCCTAAAAAAGTAAAAGATGGTGCCAAAAAAATACCGTGTCCAACGACAGTACAGCCGTTTATAAAAGCTATGACCGTTGTTTGAAAAGACAATCTACACATACATACATAAACATACATAACCGTCACGCCTTTTTCCCTGCGGGGTAGGCAGAGACAACAGAGCGCCATTCGCTTGTATTCTGACATACTTTTTTCGCTTCAGTCACATTCATCACTCTCGTTATACACGCTCGACGGTTTCGGGTACTCCTAATTTGGCCCCCTTTAGTACATCGCCGAGACATTCTAAAGTATATTTAAATCAGCCTTGCACCTCTGCGAAATCAAGGCGGGTCGCTAGGTCGATAAATTGTATCCACAGTACTTATACACTTAAAAATATTGGCAAGCCGTGCCGGCCTGACAGCTTTCGACTACAAATACCAGTAACGGAGGTAAACGCTATTTATTTTTACCTATCTTCTCTAAAAGTGGCTTCAGAGCTTAACGTCGTCGAAAATTGGTTTTCTGTGTAACATTTTGTAGCCATTCCTAGCATACTTTTTAGCTTTTAAGTTCATAGGTACAGTCAGCTGCAGAGAAAAGTAACCCCCGCCCATACAATGTTTCATTGCTAGGGGGTTACCTTTCTCTGCAGCTGTCCGTTCTAGTATAGTGACAAGCTCAGTCATCTATATATCCTTAGTCGCCTACTTTTTAGGTTTTAGGTTAATAGGTAGTATAGTGACAGGTTAGCCTGTCGCCAAAAATTCACCTTAACCTATCCTCAGTCGCCTCGAATGATATCCACATAAGAAATGGAGAGGTGTTATTCTAGACCCGCCAGAATTAAAAAGACAAATAGGTATACATTTTACTCCGTGTGGTGTTTGGCTTAGAATAACACCGCTTCACAAAAAATAGACTAAAAGCCAGGCTCAGGATTTTTATACCTATATTTTAATTACTTGTCTCAAATATAAATGACTAGCTTTCCGCCCGCGCCTTCGCCCGCGTGGAATTTGATTATATTGCGGTATAAAGCGAACATTCCCTCGGGAACTTCAATTTTTTCCGGGATAAAAAGTACCCTATTATTTAATCCGGACTTCTACCTTTACGTCTGCAAAATTTCAAAGCAATCGGTTCAGTAGTTACGGCGTGAAAGCGGAAAAAACTAACAAACAAACAAGCAAACAAACTCACTTTCCGATTTATAATATTAGTAAGGATAAGGATTGTGCAATTAACTAGACAATTAGATCGTTCTCCCGAAGAGATTGCAACGCTCCCGTCATTACAATCTTTAAACAAATTCTGCAAGCAATTTAGTTCCAGAGTTTACGAGAGTGCTGTGACTAATAGACTGTCACTCAATGAGCGCAGCGAGTGCATCTAATGCAATGACGTCACAGGAAATGGAAGAGCAAAAGGATGCTTTTAAGCTGATGGGGTCTCTTCTGACGAAGATTGATCGCAAAGATTTTTAACCCCGACAGAAAAAGTGCCGTGTGGTACCGGGTTAGAACAGTACCTCCCCCTTTATTCCCGTGGGTGTCGTAAGAGTCGACTCTAGGAAAGGGTTAGTGTATTGTGGGCAATGGGCTTGTAATCTGTCACTGCAAATCACGTTTGACCATCTGGTTACCCTGGAATTGCTAAACGTGGCACTGGATTTTTGAATTCACGGGCTCTGCCTACCCCTATTGGGAATACAGGCGTGAGGATATGTATGTATGTATGTAGAAAAAGATGGGGTTGGACGTTAATTTTTGTGTTGTCTATGGCGTTGTTGACACGGCAATTCGCGCGAGTGGACCTGCGCGCGGGGTAGACGATATGCCATTTCCTGACATCTATATTCAGACAGTTGCAGGTATAATCTGTAATACCTACGTCATTTTCAAGTCTACCAGCGCTTCGGAAACTTGGCAGAAAGTCGAAATGACTAAGTGTTTATAAAAACAACAGTAAACTAAACTAAAACACAAACACAAGGCAAGACATTTTAAGTACTAAAAGCACTTATCACTTTGACGGCCGGATAGCCCAGCGGTTAGAGAACCTGACTATGAAGCTTGAGGTCCCGGGTTCGATCCCCGGTCGGGGCAGATGTTTGTATGATGAATACGAATGTTTGCTTTCGAGTCTTGGATGTTTATCTATAATATAAGTATGTTTATCCATTGTCTAGTACCCATAACACAGGCATTAAATTGCCTACTTTGGGACTAGATGATTGGTGTAAAAAGTGTCCAGTGATATTTATTTATTTATTATTATCACTGATCCAGGGTTAAAGCAACGCATTGGAAGCGGGTTTTTCCGTCATCATTTCCTGTTCTGAACGCTAGTTCTAAAGGTCCACACCCGAACTAGTTAAGACGTAAAATTATTGCTGTTTCTTTCACGATATCGCACAGAGGAGTGTACTATCGAACCAACTGATTCCCATCGCAGAACGTTGTTCACAATAAACGTAATTGAGATTTCGCCTGTCGAGCAATGCAATGTCACTATGACGTTTACTGTGAATAGGTTCTATCACGGATCAGAATAAAGAAGGTTGGATAGGCAAAAGTCACACTTTTGTTTGAAAACCAGCGTCGCCACCTGTCTCCCACCAAAGAACTCCACTACATCAACAATAATAATAGATACACAATTACGCACACTAATACACGTAGAATAAAGAGCTGCAATTGGTTCGCACACTGCGTCGAAAGTGCGTACGTACGAGACAACTACCCGCACAAGATTCACTACAAACTCAAGTCCGGCGAGGCCGCGATCGAGTTGAAGAAGCGTGTTTATTTTGATTGCTTCGTTATCCATTGCGCGTCAAATGTATCTTCACCCGAAATATTTGCGTACTTCAACAGCAATGTACATTTTCTGTGTCTCTTGGCGTAATTGTTGTTTCTACTTAGAATTTCATAATTAAAAATAGTTTTTTCGAAAAATATACTATAAAACGAAGGTTCTATGCTTATCTGTGAATATAAATTACTCCTTGCTTGGTACTTGACGCCGGAGTCTTTAACCTACTCGTAACAATCGTACAATACGGCATTTTCAAAGGATTTTAGCGCAGCTCCGCACGGCGATGCAAACATTATGCCACTAAACAAGTATGAACGCGTGGTTCTTAAAGTATGACTCTCTGATCATACCTGTGGTGCGCCTGCCGTGCGCAAATTGCCAGTCCAACCTACTTTATCTAATCCGTGGGTTCTATAGTGGGTCAGGAATCAATTGGCTCGATGGTACCTGCACAGTGGACCTCCCCTTCTCTTGTCGCGTTGCTGCGGCTTCAGGCACTCATGCACAAATCTCGCGCGCGACTCGATTCTCACCAGTTTAAGGTAGACTTTCAACTAGAGCGGGTCCTGCGTCAAAAACGCAGCGATCGTAACGCACCACGGAAACGTAAAACTAACGTTCGAACGCGGCGTCACTGTCGGGCAATAGCGATCGCACTGTGGTTTTGAGTAGGGATGTTACGGATGTGGTTTATCGGAACCGAAGCCGGAACCGGAGTTTTTTTATTTGTTTTAACGGATCCGAATTCGGAATCGGAACCGGAATCGGAACCGGAACCGGAGCCAGAACCAAACTCTTCATATTCATTTTGATGAATTGATTTGAAGTGATTTTTTAACGAAGTAGTTGTACCTACCTCCTTTTCTTGAATAGGTTTTATCGCAAAATTTGCCCTTGGCAGAGTTTGCGTCTACTTCTAGGAAGTATTTCCATATTGGACTTACTTTCGGCTTAATAGCAGTATTTTTTTTAAAACCACCATGAAAAAAAAAACAATAATATCCCACACACGCACTAAAGCCACTAAAACTTTAAAAACATCGAACCAAAATACGCAAACACACCGCCGAAAACAATAACAAACAAACGAATGAAAAACATATTAGGTACGCAATACACGTGAGGTGATTCCCGGAGAGACAAGTCAAAACCTGTTTGTACCGCTCGGCACGCGCCACGCACCCCGGCCGCTAAGTTTCGGTTCCGATATAACATCCGATTGAAATTCATCGGAACCGAAGCCGGAGCCGGATGTGTAAATTTAATCGAATGTTTCGGTATATCGGAGCCGAATGCGAAGGTCCGTAACATCCCTAGTTTTGAGGTTGTTATTTTTATAAAATATCTAAAAAATGGACCGTAATAACATATCCACTGACGAGGAAGACGAGACACTTATACAAGTATCACAATAAATTTTGTACGATTTAAAAGAAACAGACTACAAAAACGGGCCTAAAAAGCACAACGTTAGTTAGGAGTGAAATTGGTAAAAACTAAATAAGAATATAGAACATAATAGCAATACCATTCGGCGTGGAATATCAACTGGATCTGCCACCGGAATCGCGCTGCTTGGAAGCCACTTAACGTCAGAGTCGCTGCGACATTGACGCAACGGCTTTGACGCAGCTTTACTGACACCAGAGCCACTCTAGCCCAGGGGTTCCCAATCTTTTTCAGTCCGCGACGCAGTAACAAGAATAGAATTTTGTCATGGCGCTCTACCCTGGGTAACTATTTGAAAAAGTACAGTACAAAGAAATAGGCTCCGATATTGGTAATAGTTAGGTTGAGAGGAACAAAAATGAAATATATGCAACAAAGTACTAAAGGTGTTTTCGGGTAATGATAGAGAATTGACTCACGGCGGCGCCCCTCAATACTTTCAGCGACACTTTGGGAACCCCTGTTCTAGCCTTTAAAGCACTTACCACTGTTGGTGATGCGGCAGACGAGCGTCTTGAGCACTCGCGGCTTGTAGTATATGTCGTTGTCGTGGACGAAGACGAGGCTCGACCCGATGGGCGACCACTCGGCGTATTGCAGCAGCGGGGCGGTACGGTCGTCCTCCACTGGAGATATGGGTATCTTGTTCCTGAGGGAAACAATGTTGTACAGGGTGTAAGACATACATACATATCCTCATGCCTGTATTCCCAAGAGGAGTAGGCAGAGCACATTTAGCCACGTTTAGCAATTTCAGGGTATCCAGATGGTTAAACGTGATATTGCAGAGACAGGTTGCTAGCCCATCGCCCACAATACACTACCCTTTTCCAGAGTCGACATGTTACGACACCCGGGGGAAGAAAGGGGGAGGTGTTATTCTAACCCGGCACCACACGGCAAACTAAGCATAAACAGGCATAAATACGCTTTAGGCGACAGACTGGCAACCTGGCACTATTGTACCTTGTAATTTTAAATCTAAAAGTGTGGAAGAAATGGATGCGAAATCAATTTCGACTAAGTAAGAAGTAACGTAGCCGTAGCCATGGTAGCCCAGCGGTTCGACCTGTGGCCTCTCAAGCAGAGGGTCGTAGGTTCAAACCCCGGGCTCGCACCTCTGAATTTTTCGAAATTTATGTGCGACATCGAATTTGATATTTATCACGAGCTATTCGGTGAGGGAAAACATCGTGAGGAAACCTACATACAGCGACGAACTAATTCAATGTTGTGTGTGAAGTTCTCAATCCGCACTGGCCCCGTGTGGGAACTATAGCCCAAGCCCTCTCATACTGAGAGGAGGCCTGTGCCCTGCAGTGGGACGTATATAGGCTTATGATGATGATGATGATGAAGAAGTAACGTAGGCTCAGCCTATCCCATATGGGTATACCGGCATGATGTACAGAACGCGTCATTGAAAAGTACCACCACCCAGGGCCGTCTTTCCCTTAGGTGCAGGGTGTGCGTTGCACACGGGCGCCGCGGTACTAGGGGCGCCGAGAGCAGCTCAAACGGA
>BHDV01060339.1:26646-75717 GCA_005406045.1 Adoxophyes honmai | reverse complement strand
CATGTGATAAATGCTAACCTCGAGGACAAGCTTGAGTATAATTACGGTTTCACGCTTGTAACTAATCACTTGTACCGCAGCCACAACCGCCGGAAACCATCTCAAGACGTCGACTCAATTAACTAAATTATCACGCGAGAATTTTTGACGAATCTGACGCTTCTGGAGCTGCGTATGTCGAAAAAACAACAGAAGCCTTGATATTTTGTTTCAAGAGAACCTGCGATGTTAATGTCGTATAACAGAATTTGTCGACGAGCGCAGCGACAAGCTGTCAGAATGGCGGTCGTCAACTTTAATGTGTTACATTAGAGGATATTTCTACTGTTGTGGCTTGAAAGCAAAGACAAAAGAAGAATTGACGTGCTGAAATGAAATAAAATAAATAAGTATAAATAAATTAGGTCAAGGAAACCGACGAGCGTGTATGAAGAGATTAATGAATGTTGATGAAGCAAAAGGGGTATAACAGAATAGTAAGTAGCAAGTGGAACAAAGTGGTCTCTATCTACCCCGGTGTGTTAAGATAGTGTGCAATACGATGACATGCTTAACCAGATACGTTGGCAAGATAGTTAATTAAGATTTTTAATTGATGCACCGTTATTAATTTTATAACAATACTCAATTTAGTCCGTCAATTATGAACCTACCTCTCTACCTCTCCATCTTTGCAAACCTAAAACTTTGCTAGACGTGGCTGCAAAGCGTGATATTATAGTCATAATCATGGTTTTGTCTATGTCACGTTTCGTGTGCTCTGCCTACCCCATTTGGGAACACAGGCGTGATTGTATGTATGTATTTTATGTAATAGCGAATTTCAGCATGAAAACAATTAGAACGCAAACTGAATGATATTTCCAAATACTGAAATGAGGTTTCAATTTGAACAATTCACAACTGTAAAATCCCTTAAAAAATATTACTTTTGTTACAACCTCGTCCTCTTCAAACTGTTCCTGGAACATTAAGGAACGTAAAAAATATAAAGGACAACATCATTGTACTGGGAACAGCGTTCACATTATCGTAAAATGAACAGGAGTTTTTTTAATCAATTTTCAAGCACGGCGAACAAAATTGTCTTCGGAATTTCCGCTAAAAGGTTCCTTATCCTCACTTTTGCATAAGCAAACAAAGAAGCATAATATATAATGAAGATACGATAAACCAACCGTGTGGTGTAATTTTTTACCAAAATATAATTATCTTGCCATTTCCTGTGTGGTATCGGGATAGAATAACACCTCTCCATTTCTTCTGTGGATTTCGTAAGAGGCGACTAAGGAAATAGGTTTAGGCACGGATCAGAATAAAGAAGGTTGGATAGGCAAAAGTCACACTTTTGTTTGAAAACCAGCGTCGCCACCTGTCTCCCACCAAACATCTCCACTACATCAACAATAATAATAGATACATAAATTTGCGTAACTAATACACGTAGAATAAAGAGCTGCAATTGGTTCGCACACGAGAGAACTACCCGCTAAAGATTCACTACAAACTCAAGTCCGGGGTCGAAGAGCACAGGCCGCGATCGAGTTGAAGAAGCGTGGTTATTTTGCTTGCTTCGTTATCCATTGCGCGTCAAATGTATTACCCGAAATATTTGCGTATTTCAACAGCAATGTATATTTTCTGTGTCTCTTAGCGTAATTGTTCGGGATAGAATTCATAGAATAACACCTCTCCATGTCTTCCGTGGATGTCGTAAGAGGCGACTAAGGAAATAGGATAAGTTATACATATTTTAGGCTAGCAACCTGTCACTATTCAAACTCAACTCAAAACCTAAAAAATATTCTAGAAGTGGCCACAAAACGTGAAATAGTCATGGTTTTTGTCTATGAAGCGTTTCGTGTGCTCTGCCTACACCTTTTGGGAATACATGCGTTATTTATGTATATATTACTGTTCCAAGATAAAATATCGTGTCTGGTGAGACGCGTGTGTATGGACCGTATTTTGTATGGAGTTTGATTTTTGTACCTATCCGTTTTTGTGCCATAGGCGTGATATTTACATTATGTAAGTATGGCTTTGACCTGAATACTCGTAAAACTTCTATATACAGGGTGGCCCATCTAAAACGGTCAGTATGGGGAAGTCCGAAACTATACGAGATACGAAGATCTCTTCTTAGGAACCATGACATCGATTTTAATAAAAAGAAAAACTGCATTCATACATTTAAAAAAAAATGTGTCCTCAGTCCGGGAATCGAACCCGGTTGTTTTGAAAAAAAAAACTATTTCTATTTAGATATCGATTGTGTGGGTCTTAAGCAGTAAATATGTGTGTATAACATGATTTCTAAAATTAATAAAATGCATTGTTTTTACATGCTTTGATTTATTTTAGTAGGTGTTCGAAGTGACCACCGCCTTTCTCAACACCTACTACGTTTGTAACTGCGATCCTCTGAACACCGACTAAAATAAATTAAAGCACTTAAAAACAATGCATTTTATTCATTTTAGAAATCATGTTTCTTGCACATATTTACTGCTTAAGACCTACACAATCGAAATCTAAATAGAAATAGAAAAAGTTTTTTTTTTCAAAACGACCGGGTTCGATTCCCGGATTGAGTACACATTT
Source organism: Adoxophyes honmai (assembly GCA_005406045.1). NCBI lineage: Eukaryota > Metazoa > Arthropoda > Insecta > Lepidoptera > Tortricidae > Adoxophyes > Adoxophyes honmai. The sequence continues at coordinate 73,113 of BHDV01060339.1, read as the reverse complement.
TTTTTTAAATATATGAATGCAGTTTTTCTTTTTATGAAAATCGATGTCATGGTTCCTAAGAAGAGATCTTCGTATCTCGTATAGTTTCGGACTTCCCCATACTGACCGTTTTCGATGGGCCACCCTGTATTTTACGCATAACCCATATAAACAAAAGTAATCATCGCATGTCATAACTACAAATTCACCTCATGCAATGACTTCATAATTCACACGAACATAATATTCTACTCCGAGCGAAAACATACTTTAAGCCAAAATACCGGGGTTTATTTTTCCTTCTTCAATGTTAATGTTTGTGCTGAGCCCTTTTTATATGACGACGAAAACTTTTTTAATATTACTATCAAACTTTTTTATAAGATTAGTTGACCAGAGTCTTGTCACTATAGGATGCCTTAAAAATATATGAAATAAAATTACTTGGCTGAAAGCGTAATTGCTTTAATAACTTTCTTTGAACAATACAATAAAAGTTCCAGTGTTCGCGCTGACCTAGTCGTCGACATACATTGATTTGACATTATTATTGAGGTTTAAATTTAAATATATAACCATATAATTTGCAATAATATTTTTGTTTTATGCGACAATAAAAAAAAATGATCTAAAAAATATACATAGGTACAGTCACGAACAGGGATTGTTGAGCCACTTGCCACTGTTCGCAATTTAGACGTGTAATCAATGACCGATGTTTGTGACTGACTAGATGTCAGCTATTGGATTTGTATTACACGACCAAGTTACAAACATAGGTACGTGGCTCAACAATCCCTGTTCGCGATGGTACATGACGCTTGTATTCCTAATTAGGGGCAGGCAGCCGTTTGTGTATTATGTATGTTAAAACCTAAAAAAACTGCTAAAATTTATCTACGTGGAGTCGCGTGTACTCGGCCTACCCCATTTGGGAATACAGGCGCGATTTGTGTATGTATGTATGTATGTAACTCTTTATTGTACAGAATAAACATGACAAAATAACAAACAAAACAAAACACAAGTACAAAGCCGAACATATCCCTTAAGGGATCTCTTCCTGCTAACCTTCAAGCGATTGACAATATGTATGTTTCTAGATTCCAAAGTTACAGTTTACTCTGTCTTCCCTATTACCAAAATATTTTTACAATGTCTTCAGTCTAACAGTTACCCAATATTTAAGAAGTTTATGTTCAGTTTGATACTAAGTTAGTAAAGGGATCCTGTTAGTTCTTATTGTTTATGTAAGGGATACTTACACAGAACAAACAAGGTCCTTCTTGTTAAGAAAGGTTTCGAACTTGGATATGCTCCAAGTTGTCACTGATTGCTTTTTAAAAGTGCCGTTATTCTTTGTAGCTATCGAGATCTCTTTTCAATATTTTTTCCCGGCCGACCAAGTCGTGGGAACTACAAACTTCGTATCTAATTACATAAATTGGATTGTGAGAGAAAAACGACACTAGTACTAAGTCTGAGTTAGCGTCCACTAATCGAACTTTCGGCGTCTTTCAACATAAGTTAGCAATTGTGTAAACAATGAAATACAGTCACGACTGTACTCCCAAATGGGGTAGGCAGTGCAAATGAAACACGATAAATGCCTATTTCACGTTCCGTGGCTACTTCCAGCATAATTTTATTTTTGGTTTAATAAATCCCATCAAAAACATAAAATGAATGTCGGGTGTAATATGTGGAGGTCAAAAAACAATTTTGGTACTTTTTTTTTATTTTCGAACTAAGACGATTTGAGTTAAAGTCAAAATACATATACATATATTCTCACGCCTGTATTCCCAAGAGGGGTAGGCAGAGCACATGAATTCAAAAATCCTGCGCCACGTTTAGCAATTTTAGTAGGGTAACCAGATGGTTAAACGTGATATTGCAGGGACAGGTTGCTAGCCCATCGCCCACAATACACTAACCCAAAATAAGTGAAAATATGTAATAGGGTATTATGATATTTGGTTAAAACAAACCGGTAACAACTAATGACACACGCATGCAAGCTACTTGCATAAAAACGTACCTACCAGCCACAGTCACGGTGTATTGCTTGGACTTAAGGCGAGGTTCTACTAGATTTGTACCCCGCGTCCCTCTCGCGCAAAAGAAGGCGAAGGCGGGGCAGCGGGCGACGCGGCAGGTTGTCCATACGTTGGGCACGCGGTCAAGTTTTAAAATAAACATGAATTTAAAAAATAAACAACATCGATTGAAAACTATAATTTAGCAGATTCTCTGTAGTACTTAAAGATAAATATTTCCATATAAAAATTATGTAGAAATTAAAAAGAATAAAACCAAATAATGGGTTTTAGTTTTTATTTTTGCCTGTTTTCGAGAATTTATATGATCGAGGAAAGTACATCCTATCGTGTAACCAATTAGCACGTTCCTTAGGCAATATCTTTACGTATAACATATATTTTTTTCAAGACTGTCATTTAGCAGAAAGTATGTAAAACATTAGATCTTGCAACCTTCAATTCCGTCTCTCTTGGAATACCTCACCTTAATAAGAAACATTATTATTAAAAAATTTGTACTTCCCAGCTTGTTATAAAACCTATAAAGAGCGCCAAAGGGACTACGAAGTATAATTTTCCATTTTGAATTAAGCCCTTGCTAAATCATGGTGGACATAAAAATGTCCCGAGACACAATATTCGTAGGCATTCATAAAAGATGGCAGAATCGTAAAATGCAAATGTTTGTCATTGGGTTGTCCAAGAATTCTCTATTATCGTAAATCGGGGCGAGTAGGGATCAAATTGATATTTAAACATTGTTTTATGTATTTGTTTTATGTAGGTACAACTAGCTTTCCGCCCGCGACTTCGTTCGCTTAAATTTCGGATTTTGGGGTCGTAGGTTTCTGAGCCTATTCATTACAAACAAACAAAGTTTTCCTCTTCATAATATTAGTGTAGATGTACCTAGATATCTAAATCCAAATATTTAACAGAATCCTTTTTTTTCAAAATAAAATCTTGTCTATGTTACTTGTGGCTAATGTGGCTTTCGAATGGTGCAAGAATTTTTTAAAACGGTCCAGTAGTTTCTGAGCCTATTCATTACAAACAAACAAACAATGTTTTCCTCTTTATAATATTAGTGTAGATGTAGATGTAGGTATCTAAACCCAAATATTTGAGGGAATCCTTTTTTTTCAAAATAAAATTTAGCCTATGTTACTCGTGGATAATGTGGCTTTCGAATGGTGCAAGAATTTTTAAAAAGGGTCCTGTAGTTACTGAGCCTATTCATTACAACCAAACAAACAAACAAAGTGTTCCTCTTTATAATATTAGTGTAGATAAAGAGTCATACAATACAATACAATAAACCTCGATTCAATAGAGTTAACGACCAAAATAGCTATTTAGTAAGACGGATAGATTATCGAAAAATATTAAACACGTATTTTTTATTTTACAAACATAAAATGACGATAATACTGACGATGATAGTATTTATTTCACCTGTGTTAAAGCTAACATATTTAAATATGGCTGCAAAGCGCGAAGTGCAGTTTCGTGTGCTCTGCCTACCCCATTATGGAATTCGTGTTAAAATTATGTACAAAAAACGAAACAAAATTTAATTTATTACTCAATTTCGATTGAGGACATCACTTCAGAATTTCAAAAAAAAAGGAAATACTGTCTATGTCGTTTTTATATCTGACATTAAATTTAAAAAAATTGCCAAAGGTAGCTATGGTCTGTTGACCCACCTCACCCCTTTACCATCCCAACTAACCCCTTTCACACTCCAACTGCCCTCGCGATGCATACTCACCCCATCTTACATTGCGAGAAGTCTCTTGGCACTGGTTATTATTTTATCGGCCTCTATTTCGTATCGATAAAATGATCGTAAATAATTATATTAAGACAGAATCTGATTACGAGAAAACGTATTGTTTGAGTATCTATGTACCACTGTTCAGAGTATTCAGTGATGTTGTAACAGATAGACAACATGTACATACCTACATACTTTATCTTATCTTACTAATACTATAAACGTGAAAGTTTGTGAGTATGGATGGATGGATGTATGGATGGATGTATGGATGGATGGATGGATGTTTGTTACTCCTTCACGCAAAAACTACTGAATGGATTTTAATGACACTTTACAATAATGTAGCTTATACATCAGAATAACACATAGGCTACAAATTGTAATGATATTCTGTGAATTATCCAATATACGACGATAATTCACAAGTAAGTCGGGCAAAATCTACCATTTGCGAGCTTTGGCGTCCGCTGTCAAAACCGTTGAAGTGGCGCGCATGCGCGGGGCAGACGTCACGCGTCGCTGAGTGCGCGACCCGAACGCGGGCAGACGCGTGAGGGCAGACGTCGTTGACGGTTGTGTTTGTTTTGCGAATTTTTAAGGTGCTAGCGATTTGTTAAAAAAGCTGTTATATTTGTCAAATGCGATTCAAAAATTATTTGTGTGATAATTTTAATGCCATATATTCTACGCCACGCAATCCGAAATACTTATTCTGCGCAGACGAAGTCGCGGGTAACAGCTCGTACATACATACATACATGTCATTAAATTTGCCAAAAGTACCTACCTATTGACTAGTAATTTAATAAAATTGAGCCGGGAATCATCCATCTAAAATTCAAACATTTAGTTAAGACGTAAGAAATTACGAAATTAGGTAGATCCCGGGTACTACAGTGACATCAGATTGCTAGCCTATGTATAGATATACATATATCTGATTATCGAGAATGCCTGTGCCCAAAAGTGGGTCGAACTTAGGCAGTTTTTAAGGATCATATACGAAGCAACGTTTTATCAAATAATGATAATTGCGATAGCCGTAAATTTTCATTAAAAAAGATACATTGCGATTACAAACTTATTTCTGCGGTCTTTTCGTTTTCCGGAAACAATTACCTAAGCACCTCAAAAATAAATATTTTTCCTGCATGTGTAGTAAAACCACACCCTTAATAAGAACTAATAAGAATATTCGAAGTACCCTAGGGACTTGCGGGCAATGAATCATCCGCCATGTTTTCGAGACGGCGAATACATAATAACTTTTTCATCACACTTGCTCGTCAATGGTGGTGTTACAAGCGCGTATCCTTCAGTACAAAGGCCTAAATTGTAACCGCGGGAGTTATCATTACATCCTATGGGAGGTAAAGTTTAGTTTTAAAAATTGCAAAAGTTAGTTTATGTACGTTAGTTCAGACTAAGGAGGTTACAAATGTAAAAATAAAACAATCTGCTATTAAAACTTGGCCAATTTTTAAATGCAAAATTAATGTACGTATTATGAAACTGTATTAATTTAATACTTTGGATGTATGTCAACGCGTTTTTTACTATGCATTTTTCGTAAATTTGTTTGAACCTTTTTGGTAGAATCTGGCTGTATGACCATTCGAATTCTGTACGAAACATAGTTCTTGTCTGTGGTATATAATTAAAAAAAAGTGACAATAGACCTAAACGCACTGACAGCAGTGACAGCGCGGACAAGGAATAGCGCGGCGCGGTAACGTGATGTCATGAATTTTCTTTAATTTTTAGTTTTTCCTCGCAAATGTGATGAAAAACATTGTGTGTAACACGGGGAGTAAAGGACATTATAAACTCGAGGCATAAATGCCCTCCGCCTGCGGCGTCGGGCTTCTAACAGCCTCTCGTTAATAATGTTCCATTTCCTCCCCTAGTTGCTCAATGTACTATTACTTATTTCGCTACACGCAATTATTGTATTAGGGAGACATAAGCCGAGTTGCCTGACAACTATTTAGTCCGTGAGTTAGAATATAGAAATGGTGTGTTCTCATTTATAAAAAAAAAGTAGCTTTCTGCCCGCGGCTTCGCCCGCGTGGAATTCGGTTATATTGCGGTATAAAGCGAACATTCCCTCGGGAACATCAATTTTTCCGGGATAAAAAGTACCCTATTATTTAATCCGGACTTCTAACTTTACGTCTGCAAAATTTCAAAGCAATCGGTTCAGTAGTTACGGCGTGAAAGCGGAACAAACAAACAAACAAACTCACTTTCCGATTTTAATATTAGTAAGGATGAAACACTCCCACAAAACAGACAGACACAGAAGTCAATCAAGTGTATAGTCAGGGCATCTGGATGTTTAACAGGTTGAACGCCTCCATAATTTGTTGGCATTATAGGAAAAACTTCACCATGAAGTTCAATACTGAGTATTTATGTCATGCTACTGGCTGGAAATTGTAATAAGGCCAATTTTAGAAGTGTCTCAACCTGCTAAACATCCAATTTCCCTGACTGTACTTAACGCGTTTTGACGTGGTTTCCCCAACGGAACTATTTCATTTGAAACTTTCAAAATATCAAAAATGGGCAAAGACTGTAAATGATAATTATAAGCGAAGTAAATTAAAAACAAAGTAGTGCGATTTATTCGTCGGATTCATCACTAGTTTTTAAATACCTAGGCATTTATTGTTATTAGGTACATAGGTACATACATATTCTCACGCCTGTATCTCAGGCGTGAGAATATGTATGTATTTATGTATGTCACCTTATTACACCGACACACAACACTAACAATATCAGATGCTCGCTCCGTATGTTCACTTCAAGGCTGACACTTATTTATGACAGGATTCCATGAGGACGAAAGCTTGAAGCCATCACCTCGGTTAATTTTTGTATATTTCTTGATTTCAACCGTTTCACGCACTATTCGCGAGTAATAATGTCGTTCTGTAGAGAGGATTCTGGGAAACGTCTAGAGGTAATTAAAACATAACGTGATCAAGTCCCGCGTATACATAAATACCTCGTCATTTCTTCAGTGGGTACCATAAGATTGCAGAACAACAATTAGGTCTGTAAACGTTTGTTAATTAGTTGTTTGTTAACTTACTTAACAAGCGAGAGTGAAGTTAAACGTATTGACTTACACCTAAATTAGGGGAAATTAGAGTATGTTGTTTCATAATTCTTCGCAATTAAAATCTTCCCTCACTGTAATTGTTGCGAGGAGTAGAAATTACCCAACGCCAATGAACACCACTGTCGAGAGCGTGAAGAGGTTTACTTGGTGGTCCATTATAGATAAATAGATAAGTAGATAGCTTAAATATATAAGATATACATGTTCTCACGCCTGTATTCCCAAGAGAGATAAGCAGAGCACATGAATTCAAAAATCCAGTGCCACGTTTTGCAATTTCAGGGTAATCAGATGGTTAAACGTGATATTGCAGTGACAGGTCGCTAGCCCATCCCCCACAATACACTAACCCTCTCCTAGAGTCGATCGATCTCTTACGACACCCACGGGAAGAAAGGGGAAGGTGCTATTCTAACCCGGCACCATACGGGTAGATACAGATAGATAGATAGATAGAGATTATAAGGTGTTACCAGAGCAATCGATCGGTCGTCGATCGACGGCATCGGTCGACGTCGATCGGAATTGATCGACTGAACATCTAGTGTATTCAAAACGATCATAAATTTTGTAATAAACTACTAACAATAGCATGATTCTAGCCTATCGCCTACAACCCGGACAATCTAGACAATTCAAATACAGAAAATTCCGACAAAGCCAAATCTCCGGAGAAACCTTAGTTTTACCATAAAGAATAAAGTGTCAAAAGTCCCCATTTATCCCACGTGAGCTATCCGTTTTCGAGAAAAATCCAAAAAACCTAAAATTTTGACATTGGAGCCCGAATAACTCCCTTAGCTCACATGAGATCAATGGGGACTTTTGACACTCCACACACTAAGGTTACTACGGAGATTTGGCTTTGTCGGAATTTTCTGTATACTGATCACTATTTTTATGTCTAACTTAACCGGGTCAAAAATAAACTGTAACCTACTTCCTGAACCACCCTTTACAAGGCAAAAAAAATGGAGACTCGATTGTTTCCACCGTTTTCTAAACACGAAATTTCGTTTTCCACAAGTGACCCTAATTACGATCTCCGACAAAGGGCTCAAAAAGCCAATTTCAATATTCATCATCTCGCTTCATTATCATACACAATACAGTCCCCTAACGCCGGACAAACAAACAAGAGTGTCTCCAAGCAGGACCTTTGCCGCCCTCGGGGCCGCCTAATGAACAACCACCTAACTTCTATCAATCACGTAACTTTAGGCCTTTTTGTTTCAAAGTTTAAATTGCTAGAAATATTTGGAGCCGATTTGCGGAGTCTGCATGAGTGGAAAGGACTCGCGAATAGTTTTGTTACTATGACGTCATTGGTTCTATGTGAGAGCAAACTCCAATAGACTCGCACCGCCAGCCAAAACTAGTGTTCCAAATTCGAAACTACTTTTCCTTCTATAAATTTTCATTTGTTTTGGATGTTCGAAATTTGAATGTATTTTAATGTCGATATCGATTTTCAACCTAAAATTATGCAGAACGTCAGTGGTCAAATCGATGATGGACTCGATAACGATTTCGTTTGCGAGTTATCTCAAAATTGTATGGAAACTGTGACAGCGCCGCCAGCGGAACGTTTGCACGACTGCCGTGGTCCATACAATTCCGTGATAACTCGCAAACGAAATCGTTATCGAATTCACCATCGTTTTCATTACACTAAAGTAAGGCCAACCAGACGAGATAATAAACATAAACAATGGTACCGTTACTGAGTTACGTGGCGGTAGTCAGATTATTATCTCTATCCTTATCACTCGTATGCAGTTATGGCGTCAACCTCTGAAACTTTGTTTACATTCTTTATTTTGTCTGGTTGGCCTTACTTTAGACGCTGTGAATGAGGCTATGATGTGTAAAGTAGTCGTGGTTTTGACTACGTAAGGATTCGTGTGCTCTGTCTACCCCCATTTGGAAAGACAGATACGATGTTTGTATTCATATAGGTATTCTTTATGCAGTCGTGTTGGAAATGCTCGCCGGGCGTTAGCAACTTACTTTGGAATCCATTTCTTTTTTTATTCCGAACTTGTCCTCTTTACCTTCATACATAATTAAAATCGTTTTGTATATCTTAAGCACGTGAAACTTCGCTTCGTAAAAAGTTGAAATGCAAAGTGGGCGTTTTGTCTCAATGTTTTATTTGGAATTTCTTTGCGTTAGCACGCGACGTTATGCTGGATAGTATTTTGTGGAAAGTATTGTTTAAGGAGAGTTTTAAAAAGGGTAATTTTTGGGAATTCTCTTTCCCCTGGTTTACTAAACTGTAGACAAAATAACAGAATGTGATGCATGTTCAATAAAATGTTCTTAAATAAGAAATAAAAAGCACAAAATACAGAGGTCTCGGCCCAGAATACCTTTTCTTACCATTCGGGGTCGAGACCTTAGGTCCGTGGGGTCCCAGCGCCACCAACTTAATGAAAGAGCTCTCCAAGCGGCTGGTTGATGCAACCGCAGACCGAAGAGCTCAACGCATCAGCATTTCGATACAGCGAGGAAACGCTGCCAGCGTCTTTGGAACCATGCCTCGGGGGTGCCCATTTTTAAATATAGTTTAGATTTCAATTTAGTTTTTTAAGTAAGTTGTATATGTATAATTTTAATTGTTTTTGTTTTGTACATGTTTTCCTGTCCTGAGAATAAAGATTTAGAAATAAAAAATATATTAATTTTTACAGGAATTAACAGACCCCTTAGCGATTTATGATTCCCTAGTGTCCATTACGGGAAGATAAAAAGGTGTGAAATACTTTAAGACTAAAAGAAACACTATTTTTGTATTCATCGCAGAGCTACTTTTGTGTATCCTTGTGAATTGTCACCATTAGATCTGTTACATCTGTAAATAGGTCGATATTCGTTGAGATAAGTGACGCCAAGAGAATGATAATTCTCTACCTAGAATTACCTGAAGCCCAAATTTCGGAGTACCCCTTCGGATTAGTACAGCAAAGCGCGAGTAGATTCGCGCGCGCGACAGACTATACAGGGTGGAAAAATCGAATGCCACATGAATGACAACTATCTTAAATATTGTAAACAGCACATTTTGTGTAAGGGAGACTTTCCTTTGTTTTTAAAAACAATGAATTCTGCATTTAAGGATTTATGAAAAATCGCTTGCCTCAGTCGGGACTCGAACCGGTCAAATATGACAAAAAATTAACTTGCCGTATTTTATGATGCCGATTGAAAGGGTTACTGATAAGGTTGATTTTTCTCTTAATAACAAATACAATCAGAATAACGGAAGGCCATGAAAATTTAGAACTAAAAATTAAAAACACTCAATAATACAATATTCATGTAAAATACCTAGTAAATTTTAGCGATTTCTTTTAAATCCTTAAATGCAGAAATTATTGTTTTTAAAAACAAAGGAAAGTCTCTTTTACACAAAATGTTCTATTTACAATATTTAAGGTAGTTGCCATCCATGTGGCATTCGATTTTTCCACCCGGTATACTTGTCACTATCTAACTAGAGACGTCAGAAAGTGACAGGTACACTATCCCTCGCGAGTGTTTGCTTTGCTAAGCCTAATGGTGTCGGGTTTGGAATAACACCTTACCATTTCTTCCATCATAGACGTCGTAAGAGGCAACAAAAGAAATAGTTGGTTATGTTTGAGACTCCTGAAAACACTAGTTCGGATCGAATTACTCGACTTCAGAATCAGAAATCATTTGCACTAAAAAAAACTACATTTAGACCACTAAATGGTAATGCTGCTTAAAAATTATCGCTCTGTCTCTATATATTTTTCTCGCTTTTATTCTATTTTTCTATCTCTATCTCCTTCGGTCTAATACCTGTCTCGATTTCTCTTTCTATTTATAATGTATCTCTCTCATTTGCTGTCTTTGTAATTTCGATGCGGCCTTTTTATTAGGAAGCCAGTTTTCTTTAACTAAAATGTATGGAGTTTTCAACTTTTTATGTTGGTTATGTTATCCTTATTCACACACGTCTATGTGCTTTACCCTGTTAAAAATACGCGCACGTTTTTAATCACACTTGCACGCAACGGTGAAATTCAAACAAGTTTTTTTATTACTCGCTTCGAATATTGTCCTATAAAACGTGTTGAATTTTTTATGAAGTGTCACAAATGGGTTTTTGGTCAGGATTTTTGAGTACGTAACCAAACCTATTGTAAAAAGAAACTGATAGTCTAGGAAACTAAAAAATGTTCATTAGTTAGAGTATTAAAAATAATGTGCACGTATTTTTTTTATTTATTTGACAAACAAAAAATTACAAGGGTTATTGTCAAGTTACCAAGGCGTGACGTCACAAGCGTCCACTTCGGAAGAAGGTTTATTCTCTAGTCTTGGTTGTCTATCTATTAAATTCATAGTAAGCGAAACGTCCCTGTGCTCGACACTCACCCAATACCTGGCACTAAACTTGCAACCTTATGTCATAGTGAGACAGGTGACAGATGGGTGTCATCTACTAGGGGTTGAGGCCTCGAGCATTGGTACGTTTACCTTGCAGGCTTTGGGGCTTTACCTAGTCAATTAATAAATAATAAATAAAAATGTCCCATAATGTATACTTACTTATTTTACCTATACGTTTGATTAGGCAGCACGTGAGATAGTAATCCATTTATTTTTTAATGACGTGTGTAATAAGTCACAAACAAACAGACAAGCAATCCTCTTTTTGCGTCCGGCGTTTTAGAGCAAATACAAAATAACACAATTTTTGAATAAAAAATGACGTCAAAAGTGGAAATTAGGTACGAAAACCATTCTGATAGCATTTAAAAATACTGAAAGCTGTTCGCAGGAAAGTCACAGAACCCTGTAAGTAATTCATAGCCTACAAAATGAGCACCCATTAATATTACTAACGACATTTTTAATTAGAGCTCCTACCGACTTGCGTGTTGAGCATCGCTAATACGGACCTAACCTAATAAAACAACTGGCGTATCTTTGTAGAAAACTCTCGGTGGTTACATCTTTTTGTGACCACAAAAAAGACCAAATATTCAGGTATTTATGGATAAAATATACAGATCACTCATTAAAGAGCGTTTGCATGATAATGATCCTATAATTAATGAAAAATATAATATTGCTGGTTACACCCATTTTAGGGATCCGTGCCCAAAGGATGGAAACGGGACCCAACCCCATTAACGAGACTTCACTGTTCGTCCGTCCGTCTGTCGTCAGGCTACAGCTTAGATACATCTAAAGAACAATGATAGGTAGAATAAAAACCAATCGGCAGAGGGCCTCGCGTCCGAAGTCGTAACAATGAGCTAAACTCGATTTAAAACGTGAGTTATCCATATTTTACAAGATGGGTTAGGTATACTGTTGAAAATACTAAAATACTAAAATAAAATAAATTTATTATTTACGGCGAGCTCCCATACAACAATCAGGATATTTGTGTGTTTCAGGGTCGATATAAAATAAAATAACAACAGGTAAAACCTTGAAATATTCACAGAATATTTAGTTGTATATCTACTTTTAAAGTGAATAATTAAATTAAAATAAAGCTAGTATTTAAGGGGGCTCCCATCCAAAAAACGTGATTTATTGCAGTTTTTTACTGGATATTAATAAGGGATCCCCTTGGAATGCATAATTATATTTAGACTATTATTCTTTCGCATAATTGATTTGGCATAATTAATTTTGGCATATCAGTACTTTGGCCTAATACTTTTTCGAAATACTACGCTAATAGCATAATTTCACTTGGAATAATTTGTATTGGCCGAATACACATTACGCATACTATTGTTTGGGCTAATAATTATTTGGCATAAATGTCACTATGCATAATTTAAAAACTCAGTTTCGTTGTTACCATGTATTTACTATTATTAGGTTAGGTTAGTATGAAATCCAGGAGCGAAGCGCCAAAACATCGCGGACCATCATCGACTTCGATTCAGTTCCTAAATAATACATAAGTATGCATAGCATTGGTATGAATAGCAATAATTACTACGAGCCATTGGTACAAAACGTTACTATTTTTTGGCATAATACCTACTGTTATGCATATTGATAAGATGCCATTTGATTATTATGCCTATTTATACTTATGCTCATAGACATTAGTCTTGATGACAATTATGCTTCCTGTATTTATGTTATGCGTTGAAAAATATGCGTAATGATGATTGCGCAAAAAACAATTTCGGCGAAAAGTGTTATGCGAAACAATATTAGTCTAAAAACTTTATGCCTTCCAATAGAGAACCTATTAATAACAGGAATAAGTAGACACTTAAAATTATGGTATGGGATTAGGCGATGAATGGTACGGAACCCTTCGTGCGCTAGTCCGACTCGCAGTTTGACTCGATTTATGTTAATGATTGTGAAGAATTCAAGAAAGCATAAAAGTTTTAAAATCCTATGATGCTGCGTTAAACGCGTCCACTGTTGCCTCCTAATGATATTCAATATCAAAAGTTACAAACTTGAACCGTTGTTTTAATTACAATTTTCTTTCACAGATGGCCGGAGTTGAGAAGTTAGAAGCAGGAGTTTAGAAGTACATAATGGGAGAAAAATGACAAGATAACAAAAGCACAATGGCGTCTATGACACGCTTTTACAAATTAATAATGATTCTTATATGGAGTCTGTGCTTTAGTACCAACGAAAGTTTAAACGACAAAGTCATTTCTGACAGAACTTTCAATGAATCGTTAGATAGCAACATAAATAAGTTAGATATCAACGAATACTTCGACAAAGAAACTAATCTATTCCGAGCGAAAAGATTAGCAGAGAAGAATGGGGATGATAATAAAGAACTCAACCGTACTGAGTACCTAGTAGCAAACCCAGAGAACAAAGCAATTCTGAATGTAATTAACGAAAAAGGCGATGTAGTTTCGAATCGATCTGACGCTGATTTTGCGAGAATCATTGGAGACGATGTCGATGAAACGACAGAACACGAATACTACAACGATACTGACTGCGTTGGTCAACAAGAGTATTGTAACATGACTAGAGAAGATTACATAAACATGTTGAACGACTACATATTCCCTCAGCCTTACGAATGGGTGTTGATAACTACACACGCCATAGTGTTTCTCATAGGACTAATAGGGAACGCGTTGGTGTGTATAGCGGTGTATAGGAACCATTCCATGAGGACTGTGACGAACTATTTCATAGTGAATCTGGCGGTGGCGGATTTCATGGTGATACTGATATGTTTGCCACCGACGGTCCTGTGGGACGTTACTGAGACATGGTTCTTTGGAGCCGCCATGTGCCGGATTGTTTTGTACTTTCAGGTGAGTCTTTGATTGTCTACTTAAATGTGTTCAACATCATCAGCCTATATACGTCCCACTGCAGGGCACAGGCCTCTTCTCATTATAAGAGGGCTTGGGCTATAGTTCCCAGCGTACACACAACGTCGAATTACTTCGTCGCTGTGTGTAGGTTTCCTCACGATGTTTTCCTTCATCGAATAGCTCGTGATAAATAATCAAATTCGATATCGCACATAAATTCCGAAAAATTCAGAGGTGCGCGCCCGGGGTTTGAACCCACGACCCTCTGCTTGAGAGGCCACAGGTTGAACCGATGGGCTACCACGGCTCTTAAATGTGTTACATAAACGAAATATAAACGTGAAAAGTCAGGACAGGCTATTTCTAGTAAATAAAGAAATGGGCTGGTGTGAAAGTAGATTATAGAGTCTAAGGATAGAGAAAATTATGCTTATTCGATTTGGTCATATAGAGAGAATGGATAAATGAAGATTTAATAGACAAATTTATAAGGGGAAGTGTAGATGAAGTGCTAGATTAGACATTTTGATGCCAAATTGGAGACTGTTCAAGAGTTCTAAAAGCCTACGAGCATGTGTGAAGAAATTAATTATTATGGACTTTCATGGAGTTATATCATGCTTGTAGAACAAAATAGTCTCTGCTTACCTCTGTAGGCAAGAGACGTGACAACATCTTGGTATGTATGTGACCATACCTCACGCATCTTTGATACTCGTAATGATGACATTTTTAATATCTTTTTTTAAACAATCAGTCGTCATTAGCCATCTTTCATGTTTCTTAATATACATAATGACGTTCTTACACTCAGATTGTAACAAAGACTTATTTAGAGCGAATGGGGACACATTTTCATCAAAGCGCATTTTCACAAAGGCTGAAGAATGTCTTTTCGGTGTCGAGGTAGGTATCTTTAATCTTTCCTTTCTTTTTCTGGGAAAAGCGCGCTCTAATTATCAAATTTAGGGATATTTAGCTTTTTTCTTAGTCCGTCTTTTGTTTACAAAACCACCGAGCCGGAAAGACAATTGAATAGCTCGAATTTTTTAAACAAAAATAATGACGTCAGCTCCTTTTCGCTTCTTATCTTCAACTGTTACTGTTTCATTAAATTTTGGGGATCCTTTTCGGTTCAAATTAATTACTTTAATGTTTTTATACTACTTTGATTTCACCCCCTTTGAGCTTTGAGATGATAAGCTTTGAGGTATTTGGTTTTCCGATTCGCTGTCAGATTTAGAGGCAAAGTATTAATTTATTTCTTTGATTTACCTAGCATGTCGGTAGGTGGATAATAAAATTATGTACTTTGGAATTAGCAGTACCTAATTGCTTGTAACTAATTTACTTATAAAATTGTTCTTCACACACATACACATATATCACGCATGTATTCTCAATAGGGGTAGGCAGAGCACACGAAACGTGACATAGACAAAACGATGACTATTATCACGCTTCGCAGCCACTTCTAGCATAGTTTTAGGTTTGCAAAGATGGAAGAGGTCAAATAGTGACAGGTTGGGAGCCTGTCGCCTAAAGCATACTTAAACCTATTTCCTTAGTCGATTCTTACGACATCCATGGAAGAAATGGAGAGGTGTTATTCTATCCCGACACAACACATTAATGAGCAAAATCGAATTTAGGTACCACTGCTATTCGGTGAAGGAAAACATTGTATGGAAACTTGCACACAGTGACGAAGTAATGCAATGTTGTGTGTGAAGTACCCCAATCCGCACTGGGCCCTCGTAAGAACTGTAGAGCAAGCCCTCTCATACTGAGAGAAGGCATACTGTGCCCAGCAGTAGGACGTATGTAGATTGGGTTGGTATTTAAGGGATCTTAATTTTAAGTGTTACTAATAAGGATTTCAATCCAATTCATTAAATATTGTCT
The DNA here is from genome assembly GCA_005406045.1 of Adoxophyes honmai. Classification (NCBI taxonomy): domain Eukaryota; kingdom Metazoa; phylum Arthropoda; class Insecta; order Lepidoptera; family Tortricidae; genus Adoxophyes; species Adoxophyes honmai. The sequence continues at coordinate 56,961 of BHDV01060339.1, read as the reverse complement.
CAAAGTTTACCACAGCGTACTTTGATCTAGTAGAAAAATCCTTAACTCATTTCTCTTACTCAGTGTAATTCCAAAAGTTCGATATTGAGGCAAGTTTTTTCATTATTTTGATTTTAAATTATATCTTTCACGACAAAAAATCTTCAACGTTCATTTTTCTTTTCAATTTAGATCTTGCAGATTTCGAAGACGATTTAATTTTAATGAAACCCACCTAACCTACTAAAACCGAACAATTTCGAATGGAGCTCGTAAACTGAGGGCTCTGTGCAAAACAGACATAGGTATTTACTCAGGACTTTTCATCAACCGATCATTGACCCACCATCGGGAGCAAAGCGTTAGGGTCAATTCACACCAGAAGAGCGGAGAAAGGCGGCGAAGCGCAGCGACCCGCTCCATGGAGAATGCGCGAGGATTCCTGCGACTGCTCGAGAAGCCGCTGGAATGCGTAGGAAGTCGCTGGAATTTACATATTGATATAATGACAGCGGCCGTCGCAACTACTCGAGCATCCTCGGGCATTCCCGCGACAGCTCGCGCAGTTGCACGGCTTTGTTTATGGAATGCGCTGGAATTCCCGCGGATCCGCGGGCATACGCGCGCATCTTTAGAGTTTCTCATGCGATAATAAGTCTTATTGTAATTAAAATAAACTTGAAATTCTCATGACACTGAAACTGCGCTCCGCTGAATGTGAATTGAGCCTTACGGCAACAGCTAGCCATCGCTCTTTTTGTGCACATTTTAATCTTTTATTTTTCACAATGAGTCTTTGACCTTTTAACTTTTAAACACATCCGTGAAAGTTAGTGAGTATGGATGTTTGGATAATTGTTACTCTTTCAGCCAAAACTAAAAAAATCTGAAATGCTCCCGAAAAAAAACAAAATGTAAGCAGACGAAGTCGCTGGCGGCCGCTAGTGAGTTCCTATTTGTACGGAACCCTTAAAAACCACTTAATCGAACCTTAAGAGGGATCAACAGCCCACGCTTCTTAATTAGCTATTACAAGCACACAACAAAGTGCCCTAACTCTTTAAGCGAAGGGTGAAATTAGCGTGCACATTACACAAATGCTTTGGACAGAAATTGATTGTCAAGCGACTTTGATCGAGGAGGGCTAGTCGAGTCTTCTGTTACCCAATTAATAGTGACCTTTAATAATACTGATGGGTGGAAAGAGGACGGGTCAAGTGTAACTGGACTTTCAAAGTCTGCGAGTAGAAATAGATTACTGACGTATTGTTCTGTTGTGTTGGCCCTCGGAGGAATAAAAACAGGAGAAGGCGTCGGTTAACTTAATTGCAGCAGAGGATGGGGTATAGTATAGGTACTGTGAGGCCCTGCGCAGACGACAGACAATCCGCGACGGACTTTTTTGTTTGTGAAAATAGAACCTATGGAATTATATGCAGTGACGCACACGACGCGCAAAAAGTCAAGCGCACAATGCATACAATCCACGCAGACTTTTTGTGCGCCGCAGACTAGATCGCACAAAAAGTTTGTCGTCTGCGCTGCCCCTAAACTGCATACGTCATACGTCATATCCATACGTCACTTAACACTTACGTTCACAAAAATTCACTTATCATCTTGGAGAGCGTCCATAAATTAAGTGTTTTTTTTTTCAATTTTCTGTATCTCCCTCCCCCTCGTGAAATGTGAAATTTTATTCAACCCCCTCTCCCAACCCCCAATCTCACACGTGAGGTTTTTTTAAATGTGAGTTTCTTACGTAAACGCGTTGTATTGTTATTGTAAAAAGAAAAAAAGGAAGGGAAAAAAAAGTAAATCACGTAGCTAACTTAATATAATATTAAGTATATAGCTAGCATGGTTATCCTAGTGCTGGGCAAACTTTAAAACAATGTTTAATTTTTCTTCGTTCGAATACAGTCATGAAGTGTCAAATGTAAAGCGCCATCCACACTTAGGTTTTTAAGACCTTTTAGACAATGTTCTATCTCGATTAAGTACACCAAATAGTCGTTTTTTTTTTGTTTCAAACAAGAAAAAATGCGTAATATTTGCCGTGATCCTTCCTCTTTCCAACGTAAGATTAGATAAGATTTGACTCGACCCCCTCCCCCTTAAACACCTCACGTAATTTATGGACGCCCCCTTGATGGCCCGATAGCTCAGTGGTCAGAGAACCTGTGAAGCGTAAGGTCCTATATTCGATTACGGGTCAGAGCAGTACGTCTAGTGTGTTCAAAACGATCTTGCAGTCGATAACGATTTCGTTTGCGAGTTATCGTAAAATTGTATGGAAACTAAGACAGCACCGCCAGCGGATGGTTTGCACAACTGCCGCGGTCGATACGTCTCCATACAATTCCGCGATAGCTCCCAAACGAGTTCGTTAACGACTGCGTGATCGATTTGAACACACTAGACGCTCAGATGATCGTATAATGTTATCTTAACGTAAGTTTACATATTGACTAGTCTAGTATCAATAGCACTGCCATTAAACTGCCTATTTTGAGACTAGGCGATTGGTGTAGATTGTATAATGACAATTATATAATGCTGTTATAGTATACGATCCCGGTATACAACGACCTTCACCGAGCTTGGTTAGTGGATCAAAAACACTTTATAGGTATTAATTTAATAAACTTATAAAAAAAAAATCGATTATATCTTCACTACTATATCTATTTTTAGGGTTCCGTAGCCAAATGGCAAAAAAACGGAACCCTTATAGATTCGTCATATCTGTCTGTCTGTCCGTCTGTCCGTCCGTATGTCACAGCCACTTTTTTCCGAAACTATGAGAACTATACTAATAAAACTTGGTGAGTAGATAATTGTGTTCTGTGAACCGCATTAAGATTGTGACACAAAATTTTAAAAAAAGCAACAAATTTTTAGGGTTCCCCATACATGGAACTGAAACTCAAAAAATTTTTTTTATCAAACTCATACGTGTGGGGTATCTATGGATAGCTCTTCAAAAATGATATTGAGGTTTCTAACATCATACCTAGGTACTCTTCCAAAGCGAATAGTTTGCGCGACAGACGCTTACAAAGTTGAAAAAGTTGTGCCCCCCCCCCCCTCTAACTTCTAAAATAAAAAAGTGATAAATCAAAAAAAAATATGTGATGTACATTACCATAAAACTATCAACGAAAATTGGTTTGAACAAAATCTACCAAGTAGTTTTTTTTTAATAAATGAAATTAAAATTTATCATTAGTTCGAAAATCTGTCACTAGATGGCGTTGTAATCGGTTTGTACGGAACCCTCAGTGCGGAAGTCCTACTCGCACTTGGCCGGTTTTTTTACACCCTTGGTTACATTATTGACGATTACCAAGGATCTCTAATTTTTTCAAAATGAAACGTAGCCTATGTCAATTTGGAAGAATGTAGCCATAATGTAGCATTCTAATAGTGTTTTTTTTTAATCGGCCCAGTACTTTTTGAGCCTATTCACTACAAACATACAAAAATACAAACAAACAAACAAATCATTCCTCTTTATAATATTACTGTAGATATGGTTGCCTAGCAAATTTCAGTTCAGGATATATTTAATAAATTTTTAATAATTTTTTATAATGTTTCACCGGTTTGGTTAATATGTAAATTTTATACCAATCAAAATAAATGTATGCAACCCATACTATATGCAAAAGTTAGGTTGCACTTTTCTGTACCAGACCGGTAAATACAAAAAGTATGCTTCAGGCGACCGTCTAGCAACTTGTCACTATTATACCTCTTTCATTTTTAAACCTAAGTTTGGGATTAATGGTCACGAAACGTGAAATAATCGTGATTTTGACATTGTACGAGTGCTTTGACTACGCCATTTTGGGAATACAGGCGTGATAAATAAAATAAATAAATATCACTGGACAATTTTTACACCAATCACCTAGTCCCAAAGTAGGCAATTTAATGCCTGTGTTATGGGTACTAGACAACGGATAAACTTACTTATATATAGATAAACATCCAAGACTCGAAAGCAAACATTCGTATTCATCATACAAACATCTGCCCCGACCGGGGATCGAACCCGGGACCTTAAGCTTCACAGTCAGGTTCTCTAACCGCTGGGCTATCCGGCCGTCGTGATATTTGTGTGTAGGTACGTATGCACAAAGAATATGCTTAGTTTATTTAATACCCGAGCTAAGAATCTCCAAACGCGTGACAGGCTTCAAACTCATATGTAAATTTCACACGAAATACAAGCCTTTAGTATTCATAATACCTGTCTAAGGCGATAATACACGTGCCTAACTCTTACAAAGGCACGTCTTGGCAACGCGTGGTCGCGTAGTCTTTACTACCTCGTGTATACCAAGCTTTAGTCGTATGTTGATAATGATAATCCACATTGCAGTATTAACGCAAAGCGTCTGCGATCTTCCTTTGTCATATTTGGGTAGCGAAGGCTGCATATAATTTTAACCACCTTTTCTTAATGTCAGGAACGTATTAAGTAAGTACGCTGTATTTGCGGAGACAAAAACTGTTTGACGTTTGACCAACAACAGAAGTGACACTGTTAACAAAATAACCATTGAACTCTTCGTAACTTTTGAAAAATTCAACTTCTCGGATGTTTTGAACTTGTAGGCAGAATACGAATTTATACTAAACGGAAATTAACCGTAATTTTTTAACTTTTTATGGGCCATCCTAAATACTTCAAAGTCTATTTTTTTACAGATGCCATTAACCTATCAGCGTTTACTTATTGTTTCTGTCTTGATTGAAATTGTGTCAATAGTGTTGTTTGAATCACTTTTTTTTTAAGTGTTCAGTTTAAGTACATACTTAACAAAATAAGCTGCAAGACTGTATTCCCAAACTTATCGTAGTTAAAGACGTTATTTCATCTTGATAAATATACGGATCACTCACGTTTTTAATCGACGTGTGCCAGTATCAGTTTCGTCGAGCACGAGCAGTCGCGCGAATAGAGCGGTGGCGAACAGTGCGCGTTTGGCAGCAGTAGCCGCCGCGGCTTATAGATGAAGGGCTACGAATTAACACGAAACATGGCGAGCTAAACTGGTTTTAAATCGTCAGTTAAGTATCCGTATATTTTTAAAAATGAGTGAGCCTCACGGTAGTTTAACGTTCAACGTCCGCTAATTATCTGCTTTTTTACCAATTTTTAAACAGATATAAGTATGTAAAAAGTACATACATACATACATACATAACCGTCACGCCTTATTCCCTGCGGGGTAGGCAGAGACAACAGAGCGCCACTCGCTTCTATTCTGACATACCTCTTTCGCTTCACTAACATTCATCACTCTCGTCATACACGCTCGACGGTTTCGGGTACTCTTAATTTGGCCTCCCTTTAGCACATCGCCGATCTGGTCGATATGCGTTCTACGAGGGCGCCCTCGACCGACTTGCCCTAACACACTTCCCTTGTAAATTTGCTTACATACCCTTGCTTCATCCATTCTCTCCACATGCCATGTTTGGTTAATATGTAAAAAGTGTCAGGTACCTATTAGATAGTTTATAATAGCGATAATTATTTGTGTTTATTAGGATGTAATGTTTATGTATTGGATATAATTATTTATATATGTTAGTTTAGATTAAATAGTTTTAGGTTTATCTCGTTTACTTCTCTTTTTTTTGTGTGTATGTCTACTCTATCAAGATTTCCTGTCAATCACCCGAAGGTTAACTGGAAGAGATCCCCTCGGGGATAAGTTCGCCTTTGTGCATAAGGCTGTTCTCGAGCTAACTGTTTTTTGTAAGTGTTTTTGTGTACAATAAAGAGTCATACAATACAATACAATAGGTACAATAGATTTTTTCCTGAGGCAAAATACCTAAACCTTCCTTAAATTCCACTCACGGTATCTACGGAAGAAATGGAGGGGTGTTATTCTAAAGCCGCGCCAATACACACCACAGCCCCTTAGGGTTTGCTTAAATATGTATAGTCTTCAAAATTACCTTGATTTCTTGTGAAAATGTGTAATGTTTGGTTTATGGGCCGTTCTCCAGCCGTACGATTTTTCGTGTTCTCAAGTTCAACTACCTGTGAAATCCAAATTTTAACAGATAACCTTATAAAAAAAATATCTTACGTAATTCACACTTTATTCTGCTCAGAATAAGTCTAACAATAGTATATTCTTATTATTAAATGCGCGAAACAAAAATCTAAAGTCAGAGGAGTCCACATTTTGGCCTTGTCCCACCTCCAAAATTTGTTAGTTGATGACATATACTTCGAAAACTAAACGCGGAAACTATAGGTTTTTGTTGTTCACAGCAAGCCAATTATATGATAAATGAAATCCTATTGCCTAAATAGTTATTATTACGTTAGTTTATTTTTAAAACCATTTTTAAAAAGTGTCCCGAGTTTTGCGTCTTAACCTAATTTGGCCATAAAACGCGTCGTACTGCTCAAACGCACACTCCGAGAGACATCGACGATACGTTCCTAGAAAGAGTCTATCACGCCGCGACGGCCAAATAGTGCGAACCTGTGACTTATTGTGTCGCTGCCATATTACGAAGGAAAGAAAACAACACGATTTTTTTGTCACAGTTGAAAGTGATTACCGTTTTATTTTTTTCTCGCATGTTTTGTTGATATATTTAACTCGGATTATTTTGACATATTAAGCAGTGTTATAATTACAAACACAAAAAATATTGAGTTCTTATTATTAACCGTTTTGAAGTAATTAATTAAAAACTAAATTGCTCACGTGATTACCGCGATGGTGATTACCGTTATTTGAGTGATCTCCGTCGTTTTATAGACGTGGTAATCACTATATCGGTTATTTATTGAGTTATTACTGTAAAACATAAGTTTTAAATAGTGTTTCTCTTGATTATGAATATTACTCTGTGCAACACAAAAAAAAATACACCTAATTAAAAAAAAATAATTTCACGTATCTTTTTTCACATCAATGGTTATCATAAATTAAAATTATTATACTACTACTCAAGATGTTTATAATTCAAGGCTATAAATGTATAGCATAAAGAGTCTTGTGATATCTATCAAAAAACGTGATTTCGTCCCATTATTTGTACTTTTGTGATTACCGTATTATATGAAAAAAGAAAATTTAATTATCTCGATAATTATAAGGTTTAAAGTGATGCCTCCTTTTGCAAAACGTTTGAGATGTGAAGCATTTTTCGATTTATTCATAAAAACACAGATTAACATAAAATGAAATTATGCTACGGAGTGTCACGCAAAACAGCCTTGGTCGTGGAATGGCCCTTATGTCAGACATTTCTGCGCAAATGTTGAAAAGGCTCCTTCAAATGGATTTATTGGAGTGAACATAAAGTGTTGGCTCCTCTTGATTGTGGCGTTTGTGTGTTTTTAAAATAAGAAATTGTGGAAATATTCCCACAAGTTTTTAAACGTAACGAGCTGAGCTCGGTTGATTATTTGCTGCAGTTGTTAACTAATTTGCAATGGAAACAAAAACTGAACAACAAAGCTTTGTGATTACGCAAATGCCATGCTGATGTTTGTAAAAATCAAAAAACGTGGTATATAATTTTAGATGAAGATATCTAGATACAGTCATGTATTGATGAAAGAGATAAACATAATAAAGCCAGGTTGCTAGCTTGTTGTATTGTAATACTAATTATAAAAACATTGTTTTTTTAGTTTTAAGGTGGCAGGTTGCTAAAATATCATCCTCAGCCTATATACGTCCCACTGCAGGGCACAGGCCTTTTCTCAGTATGAGAGGGCTTGGGCGATAGTTCCCACGCGGGCCCAGTGCGGATTGGGAACTTCACACACAACGTTGAATTACTTCGTCGCTGTGTGTAGGTTTCCTCACGATGTTTTCCTTCACCGAATAGCTCGTGATAAATATCAAATTTGATAAAATATACTTTAATCTATATCCTTAGTCGCTTCTAACGACATCCACGGAAGAAACGGAGAGGTGTTATTCTAAACCCGACTCCACACGGAAATTCCAATTTTCTTCCCGAAAATTACTCATACGCAAAGGGGATTGCTTCGAGTATGCCCTCGAGATCAACTGCGAAGATGTCAGCATCCATCATCAGAATAACCGTAAGGAATCAGCGAGATAACATGGAGAAATGTTCCTTATCTCTTGAATATGAGGCTTATGAGGCTGAATATAGAATAAGTATATACCAACGCGGCTTAAAAGATCGCGTATTACTTACTGTACTAAAGTATCGATTGATAATTCTCATGGTGCTCTCACATTGGCTGTTAAAAATGTTATATAACGTTACAAAAACATTTTGGTGTACACCGTGGGAGTTTATAACCCGATAGATTTAAATCAACTATCTCTGTCTACCCCTCTAGGGAATACAAGCGTGAGAATATATGTGTATGTATTTAAACCAAATATTTTAGAGCCTAATTAGCAGGGGTCGGATTTTTCATCGCGTGGTTAGATGAAAGAAAACTATGGAGTCGATATTAAAACTAAACTTTAATTCATACCATTTTCTTAGTCCCGTAACACTTTGCCCCTTTTGCAGGTTGACAAATTGAAAATCTTAATCGTAAATTAAACTTACTAAATGTAATTAAAATATGGAAAAATTTGCCATTATCCACTCGTTTTACAATTGTAATTTTAAAATGGACGATGCACATGCCATACCTTGTCGAGATTTTGAGGCACTCATTCCTGTAGCTACATGCTTTATGAATGTTGGAAACTACAAGCACATTATAAAAGTAATGTTTTATTTTACTTTATTTTTATTTACAATATAATTTATTTCTACTCATATGATTTATTTTATTAATAACTAGCTTTCCGCCCGCGGCTCCGCCCGCGTGGAACTCGGTTATATTGGGGTATAAAGCGCCATCGATCTATCATCTATCGATCGGTCATCGATCGATATCGATTTATCATCGATCGATAATCGATCTATCAAGCAAACTATACTTTTGTTTCCCCACGAGAACTTCAATTTTTCCGGGATAAAAAGTAGCCTATTATTTAAACCGGACTTCTATCTTTACGGCTGAACAACAAACAAACAAACAAACAAACAAACAAACAAACTCACTTTCTGACTTATAATATTAGTAAGGATTTAATTTGAGTTGTTGTGAATGAGTATGAGTATGGTTTACGTAACCATTTAATTTTAATATCTACTCCATAAGTTTTCTTTCATCCAACCATGCGATGAAAAATCCGACCCCTGCGTAATTAGACTATAATACCTACATAGTGGCTGGAAATTAACCGTGAATATTTTAACCAGTGGTTGGCTAAATGCGTCTAAAAATCCCTGTAAAATATTTTCTTAAAACTTTCATTATTGATCTTGTGGGAGACAAATGTTTCATCGCTTTTCAGGTCGTTGCGCCCTGTGTTTCACCTACCTTACGTCCCGTACGCCAGTCCCGTTAGTCGGAGAGTACATACAATCGTACATGCAATCATTTCACATAGCAATGCTACGCGGTTGACTTAGAGTCGGAGTACAAAAGCTTGAGCATTATTTTCAGATTTTGGAAATAACAATTTTGTAGAATTTTCGGACGCGTTAACCCGATCGCTGGTTAAAATATTACACCCTGTAAAAAATGTGAAAAATGGTCCGAAAAAATATAATCGAAGAGACTGTGCAGTACCTGAGGACTGTTATTTAAAAAAAAAGATCTGAATACAATCGTCCCAATTCGTACTTATCTAATTCGTAACTAACCTAAATATTAAACTATTAATTAATTATTATACTGCAGATGTCCCTCCATGAACATGGTTGTTAGCCAGTTTTATCTACCCTATAAAAAGGTTTCACTAAGGATAAAGCTCAACGACCGTAATTTTGTGAGTCATGAGTAGCAGAATTTCGGCCGCAAAATTTCTACTGCATACGTTTTCATACAAAAATGCAGTCGGTGCCACACTACGACGCAAAATGAGTTCAAAATTCAGTAGATCGTAAGATAAGTGACCGAAAACTCACGACTCGCAAATTTTCTCGCAAAATTACGCTTCACCCTGAGTACCGACAATGTGTTCCCTGAAGTAAAGGTCTACTCACAAAAAAACGCAATTAATTTAATGAAACTGGTTCTGAAATTGTCATTATCTAAAACACACAATGGGACCTATGATGATATAACATTATTTTACTCGTAGTGTCGTCAAAAGTAAGTGGTGGTATCTTTCGGGTTACGAACGAAATAATTCAACTTAAGTTTAGGCCTTCGAAGCCAAAGATTCCTGGTTTTTAAATTAAAATTTCAGTAAAATTTAGCATCAACATATTCAAGTTACTTTCAATTCTCGTTGCATAGCCGTGCGTTGTATGCATTATTTTCTTTTCTCCTTCCTAAAAGTGGCTTGTTTGTTCACAGTCGGTCTCCGTGACAGTCTCCGTGCTGACCTTGACCTTCATCTCAGTAGACCGCTGGTACGCAATCTGCTTCCCGCTCAAGTTCAAGTCCACCACCAGCCGCGCCAAGACTGCCATCCTCATCATCTGGTTCATGTCTTTGCTGTTCAGTAAGTATACCATTGGCTTAGGTCCTAAGCTCTGCGCAGACGACAGACTATCTGCGATGGACTTTTTAGTCTGTGAAAATAGAACCTATGGAATTACATGCAGTAACGCACACGTCGTGCTAAAAGTCCGGCGCACAATTTATGCCATTTTTTTGCCGGAGATTCGAACGCACAAAAAGTTTGTCGTCTGCGCTACGTCTTTGTCTTTTGAAGGATCTCCTTGGGTCGGATAAAGTTAACATGCATTGTAACGTTAGGCGACATTTGGTAGGTAAAAGTTTTGGAGAACTTACTAATCAAGCTCCATTTTGTATTTAGGTAATACCTAGTAGCCTACTAAAACCGACACACCCCTTTGTCTTCTCAATTTGTAACCCAACTACCCCCCAAATCCTTATTCTTTCCATTTAACGGTGGATACTTTATGTTTTTCTGTTGTCTCTTAATATTTGTTAAAGCAATTGCTTCGTCTGTTTTAAAACGCATTTGATCATCTACTTCTATTACTTTTCTTGTGGTTTCGGAAAAAATAGTTTTTATTTATTTCTTTGTTATTTGTCTTGGATGATCTGTTGAAACAACTATTAAGGATAGGTACAAAAGTTATTCTTACAAAGTCTTACTTATCCTTAGATTTATTATTTCCTGAACGCCGTCACTATTGTTATCCCGCCTTGTTTACAATTACATAATTTGGCTGCAAGTTGTTTGCCCTAATTTAATATACTCGAATCCTAATGACATAACTTTGTATTCTATAACGGATGCTATACTAATAATAAGACATAAATTTTCACTTGCCAGAATTGTAGGTCCCGTAACGATACGTTTGTTATTCCTATTATCAAGTGCTCTAAAACTGCATGCCTAATTTTCAAGCGCCATAGTTGCAATTTGCAATTCACTTCGGATGCGTTAAATTATTATACTTGGGTTATTGTATAATTCCAGCCTATCCTACCATTTTCGGTGTTTGACCCATTTTGACTCTAATGAACATGGTCGCAATACCTATCAAACCTAACCTATACTTTTCGATTTTTGTCACTCTTTCACGGCTCTTTCATTTCTTGCAAATCTCCTTACTTTGTCCGGTGTGACAAAAACATTAGAGATAATAAACAGTATGATAAGTGTTATGTACCTATCTAATGTTAGAGACGGGGAACATTATGACCCTAGAACATTTTGGTAGGTACGTACAAAATATAATACTTTTTTCTACGGAAATATCTTGTTTACAAACAGACACGTAATAGAACTAATGACATCTGAGACTACTTATGACGTAACTTGAGTCGGTTTTCATAGTTGAAGTGTAATACAGAAGTTTCGGAACCGTTTCCTGAGGTAAATTAAGACAATGCACAACTTTTGCTATCAGTCATTTACATAATGTTTGCAAGTTTAAAGACAGCTTGACTTGAATAAGGTTGTTTACAACTGTCAGCGAAAACTTAGACTCGGAAACTGATGTCAAAATAAAACGATTTACTGGCACTACAGGAAGTTCTCGGGTGTTTTATTGAAGGTTGTGACATAACCAAGATTTCGAATTCCTGGTTGGCAAATTTTAGCAAACTAGTTTAAACATTGTTTCGTTCTACTTAGTGTTTAAACAAGGAATGTTACTCAAAGGATATGTATAGTTTAGGCGACAGGGATATAATTTAGTTTAGGATAAATTAAGTTATTTTTATTAATAAGTGTATTTATAGTCTGTTCCTTTTAGGTATTTGATGTAAATAACATGTATACGATTATGACGAAATAAATACATTTGGCTTTGGTTTTGTCTCCAGACGTTCCAGAGCTGGTGGTCCTCCAGGTCCAGAGGAAGATCGAGCTGCGGTTCAACGTGCAGTACTTCATGCAGTGCACGCCCACGTGGTCCGACGAGAGCGAGCTCAAGTGGAGCATCGCCAAGGCGCTGTTCCTTTACACGTGAGTGTTCCAACAAAAAAATCGGTTGTCTGTAAAATCGGCTTACGGACGATGGTTGAACGTGACAAGAAAATACTGATGGAACGGTTCCATTTTTCAAAAGAAATTTTTTAATTTTATTTTGAATGAATTACTACAGTATATTATATTAAAAATAACATATTTTAAAGCATGCATTAAAAAAAATACAAAAAGAACTCTTTCGAACCGGATTTGAACCAGTGACCTATTCCTCTATAGTTCACCGCTCTACCAACTGAGCTAACGAAGCTTGAGAAATGGAGTTGAAATTCTGATAAACTTTCTGCAACGTAATTGGTTTAATGGGACGCCTCAGATCGACGTAACGCCGCATACGTCATGTTTTCTCGTGCGTGCAGCCGGCTCCATCGAATTATAAGACGTTGTCACGTCAATAATGTTATTCAAGCCAAGGATACACTAGGGGACAAATGTCCCGCAACACGTGTCCAGCAACGTCGGGCGAACTAGCGCGACGTTGCCGGACTTCGCTCGACATGTCGCACGACACGTACGCGGATATACCTAAGTCAGGCGATGTCGCCAGATATGTCAGGCGAAATCGGCCGACTTCGCCGACACGATGTTGCGGGACATTTTTGGCCCCTAGTTTATCCTTGGCTTCAACGTCACACAACACAAAAACTAACTTGAGACTCATAGCGAAATACAAAAAATACACTCATCATCATCATTATTATCATTATAGCCATAAGACTTCCGTTGCAGAACATAAGCCTGCCATTTGCTCATACATCCACGTGAAAGAAAAATCAAAAGTGAAAAGACGTTAGTGTATCCGTTTAACTCACTATCACACAACATAAACAGGCTAACATTGTTGTGCACCCAACCATTCAACCTTTTACAGGCACTTTTATTTGGATTAGAGTTCGATACTAGGTATTACAGTCTGGCATACCCACGGATCAGAATAAAGAAGGTTGGATAGGCAAAAGTCACACTTTTGTTTGAAAACCAGCGTCGCCACCTGTCTCCCACCAAAGAACTCCACTACACCAACAATAATAATAGATACACAATTACGTACACTAATACACGTAGAATAAAGAGCTGCAATTGGTTCGCACACTCCGTCGAAACTGCGTACGTACTAGACAACTACCCGCACAAGATTCACTACAAACTCAACTCCGGCGAGGCCGCGATCGAGTTGAAGAACCGTGGTTATTTTGCTTGCTTCGTTACCCATTGCGCGTCAAATGTATCTTCACCCGCAATATTTGCGTACTTTAACAGCAATGTACATTTTCTGTTTTTCTTGGCGTAATTGTTGTTTCTACTTAGAATTTCATAATTAGAAATAGTTTTTTCGATAAATATACTATAAAACGAAGGTTTTATGCTTATCGGTGAATATAAATTACTCCTTGCTTGGTACTTGACGTCTGACTCTTTAACCTACTCGTAGCAATCGTACAATACGGCATTTTCAAAGGATTTTAGCGCAGTTCCGCACTGCGATGCAAACATCATGCCACTAAAAGTTCTTAAACTATGATTCTCTAACCTCCTGCGACCCAACTTTAAAGAGGGTACTTCCGATAAAGACCCAATGTCTTACTACTAGGACAAAATAAGTGAAGTACTGAAGGCCCAGAACAAAAATTGTTCATATCTTGGTAACCACAACAAATATAGGTGTTATATTTTAAGGGTACTTTAATATAGTTTTAGGCTTGCCAGAGAGAGAAAAAAAAACTAAAAATATTTTGTTCTTTATTTATCACATTGGGTCGCTACATATATACTAGAAGGCACAAGCCAGTCTTCCAAAATGGAAATTTAAACCCTTGAGATAACTAAAAATCAATTAAATAATACTGTCAATGACATTACCGAATCTTAATTATGTGTTTTTAGTCATCATAATGGCGTCTATAATTAAAAACTTAAAAAAAATAAAAATTAACCAAAAACAATCTTGTTTAAATTGACTGAAAAATAGTATTTGGGACTAGTTCAGTCTTTTTTCATGGCTTTAATCATTAAATTTACCACTATAGTCTAGTAAGATCTCAAAAATTGCAAAAAAATCTTGCAAATGCAAAAGCATCTTACTCGTCTTTTTAGAAATTAGATTGTTGAAGTATCTCAAATACTTTACTATCTTTTAAATCTGTAACATAGGAATTGTGTCAACCCAATAGACCCTAGACCTTGAAGAAAAATGACGAAAAATATTTAAAATATAAGAAAAAGGTTACTAATAAATAAGATAAAAATAAATAACAAACTCTATAAATGCCTAGCGTACTAGTATTAGTACAAAATAAATGTCACTAAAAAAAAATACTGTTATTCACGAAATTACGGTAAAATAATTGTGTTCACCCCAAATTCGGCCCTTTACCTTGAAAAAGAAACAAAATCTCGCTAATTTAACATAAAGATTTCATAGATTTATATAAGTTAAACTCACCACCTATCGTTTTACGCGCCATCGCCTCAAGGTTTAATGACATTAGACCGAAGTAAAACTTCCCCGCTCCTTGAAAGCAGTGCTGCCACAATGCCAAATATATCCAGAGACTAAACGTCAAGTAATACACGACGTAGCGTGTAATTCAAACGCGGTAGATGACGGGAAATATTTTGTTCTAGTACTATCACAGTGGGTCATTGCTCCAAGTCTCTGTTAAAATACTTGGGCTTTCACTGCAAACTGATTTTGTTCTACTATTATCACTTTGAACCCCAAGAGGCTAATCATAGCTGTGGTGCGGCTGCCGTGCGCATATTGCCAATCCAACCTTCTTTGTCTAATCCGTGGGCATACCGTAGCGAAAGGAAAGTGAATCAAATTAATTTTATTCTGATCACCAACGTCCTTTGTTCTAGGTTGCCGCTCTTACTGATGATGATAGCCTACTGTCAGATCGTGCGAGTACTGTGGCGCTCTGACAACATTCCAGGACATTCGGAGTCACATAAACTATGCACCACGCCAACGGGGCAGAACAACTGCAAGAACTGTAAGTAACCTAGCAAAAAAAAGAAAAAAAAAACGGCCAAGTGCGAATCGGACTCGTCCGCGAATGTGAATGAGTGCCTCTGTTACCATCGATATCGATCTAAAAAGAGGAAAAAGTCATACGTGTTTTATGGAAGCCCCCTTTAAAAAAACTCTCTGAAATACCCTCTGACGTCTTACCTCGCTACCGCCTCTCATTCTTCAGGCTGAATTCACAGCTGTTGGGGAGACCCGTACGAGCTCGGAGCGGGAGGACAAATAAGGAACTAAAGCATCGTTTCATAGCGAACCGGATTGGTACGCAGGGGACCCGCTCCGCATCGCTGTTAAACTATGCTCTAGTTCCTCATTTGTGCTCCCGCTCCGGGCGCCTGTAGTAACGGCGCGTACGGGTCTCCCGGACAGCTGTGAACTCAGGCTTATAGTAGAGACTTTTAGGTATTAAAAAAAACGTAAACACACCACATGGGACCATACGTTCCGATGGATCAAACCTTGTAATGCGACTAAAATAGAAAGTGACGTATTTAATGTAGCAACACATACCTTACGTGATTTTTGACTTTGTCGGGTTGACTTTTGACAGCTTCCGTTTGTTTTTTTTTTAAGTACGTAAAAGTCTCTACTATAGGTACAGACGCGCTCGTTGTCATCGGACTATAGTTCTTAATTTGACCGCCAGGGTTGGCTGCGAACCGACGAACAACGCCATCTATCCACGCGAACGCGTCAACCGAGGGCCAGCTGCGCTCGCGCCGCAAGGCCGCTAAGATGCTCGTCGCTGTAGTCGTGATGTTCGCCGTCTGCTACTTCCCTGTGCACCTCATATCTGTGCTTAGGTAAGTACAATTTCAACATGAAATATCGATGTACCCCGTGTGGTTACCCCTGGCAGCGTCTAATTAAGTACAACAAGGAACGAGGCGAATGGTTTCGGGATAGAATAACACCTCTCCGTTTCTTCTGTGGATGTCGCAAGAGGAGACTAAGGAAATAGGTGTAGGTCTGTCACTATTCTAACTCTAATGGGCGCTCCACACTCTCAAGAGAATCTCGCGCGAGAATCTCCGGAGATTCTCAGCGAGAACTGTAGCGAGAACTTCTTTGGGTACACACTCTCACAAAGTTCTCAAATAGTTCTCACTACAGTTCTCGCGCTCGATGACGATGGACAAGTCGGCGGCGCGCGCACTGATGCACCCCATTCATGATAGCTCCGGGACGTGGGCACAGACCCACATACAAATGGAGCGACGCCGGTAGTACTGGATTTGCCTATTGATTATATGCCAAAAAATATGCTAGATGCAAAACAACAAATAAATAAGCCAATTTTAGCGTAATTTGCTAAATTGGCAACACTGACGAACGAACTGACGGCTTGGACGTGGGATCCGGCATTCACGGTGAGTTTGGCGCGACGCGCCGAAAATATCGTGCGCGGACGTGGGTTCGAACTCTGGAGCGACGATTCGCCATTGACGATCAAATTGGACCACGTTAAAAAATCCAACCATGTCCCGGAGCTATCGTGAATGGGGTGCTTGAGAAACATGCGAGTGTGGAGTCAATACACGTTCTCGCCTGTTCTCACGTTCTCGCGCTCCTTTGACTCGCGCCAAAAAACCGACAAAAAGTGGAGAAAAGCCGGAGAACAACGCGAGAACTTGAGAAATCGCTTGAAATCGAATCCACATTCACGTTTCTCGCGTTCTCGCGAGATTCTCTTGAGAGTGTGGAGCGCCCATTACATCTTTTTGCAAACCTAAAACTATGCTTACAAGTGGCTGTCAATCGTGATATACTTAGTCGTAATTATGGTTTTGGCTATGTCACGTTTCGTGTGCTCTGCCTACATCATTTGGGAACATAGACGTGACTGTGATGAACTCGGAGCGGTGGTCGAATTTGCACTCACGACTCACACTTACATACGACTTGCACTCACGATCCAAAGCGGAGTTCCAGATTGAAATTCAGTATCCATTTCCGAACTGATTGATCTTTTTTTAGAATGTATTCATTTTACCCCTTGTGGATCCGGGTTAGAATAACACCTTCCTTCCCGTGGGTGTCATAAGAGTCAACTCTGGGAACGGGTTAGTGTATTGTGGGCGATGGGCTAGCAACCTGTCACTGCAATATCGCGTTTAACCATCTGATTACCCTGAATTGCTAAACGTGGCACTGGATTTTTGAATTCAATACAGGCGTGAGAATATGTAAGTGTATGTGTGTATGTGAAAAATCGGTCAAGTGCGAGTCGGACTTGCGGACAAGGGCTCCGTTCCGTTGACTAGGCAAACAAGTGCTTCGCAGTTGCCTTATTGCAATATTGCCTTATTGCCTTATTGCATACCTTGCAATAAAATATCTAAAACGAAGTTTGGACTAGCGAGCCATATCAGGGCTCATGCTGGAACATAGTTTTTTAATACAATACTATAGACAGCCGGGGTCGCCGTCATCGGAACGATGAGGAGGACTATTATTATTATTATTGCAATATCGAGAAAAAATGCGTCACTAACCGCGTCTATTGTATGGACCAGTATTTTTTTTAGCGGCAACACAAATGCATAAAAAATTAAAATTATTACTGATTATATTATATTTATCATCAGATCTGTTTTATAAAGTTAATATCATAGAGCCTCTTCATTTCTTCCGTGGATGTCGTAGGAGGCTACTAAGGAAATAGGTAGGTACATTTTAGGCAACAGGGTAGCAACCTGTCACTATTATACCTGCCAAAAAGGGGTTATAAACGAAAATTATTTTAGTTTACAGGAACATCATAAAATTTTGAATATCTTTGAACCTTTTTTTTTCGTCACGTAAGTGTGTAGATAAAAACTAATTAAGTGCCATCCTATACTGAGTAAAGTAAGCCGTGGTTTCCCTTTTGTTTAAAATAATTGCTGACGGCAAAACCTCGCCCTCAAGGGGATACAGGGAAAGTTCTCAAAGCGAAACTTCTAACACTTCAAAGGTTACGAGAAAAATGTAAATTAATGAGATTATGCTATTTAAAACGGCGCGGTTCGCAGATCTCGATTTAACAGAAGGTAGAGGTTTGGCAAATAATTGTGCTATTTAGGTACCTGAATAAACGAAACCCGGTAAAGGTAAATAGGGGCTATTTCCCGTTTAAATTATGCTGTAGAATAGGGGTTGCCAACCTTTTTTTTTGTCGAGCCCCCCGGATCACAAATAATATTTTCATGCCCCCCCCTTATTTTTTTCAGTGTTTACAATAAAACGAGCATTATTTTAACGACATTTGATTTTGAGTACTTTGAATTTTTTTTTCTATTGAAGACACAAACGTCTCGCGCCCCCCTTGAGATATCTCTACGCCCCCCAAGGGAGGTGCCCCCCTGGTTGGGAACTCCTGCTTTAGAAGACAAGTATCAACCTGTTACTTTTATATCTCTTCTAACTAAAAACCTAAAATATACTAAAAGTGACTATGGAACGCGAAATGGTCGTGATTTTGTCTGTGTAGCATTTCGCGTGCTCTGCCTACCACATTTGGGTATACAGGAGTGTTTTATGTTCGTAAGTCTTAAATTTTGAACTTAGGACTTAATCCTTTTTTTACAAGCTTTTATTTAACGTCACTTTTGTATGTATGTATGTTTACAAATCTTGCAAGGAAGATTTGAACCACTTCCAATAAAAGACCGATTGAGCTGAAACTGCTGCTAGGCGGGAACTCTTCAACGGTTGATCTGATAGACTTGAAATCTAGTGCACATAATCTAGGATCGATGACAATGAAGTACAGTTGGCAAAAGTACAGTCGGCAAAAAAGCATGTATCGAAAATGAAATTTTTGTTGGTTAGGTTATTACTCTGAGTATGAATATGGTTTCTCTTTTGTTCCAGAGTTGCGTTCAACGTGCAACAGACAGACGTCATAACATGCATAGCGCTCATTTCACACGTGATGTGCTACGCAAATTCGGCAGTTAACCCGTTAATTTATAACTTCATGAGTGGTACGTATTTTTTTTCTATAACTAAAAATACAGCGAAGTTTAGCACATTTTTTTTGCTATTGTACTGTTGAATCAACTGTCTCCTGACTCACTGTAGAACAGAAAAAACTAGTAGAAGTGCCCCGCCCACTGGGCACGTGTGTCAACGTTACGCGGGACTCGCCTTAGTCCGCAGTTTTCATTGATCCGCCATGAGTAATATTTTTGTTGCGGCTATCGTTTTTACCTTCTAAAATTGCAGAATAGGGTACATTTACATATTTTCAGAAAATCGTTTGCTCAACTTTCACGCATAATGAAAGCTGCGGACTAAGGCGAGTCCCGCGTAACGTTGACACACGTGCCCAGTGGGCGGGGCACTTCTACTAGTTTTTTCTGTTCTGTGGTCACAATAATCGTGTAGGGACAAGTAGCGCCATCTATCATCATCATATCATCGGGGCTTTCCGATACAAGCAATCTTATGCTTAGTGGAAGGTGCCAACCTTGTTTCTGTGTAACCACTAAAATGGAAACCAAAATAAACTTTTTTGATTTTTTTTTTCTGATCATCGAGTAGAACTAAAGTGGTATCCTACACCCCGTCAGCGCAGATGACAGACTTTTTGTGCGATCGAGTCTGCAGCTCGCACAAAGTCTGCGTGGATTGTGCACCGGACTTATTGCGCGTCTTGTGCGTTACTGCATAAATATAATTCCATAGGTTCTATTTTAATAGACTAAAAATTCCGTCGCGGCCTTATCGAAGTTTCAATGATCGGTGGCATAAATACAACGTCCAACTTTCTCTGTGGTCTTCGGTCCCCAGGCATAACATTTCCCTGGAGAGATCTCTCTATGGGAATCTTTTCCGTAAACGTATAAAAGGTTTGTTTTGTTGACATTGACTGTAAATAGCTTCTATGGTGGGTCAATAATCAATCAAATGGTTCGTTGGTGCTTTACATTACATGCCTAAAGCATTTCAGTTCGATAACTCGAAAACTATTCAAATTCCAAAGTTGCAAATAAATTGCTTCGTCGCTGTGTGCAGGTTTCCTCACGATGTTTTCCTTCACCGAATAGCTCGTCGTAAATATCAAATTCGATATCGCACATAAATTCTGAAAAATTCAGAGGTGCGAGCCCGGGATTGAGCCCACGACCCTCTGCTTGAGAGGCCACAGGTCGAACCGCTGGGCTACCACGGCTTTTTGAAACATTTAAAACATTAAATAATCGTAACAAAATCAAACCAAACATCGTCTTATCATCTGCAACTGAACTCCTCTCACGTTTTTTCTCTTTCTTATACTAATTACCAATAATTGCTGGCAAATACCTAAATGAACAAATGTCTTTTAAACAAATGAATAGATTTTTCGAACGTTGATATTTATTTCATTCATTTCGTTAACTTTGGAACGAAAATTTTAGAAAAAAAACCCTTATTTTCTAAGCGTTAAAGTCTTGTGCTTCATACACATATAGAACTATGGCAGTATTTAGTTTTCCTCGCACATGGAAACAAGGCTTTTAGGCTTTGCTATACACCAAAGCCGAGACCCAGAATAAAATTATAATATCATAAATAAAAAAATAACCCCTTTGAAGGCCTTTGTTAAGGATTTCATAGACGGTGAGATTTTCACAGCAATAATAGTGGGTGGGTTTCTTTTCTTTGCATATAAATTAAATTTATGAAAACATAACGAAATAACTACAGTCTCGGCCAAAAGTGTTATGCATGCTTATTTATATCCCATACCATAGGTACGCAAAATTTTATGAAATTCCTCTAAACCTCTGTTTATTTTGATGAAATTTTAAACCTACTTTCGATCAAAGCGAGCTACTTCGAATATCATTTATGCAAATGTAATTGATCAACAACTAAAAAAAAAAACAATAAAAAAAAAAACAAAATGTCTTTAAAAAAATCGCGGGTGCTCAAAACAAAACTACTGTACCGCCACCTGCAGTGGAATAGTCAAACATCTACATCAACTGTCAAACGGTATTCTACATGGCGCTAATGTAGTTTCGAAGATCGGCTGCATAAATCTAACTTTCTCTCTGCGGACTTCAGTCCCCAAGCATATAACATCTATCTGGAGAGAGATCTTTCTATTACATACAATCTTCCTACACTACCATAGCAGTTATTTTCATACTCCTTGCTTTTAATTTTTCATCGAGCGCTTTATTTCTCTCTGCAAATAAAACACAAATGATGGCCAGCACCGACCCCTTTGTCCTGGCCTGAAACTTCGCGTGAATGGCCCTCAACATTTTCCCACCTTCAGCCTTTTATCTTCGAAGTCCTTTGTTCTCATATTTACATCTTGTGCATATTTACGAATACGACATTATTTGTGACGCCGGAGAAATTGTTCTGCTTCCCTGACAAGTTTGATTTGCTTCGGCAAATAGAGATTACAAATGTAACCCGAGGAAAAAGTAGAAAAGGTGCGAACGCTTTGTTTCGTATTGGGATGTTTGATAATTTAATTCAGCTGACATTTTCAAAAGTAATGTTTAGTTTGAAAAAAAAAGCAAGTTCAAAAGAAAACAAGGAGCATATGAAACACTTTTTCGAAATGAAATTTAGGTTTATTCACTTTTTCAACACTGTCCACATAACGTAGGTATTTAAAGTAGATTAAGATATTACTAAATACCTCTAACATAAACGTAGAATACTACGTAGCCAACATTGTGGAAAAATTATAACCAGCGATAATGTGGGATACTGACGGTTCTCCATCGCCATCTTGATAGGGCTTGTATTGAAAACATTGTAATATAATTATAATAGTATTTACCATTGGATTTCTGTCAAAATTTCAAAAAATCTTTTTTATTCTATCGCAATATTTTCAAGCACGATATTTTTGCTTTGTCATCAACATAAATTGACAAGTACAAAGCGCTTAAAATGAGTTAGAGAGGTGCGATTTCACTCCGAGGTGAATATACCCTAGCAGAACTTCAACCAACTAAACAATCATTACATTTTTAATTACAAGTAGTTTTTTTTCTGTTCTGTCGATTTGCATGACAAACGAAGAAGAAGCGAAGCGATGCCTTGGGATACATTAAAAAAATGTGTGATTACTTGGTTGTATAAATTCTAATTGAAATGAATTTACATTACTGCGGAACTGGATTGGCTTATTGTACTTTTATTATCTGCTGTTTCAATTAGTAAATAATTTTCGTTTCTTTTATCATTGCTTCGTAAAAACTGTCGTGATTTATGAATAAGGTTATTAAGTGTAATTTAAGTATAACATCCTCCAAAGTTGATAACTTATTCTTCACGGCATTGATATTCTGTCTGAAAGCTCCGATCTCACTTTGAAACTGATTTGCAAAAATTAATTTAACCCTTAACCACCTACGTGCGGTCTCACAGACAATAGATTATTCAAAATTGTCAATAACTAAACGCGAGTACGTCGCACACGCGTCCGTGTCCTTATTATACCTTTGCCGGCCCCTCCCGCAGTACCGGCTGTGCCGTCGACTCGTTCAGACGTATGCTCATTTTGATTTAGGGAGTTAAAAAACATCATCTGCGGTCTGTGAGACCGCATGTAGGTGGTAACTTTACTGTATTTTTTAACAGTTTTGGAGACGTCTCGGAAACCGCTCGTAGGTGTTTATGTCATTTCTTTCACCCACATAATTTTGTTTATTTTTGTGAAACATGTAGAAAAATGGTTGCTACAGGAAATATCTGATGACAAAAATATGTCAGACGAAGATTGTAGTGACGTGGAACCGATTCAGTGGGATATGTTGTTAAAAATATGCTGCAACTGCCTTGAAAAATTGTGGATCTTTGGGAATTGCAATTTCGTAGAAATTGACCATAAATGCTCTATTTTTTTATTTAATTTAGTAGTTGAACTCCTTATTTAAAGAAATAAATAAAAAAAAGGTTGATTTTTTGAATTCCTATATCTATCAGGTCTTTTAATGTAATCAGAGTCGATTTATGTGTTATATCTACCAGTCTTGAAAGATTATACCATATCTCAAGATTTTATTATAGTTTATGTTATTTGAAGTTCTAAAATAAAAGTCTAAAGCATAAACGAATATTTTACTTGTTGAAATGGTATCTTGATATTACAGATCCCGAATTTGAGATGATTATTCTCGAGCGGTCTCTAGGACCGCACGTAGGTTGTTATTTTACAGAAATTGGACGTAGGTGGTTAAGGGTTAAAAATTAAATTTACTTAGAAGAGTTCAGTGTAACCGAGTGTAATTTATTTTGCTTCGTTTTACAACTTGTACCAAATCGTTATCAATTAATTTTGCTTGCAGGTTTTCCTGGCTTTTCAGGTCAGTAACCTCTGTCAGCGGTAGATTAACTGGCTTGTCACTTCATTTCGTTACCCCGAAAATTTAATCTTCCTGGCATATTATTTTCAATTTATACTGGTCTTATGTTACGTGTAATCCGACACGTTTTCTCTCCGAAGCTTTTGATTTACTCCGTTTTTGTTCCACCTCCTTTTTTATGTTCATCCTTTTAGCTTTGTATGATTGGCATTTTTTGTATCGCACTGACCCCAATGCAATGTAAAGAGGCAAACGCACAACCGTCCCTTTTGATACGAGTGGCGGCTTTTTATTCAAGTATCTTGTTTAAGCTTAAGTTGTATATTTATATTAGCTCCTTAACTATGAAGTTGGCATTTTAATAAAGATTTCCATAGCAGTTGCGTTTTCCAGACAACTCTTTTATTCACTTATACACCGGAACGAGACATGCATCACACTTTAACTACGTATTCTTGATGTTATTAATAGCAATTAAGGTTGAGAATTTTCAAATTGAAAATAAATAAATACGGCGATTATCTCAAATATAAATCATTTTGTGATGTTTTACACTTTTTTTTCACTTAAATTAGTATAGTATAGTAGAACCGACAGATAAAGTCTTTCGAATAACTCGTTCCGCCGGTGTATTGCTAAAACTTATTTTCAAATTAAACATACATACATACATACATATTCTCACGCCTGTATTCCCAAGAGGGATAGGCAGAGCAAATTAATTCAAAATCCAGTGCCACGTTTAGCAATTTCAGGGCAACCAGATGGTTAAACGTGATATCGCAGTGACAGATTGCTAGCCCATCGCCTACAATACACTAATCCTTTCCCAGAGTCGATTCTTACGACACCCACGGGAAGAAAAAGGGAGATGCTATTCTAACCCGGCACCAATTATAAAACATACATACACTAAGTAATTAGGAGAATCAATTTTTAAGCAAAAAAAGCATCGACTATGACAATGGATTACATACAAAATTCAGACATAAACGTGTTATTCAATTATCTTTTTTTCCTTTCTAAATAAATAGACAGTGTTCTGGGTTTAGGATAGTAAAAAATACATCACACATTGTGTTGGAATTTACGACAGAAGTAAACAAAGAAAATCGACAATTTCCGAATATCACCCACGTAAACTGTTCTATATCTACTTGTAGTTTCATTTTAAAACAGGTTCTAGATAATTTATTCCATCAGTAATTTCATTAGATTCTTAATATAATGTAGTTTCTAAAGAAATAGTACTTGTATCTTATTACAGATTAACGAACGAACGTTATATTCCCAAGGTGATTCTGATTTCCTGTAGCGAAATAATTTCTGTAACACTTCAAATTAAATTCTGTACCCTCCAATTACTTTTTAGTATAAACAAATCCTCATTTGAAGCGGAATTCGTAGTATATTAAGGGAATTTCAGAAATATTGTATGTGAAAAATAACGGAACTATTCACGTTGTTTATACCGAGATTAGCTCGACATGTTTCGGGACAAGTGACCCATCGTCTGGAGCTACGCGCCACGGCAGCGGACAGACGCGCACTGCGCGATGCCGCTCTCCGCGCGACTGCTTGACACAACTGACAGCGGTCCACAACTACCCACATTTTCGCTATTACATTCACTATTATTGTCAAACGTCGGGTAGGAAACAAAAATTACAACAGCTGTCTCTAAAGGCTCGTTCACACCGACCACAAACGATTATCGTAATACGAGTATTATGAACAGTTTTCCAGTTCGGGGGAACCGAACACCCACTATCCCGATTAAAATTCGGATGCCGAGTGATTTCAATGGTCTCACGAACTTTTCGCGGAACAAAAAACCTCTCTCATCCTTAGTAGGTACGGATGTTTCATTATACCTAATATATATAATGAGTCGAGTCAAAGAGAATAATAATATATAATATAGGACATTTCTGTTCCCCTTCTGTTCTCTAAATTACTTTAACACACGATGCACCAAACTCCCTGTATATCTAAAAAATCTCCAAAACATAAAACATACATACATACATACATAACCGTCATGCCTTATTCCCTGCGGGGTAGGCAGAGACAAAAGAGCGCCATTCGCTTCTATTTTGACATACTTCTTTCGCTTCACTAACATTCATCACTCTCGTCATACACGCTCGACGGTTTCGGGTACTCTTAATTTGACCTCCCTTTAGCACATCGCCGATCTGGTCGATATACGTTCTTCGAGGGCGCCCTCGACCAACTTGCCCCAACACACTTCCCTTGTAAATTTGCTTACATACCCTTGCTTCATCCATTCTCTCGACATGCCCAAACCAACGCAGCATACCTTTCTCTACCCTAGTTACAATACTCTCTTTCAGACCACATTTCTCTCTAATCACGCTATTACGCACCCTATTAGTAAGTTTGA
The DNA here is from genome assembly GCA_005406045.1 of Adoxophyes honmai. NCBI lineage: Eukaryota > Metazoa > Arthropoda > Insecta > Lepidoptera > Tortricidae > Adoxophyes > Adoxophyes honmai. The sequence continues at coordinate 30,729 of BHDV01060339.1, read as the reverse complement.
TACCACTCATGCTTCGCAAAGAACATAAAACGTATGGACTAAATATTAACTTAGATAAACTTAATCTTTTGCTTCGCAGACGGGATGAGTTTGTCCCACATTTTTGTTTCTCCTGAATTTTATGTGAATATTATATCAACACAAGCACAAACACGGTAAACTGCATGCTACAAACAAAGTATGTTTGCAATTCTGACAAGGTTTCAAAAAGAGCTTGCAGCACTCCAAAGCACTATTTTGCACTCGGTAAATAGCGCTTCTTCTTTTAAGCTGTACAGTACACTTGTCGCAAAACGTAAAGTTTAGATTTTAATTTTGAAGTTTAGAGTAGTACGCTCGGGATTGAAGCAGTGTTTTTTTTAATAGTATTTAGAATTCTGTGTTACTTTGGTACAACAATTTTTCAACAACTTCATTAATGAATTAAGTAGTAGGTAAATGTATGTCAAATTTAGAACAGTAGGTATCTACCTCCTTATTTTTTCCGTGAAAATAGAGAGTACGAAAATAACTTTAGGTAGGTATGCTTTAGGCGATAGACTAGCAACCTGACACTATTAATCTTTTTAATCCATGTTAAAACCTAAAATTATAATAGAATGTATGTAATGTGCATATTCATGTTTACCTGCCAATAAATAATACTTAAAAAAGATCAATAAAAATGGATACACTCAACTTACGTCTTTTTATCGAGATTAGCCTTTTAGGTTATAAGTTTATAAGTTATAAGTTACTTAGAAAGAAAGAGGCATAATAGTGACAGGTTGCTAGCTTATCGCTCTAAAGCAGGGGTTCCCAAACTGTGCGCCGCGGCGCCCTGGGGCGCCGCAGAAGGTGTTGAGGGGCGCCGCGGTGAGTCGATTATTTATCATTATCCAAAACCATTTCGACACCTCCTACGCAGAAGGTCGTAACGTTAAATTTGTAACTTTTCAGGAGAGCGATTTTAAAATACTTTTGTATGTTTTGCAAGTTATATGACACTTAGTGATTAAATTTTTGGTTCAATCTAGGCGCAATAGTTTAAGTAACAGGAAATATATGTATTTATTGCAATATAAATTATTATTTCGTTAATATTTAACAAAATTTAAAGTTACGACATTATTCTTTTTGACTGAAGGTCGTATAAGTATGTTACGACTGTTTACGTTTAAATAAGGTCACATGAACAGGTTGTATATGGTCGTAAGTACGAAGCAAAAAGTCGTAACTACGATTTTTACACATGCATTGAGTCGTAACTTCATAGTTACGACGATTTGCACGGGGTACGGATGTTTGTGGCGTATACCTTTGCCAAGATACGTCGTAAGTCTGCTGTCATAAGTCGGACCGCGGCCCTAAATAACGGCGCAAATCGTCGAATGTTGTAGTGCGACGGTTTGTGTGGGACAATTCGAATGATCTACGACTTTTAGCGACTAGAAAACTCAGTAAATAACAAACATATTTACATTTTTGTTTCTGGAAGTTGTAGTTTGGATAAAAATAAATACAATGAGCCAAAAATCTAGTTTTTGGCAAAAACAGCGTTACGACCATTTGCGTCGGAGGTGTCGATTTTCATATTTTTACACATACATACATATATTATTTAAATTTTTACATAGGATAGGGCGCCGTGACAGAATTCTAAACTTGTGGGGCGCAGCGGGCTGAAAAAGATTGGGAACCCCTGCCCTAAAGCATACCCTAACCTTCCGCCTCTTACGACATCTACGAAAAAAAGAAGTGCTCTTCTAAATTCGACGATGAGAACGAAATATCAATGTCTTTTTTTCAACAATCAAAAATTTGCCATCGGCTCCCGACTTAAGAGGAAATATGCCGGTCGAAGGAATTGAAAAATAGGTATTTGCTAAATTTATTGCTGTTGCGCCGTGACCTGCCCAGACGACGTCGAGTGCGATAAGAACAACTACAGCTCGGACCGAAAATACCTATGAAAATTATTCAAAAACAACGTTTCGTAGTCCCCTGATTTCTTCTCCAAAACTTAACCGATTAAATTTGTTTTTTCATTAAATGTTTAAAAAATGTCATAACTGTGTTTCTATGTTCTTATATTTTGATATTATTGTGTTAAAATTGGGTTCTAGAGGTTTGAACACAACGGAAAAAACTTACCAATTTTTCATGTTTTTGAAGATTAATATCTTTTTTAATAATTCAATAAAGAAAAAAAGGAAAACATAGGAACATGCTAATATATCATTAGGTTGTTGATGTAAAAAATCATTGTTCTACGGGTAATATCCAGCGAGGAACCAGGGGACTACGTTTCCATACAAAATATGACCGCTCCATTTCCTCTTAAGAACAAAGAACCAATTTGTAATCTCTCCTTATCGTTCGAGGGAATTTTATCCACTTTTATAGTCACAAATTCTGTAAGAGATATTAATGGTCACTTGAGTGTCGAAAATCTTATTAAATCTTAAGCAGAGCTTAGCCGTCTTTTTAGGAGCTTTTTGTAATTTTCCTCGTTTAAATTGGTGGGACAATTAGTAAGTAAATTGCATCCTAATTGGCGAGGGTTAAACCTCGTTCTTTTTCAAGATTTTAATTTTATCACTGAAATATTTAGAAATAAATATGGTTGGATTAGAACTTGGCGTGATCTATAAAAAATAATACCACATCATAATCTAGATATTAATGATGTTGTATTCAAAATTTTGGCTTATGTGAAAAGGCTTCTAACAGCATTTTTACATGTTTTGGGTGTCTACTAGTGCTTCGGGAAACTTATACATTATGTCGAAGCCGGATTGTATAATCCGCCGTTTTGCAAAACCGCGCCATTTTTTAAGCGGCGGCTCAACGTTTAGCTGGATTGAATGCGGCTGAATGAAAAACCCCCGGAATGAATTCGGCGGTAAACGTCATTCAATACGGCTAGACATAATGTAATACGGCGAGAGATTAGCCGCCGCTTTGACCGAGCGAACGCAGCGAGCGAACAAGACCCACTCGAAGCGAATACGACTCAGTCAGGTTAGGTACTTAGGTTAGAAGGCCAAGGCCAAGGCTTTGGCCTTCGAGGTTAGTATTTTTTTTATAAAAGCTCGGATTTTTTTTAAATAAGTCAACTACTAACTAAAATAGTAAGTTAAATTTTTACCTTACCTTAAAAAACCTTAGTTCAAAAATTTCCACTTTCAAGATCGTTTTATTTTGTAAGAATTCACCCTACAATATTAGTACATAGTACGATGCGGCTAAACGTGGGCCGCCTTAATGAAGAACGTTTCGTAATAACAATCCGGCTGAATTTGAGCCGCCGCATTACAAAACGGCTAGGCGTAATGTAAAACGGCGGATTAAGCCAAGGATACACTGGGGACATATGTTCCACGACATGTGTCGGCGACATGTCAAGCGAAGCCGGCCGATTTCGCCTGACATACCTATTTATATCTGGCGACATCGCGCGACTTATTGTGTCGTATTTACACGTGTCGCGCGATGTTGCTAGACATGTCGAACGAAGTCCGGCAACGTCGCGCTACTTCACCCGACATTGCAGGGACACGTGTCGTGGGACATTTGTCCCCTAGTGTATCCTTGGCTTTATTTATACAAAACTATGACCTTTTTCACATTTAGTGACCACATCTAGCATATTTTTTAGGTTTTAACATACATACATACAATCACAATCACGCCTGTGTTCCCAAATGGGGTAGGCAGAGCACACGAAACATGACACAGATGACAGTGACATTATGACTATATCACGCTTCGCAGGCACTTCTAGCATAGTTTTAGGTTTGCAAAGATGGAAGAGGTATAATAGTGACAGGTTGCTAGCCTGTCGCCTAAAACATACCTAAACCTATTTCCTTAGTCGCCTCCTACGACATCTACCGACGAAATGGAAAGGTAAATTTATATCCGACACCACAAAGTACATAAAGGCTACAATAAGAATGTACAAGTTCGAAACCACGATATTTATCTAAATTTATTCCAGGCCATGTATAAATTTGGATTATCGGGGGGCACGGCAGTGCCCCCACCAAGTCGAGCGCAAAGCAAGCACTGCCGTACCATCCTTTACTGGAACCATTTCGC
>BHDV01060339.1:0-11902 GCA_005406045.1 Adoxophyes honmai | reverse complement strand
ACATTAGCCAGTACTATTTATTTACAACAAAAACGTTATATTTATGAGCATACCCCGGCAGGCGAGAGCAAAAATGCTTCTGCTCCTAGTGCTTAATTAAATTTAATTAAACACAATTGTTATTTTTAAGCTTATATTATTATACTATTTCAATCAACTGATTACAATTATAATCAACTAGCTTTCCGCCCGCGGCTTCGCCCGCGTGGAATTCGATTAAATTGCGGTATAAAGCACAACTATAAGAAAACTTCTCGTTTCAAACGACACACAGCGCCATCGATCTATCATCTATCGATCGGTCATCGATCGATATTGATCTATAATCGATCGATATCGATCTATCAAGCAAACTATATTTTTGTTTTCCCTCGGGAACATCAATTTTTCCGAGATAAAAAGTAGCCTATTATTTAATCCGGACCACTATCTATACGTCTGCAAAATTTCAAAGCTATCGGTTCAGTAGGTACGGCGTGAAAGCGGAACAAACAAACAAACAAACTCACTTTCTGACTTATAATATTAGTAAGGATAAGGATTTATCATACTCACGGGAATGTTCGTAATAAATAAGAGTGAGTGACAGTTGTAAATAGATACTTTTCACACACTCATAACTACCTAATAGACCTCTTTCATATCATATGTGTATCACGATTATAAATAACTGCTATTTGACATTAAAATTCGATCAAAAAAAATTAGAAAAAGTGATAGTTGTATATTACGAAAATTACATAAAATACTGCATAAATACAAACGCTTGGTTTTAATTTTGTTTACAATAATAAATAATACTTCTGCATATCATAACGGTGCTCCAGTACATCGTGTTGTTTTTATCGATGTTACCGGAAATGTATGAAATCAAGGAATTGTATACAAATCCTAGGAAATGTGTACAATTCCGATACTATTTAGGAAATGTATAAAATATTGTTTGAAAAACTATTTAATGCATAGATATCCTAGGAAATGTGTGAATTTCCTCGGAATTGTATAAAATTCCAATATCGTATTAGGAAATGTATAAACCTTTTTTTTTAGGTTGGGAAATGTATTTATGCACTATCCCTGAGTCGTTTCCGCATCGCGGTGACAACCCAGGGGGTGTGTGGGACTCAGAGTGGGGAGGAACACCCACTAAAACCCAACCGCCCTCGTTGCCGTTATTGCAGGTGTCCCAGGGAGATGTGGGTGTCCCAGGGATGGAAATGTATAAATCTAACCTAACCTAACCTAACCTAAATAAAATCGCTGTTACATAAGCGCGATGCGTGATTCGGCAGCCATTTTTGAACATTTCCGATTGCGATTTAGGAAATGTATAGATTTCCTAGGAAATGCGTAATGTGTAATTTATTTCACACATTTCCGTGTGATTTTAGGAATTACATACATTTCCTAGGGATTGTATACAATGACGGATTACATACATTTCCGTTAACATCGACATCGAGCAAAGTGTGTGTCCGCGCACTATTAAGAGGAAATATGCCGGTCGAGGGAATTGAAAAATAGGTATTTGCTAAATCTATTGCTGTCGGGCCGTGACCTGCCCAGACGACGTCGAGTGCGATAAGAACAACTACAACTCGGACAGAAAATACCTATGAAAATTATTCAAAAACAACGTTTCGTAGTCCCCTGATTTCTTCTCTAAAACTTGACCGATTAAATATGTTTTTTCATTAAATGTTTAAAAAATGTCATAACTGTGTTTCTATGTTCTTATAATTTGATATAATTGTGTTAAAATTGGTTTCTAGAGGTTTGAACACAACGGAAAAAACTTACCAATTTTTCATGTTTTTGAAGGTTAATATCTCTTTTAATAATTCAATAAAGAAAAAAAGGAAAACATAGGAACATGCTAATATATCATTAGATTGTTGATGTAAAAAATCATTGTTCTACGGGTAATATCCAGCGAGGAATCAGGGGACTACGTTTCCATACAAAATATGACCGCTCCATTTCCTCTTAAGCTGTCAAGGCATTTTTTGCTCCCGCCGGCCGGGGTACCTATGTTTATGAGTGAGACTTATAACGTAACGGCTCTTGGACTATCTTGCGTCACTTCTATCTATCAGTTTGACGCAGGTCTGTTATCTATAGCCGAAGCTACGCCGCGTAACATTACGTGGGCGTAACAGGACCGGAACGTTTTTAATTTCGTTCGCATAATCGGACAATCGATGCTTGGGTATTCTTTTTTCCACATAGGTCCGTACATAGAACTTAATACTTATACAATCACGCCTGTGTTCCCTAATGGGGTACCTAGGCAGAGCACACGAATACATACACTTAGGCAAAACTATGATTATGACTATTTCACGCTTCGCAGCCACTTCTAGCATAGTTTAAGGTTTCCAAAGATGGAAGAGGTAGAATAGTGTCAGGTTGCTAGCCTGTCGCTTAAACTTATTTCGATTGAAATGTGAGTAAAACCCCAAGTTTTAGGTTTGAAACCTAATAAAATTTATTGTGACGTTTGCCGTTTTAATGTGAACAAATTATGAAGAGGGTCAATCTGCTAAGATTATGGTATGTGCAGGGCTATTGTGTAACGCGATCAAAATCAACATCGGTTTCGATTTGACAGTTGAAACTTAATCTCGCTTAGAAACATTTGGGATCACGTAACGTCATCGCAATCTTGACATTTAAACCAAATTGAACAAATGATTTATTAAAAAATTGTTTTGTACAAACATACATACAATCGCGCCTGAGTTCCCACATAGGGTAGGCAGAGCACACGAAACGTGACATACACAAAACCATGATTATGACTATATCACGCTTTGCAGTCACTTCTAGCAAAGTTTTAGGTATGCAAAGATGGAAGAGGTAGAATAATGACAGGTTGCTAGCCTGTTGCCTAAAGCATACCTAAATCTATTTCCTTAGTCGCCTCTTACGACATCCGCGGAAGAAATGAAGTAGTGTTATTCTATCCCGACCATTGAGGATAGAACCTATAGAGTACTAATGTCATCTTGGTTGTTCGGAAATTATTCCGCAAAACAATTGAAGTGATCGCTGTGCTCTTATTGGCCGGTCCAAGATCGCGCGTAATGCTAGTGCCTTTTTCTCTACGGTTATTGGCTCTGTACAGTTTCCGTGACAGTGACGGTGACGTTTAGTATGTTGAAATCAACAAACTATTTGCGGACCGGGGTTGCGAACATTGTTTCTCTATAGGTTCTATCCTCTATGATCCCGACACTACACGGAAGCTCTAAAAATCACGATCCAGTTTTTACACGAAAGCGCTTTACCGCGACGCTTGAGATCTAGATCGGTTTCCTCCGTGAAACCGATGTTGATTTTTAATGCGTTAGACAATAGCCCTACTGATCCATATTTGGTGGATATTCTTTAAGAGGATAGGATTCGCGCCACTTCTCCATACAAACGTAGCCCCCTGTTTTCTCCGTGAATAATGACATTAGAGCAAAAAAAAACTTTACATTATATTTGTATTTGTTGTGGCTATGCCCCTATGATTTGTTTTTATCGATTTTCTATTTTTTTTTTTAGAATACGTACGTTACATAACGTTTGTATGGAGAAGTGGTGCGATTCCTATCCTCTTAAGTATATCTGAAGACTGGTTAAAAGTATTAACTATCTTAATTATTCTTTACTTGGCCTTGACTTTTATTACTTATTGTTCGGGCGACGACTCAATTACTTTAACTCGGCGACTGAATGGTAATAAAATTTTACGACTCCAAATTTAATCATTTAATCTATCAAAACTATACAGGATGGCGGGAAATCAACCTTAAGTATTTTAACCAGTGATCGGGTAAACGTCTGTGAAAGGTCCTGTCGAGCTTTTTCCCGGAAATTTCATGTAAAAAAATCCGTATCCATGTGGTATAGAATTTAGAATAAGGGTCTCACCAAACCAGTCGACGCCTTTTCGGCAAAATGCGGGTAGAAAAAGCTTTATGTCAACGCAATAAGGGCAAACAAGACGTGAATTGGCTCGGCCTTTCTCGGTCGAACGAGCCGAGCCGATTGACGACTTTTCTACCCGCATTTTGCCGAAAAGGCGTCGACTAATGTGGGGAGACCCTAACACCGCTGATGTCGTAGGAAACGACTAAGGAATTAGGTTAAGGTATATTTTAGGCGACAGGTTAGCAACCTGTCACTATTATACCCGCTAACTTAAAACCTTAAAAAAATATGCTAGATGTGGCCACGAAGCGTGAAATGAAGCGTGAAGTCATGGTTTTGTCTATCGTGAGCTCTGCCTACCCCGTTTGAAAAAAAAAACGAAAATAGGAAAATATTGCCCAGTCTTTTGTACTCCAGTCCTTAATCATCCGCGTAGCGCGCATATTACGCGCCGGCCAATGGGAGATGCGCACGGGATGTAAAGGTGGGTGTAACACAGGGCGCACTGACCTGAAAAACTATTAAAATTTGAATTAAAATTTGTATGAATAATGAATATTTTTAGGAGATATTTTACAGGGGTTTTTATCTTTGCATTTATTGTATACATTAGTTATTAACCATAAAATATCTCGATATACAATGTAAAACATTACTTTAATTTTTTAGCTTAAAAAGTGTAGCAGAATAATCTGTTTTGTTGTATAAATGAAAAAAAAACACTTTCCTTCGCCTAAATCTTATAATCGGAGCTCTTTTTAGTGGATTGTTAACGATTAAAACGTTTCTTAAGCCTATTATGAGATTAATATTAAGAAAATAATTCAATGCTGAAAAAATTCTTAACTGAATTCTTCAAAATATTTTCGTTTAACTATTATTTTAATACATTTAAGAATCGTTATAATCCTTTTAATTAAGATTTCAGAGTACAATTTTCTAAGGTTTCGTTGTGTTTTGGAATTTTAACTTTATCTCTCACTAGTTAGAATTGAATATCATTAGTTTCTTAAACCAGTTCGTGTAAATAGGTACTGCGAATTATTTTTATCTGCTTTTTGGACGAGATTTGTTTTACTAAAATGATTTATTTTTCATTGGAAAATATTAACACCAATCACCTATTATAGGCAATGTAAAGCCGGTGTTATGGGTATTAGAAAACGGATAAACTTACTTATCTACACTAATATTATAAAGAGGAAAACTTTGTTTGTTTGTTTGTTTGGTTGTAATGAATAGGCTCAGTAACTACTGGACCGTTTTTAAAAATTCTTGCACCATTCGAAAGCCACATTATCCATGAGTAACAAAGGCAAAATTTTATTTTGATAAAAAAAAACAGGATTCTGTTAAATATTTGGGTTTAGAAATCTACATCTATACTAATACATATTATGAAGAGGAAAACTTTGTTTGTTTGTTATGAATGGGCTCAGAAACCTACGACCCCAAAATCCGAAATTTACGCGAACGAAGTCGCGGGCGGAAAGCTAGTGTTATTACATAGATAAACACCTAAGACTCGAGAGCAAACATTCGTATTCATCATACAGACATCTGCCGCGACCGGGGATCGATCCCGGGACCTTAAGCTACATAGGCAGGTTGTAACCGCTGGGCTATCCTGCCGAATTATAAAATTTATAATTACATGTACCTTACTACCATAAGGGTGTTTGTTACCAGACTAAGGCTCAATTCACACCAGAAGAGCAGCGCAACGCGGCGTAGCGGAGCGCAGTTTCAGTGTTATGAGAATTTCAACTTTATTTTCATTACAATAAGACTTATTATCGCATGAGAAACTCTAACGATGCGCGCGGATGCCCGCGGATCCGCGGGAATTCCAGCGCATTCCATAAACAAAGCCGTGCGACTGCGCGAGCTGTCGCGGGAATGCCCGAGGATGCTCGAGTAGTCGCGACGGCCGCTGTCAATACATATGTCAATATGTCAATAATTATGTAAATTCCAGCGACTTCCTACGCATTCCAGCGGCTTCTCGAGCAGTCGCAGGAATCCTCGCGCTTCTCCACGGAGCGGGTCACTGCGCTACGCCGCGCTGCGCTACGCCGCGCTGCGCTGCTCTTCTGGTGTGAATTGAGCCTAATCGATCGATTATCGTTCGACTGCATTGGTCATGAGCACAGCCGAGCTAGCCGAGCACATGAAATTGAAGTTTAAACATTGTTGATAAATTTAAACCTTCCAATTTCTTCCGTGGTTGTCGTAAAAGACGACTAAGGAAATAGGTTTAGGTATGCTTTAGGCGACAGGCTAGCATCCTGTAACTATTCTGCTTCTTCCATCATTGCAAACCTAAAACTTTGCTAGAAGTGGCTGCGAAGCGTGATATACCTAATCATAATCATGGTTTTGCCTATGTCACGTTTCGTATGATCTGCCTACCCCAAATGGCAACACAAGCGTGATTGTATGTATGTCTGTGATAATCAAGCCAAATCAAACATCAAAGGGATTGGAGATACGTTTTATCGACTGTTCCAGTTATCGATCTTATCGAACTATCTCTTTTTAATATTTTTCAGTAACATTTGACCTCTTTGATAAGCTTGCGAATAGCTTATCAAAGAGGTGTTATGAATTTTTCATTTAGGTTTAACCAATTTAATAATACGGGAAAAACTCAAGCGACATAAAGGTCATAAGTGTCGTTGACGCGATTTATTTTAATATACATACATACATACATACATATTCTCACGCCTGTATTCCCAGGAGGGGTAGGCAGAGCACATGAATTCAAAAATCCAGTGCCACGTTTAGCAAATTCAGGGTAACCAGATGGTCAAACGTAGTATTATGGTGACAGGTTGCTAGCCCATCGCCCACAATACACCAACCCTTTCCCAGAGTCGACTCTTACGACACCCACGGGAAGAAAGGGGGAGGTGGTATTCTAACCCGGCACCACACGGGGATTCAAATTATTATTATTTTAATATGAAGATGCAAATAGGTTAAATGCTACCGAGTAATGTTAAAGAGAGATAGAGTCGAATCGATAACATCGATAACTGGAACAGTCGATAAAACTTATGTTCAATCCCTTTGATGTTTGACTTTTGCTATGAAAAATTCCGCTCCTTTGTGATAATTGAAAAGTAGTGACGAATTGCTAGCGTTGAACCTGTTTTCTTAGTCACCTTTAAGGACTTGCTTTAGGCATACTTTGTCCCTACGTGATCCAATCAGAAACGAGGAGATCCGTAGGCAAACTAAAATCATCGATGTAGCCCACCGGATTAGAAAGTTGAAGTGGCTACGGGCAGGCCACATTGCACGAAGAGCAGATGACCGATGGGGTCGAAAAGTGGTTGAGTGGAGACCACGGACCAGCAAGCGCAGCGTAGGACGTCCACCTACAGGATGGTCAGACGACTTGATAAAGGTCACCGGAAAACGCTGGATGCAGGTCACTTCCAACAGGTACTTATGGAATTCTAAAGGGGAGGCCTGTGTTCAGCAGTGGACGTCTTATGGCTGAAATGATGATGATGATGCTTTAATTTGTGTCGTTGCGACTGTCGCGGCATTTCGTCTGCCCGTCAAATTATACCTTTACAGTTAGTCGCATACATAATAATAATCCAAAGACCCTTGTCATGACAAGGGACCAGAATCAAAATGGCGAATCTTAAGTAATTTATGCACAATGGCCGTATAAATTAGGGCTTCATCTCAAAAACCATTAATGAAACATCAAACAAATGGGGAAATGAGATGCCGATGAATATTTCATAGCTGAAATCTGTAGTGACCTCTTACGAAATGTAATCGAAACATCAAGTTGAGCTTCTTTAGGGGCAGCGCAGACGACAGACTTTTTGTGCGATCGAAAGTCTCCGTAGATCGAATTCATTGTGCGCCGGACCTTTTGCGCGTCGTGATTAGATTAGATTTGTGTTACTGCATATGAATCCAAAGGTTCTATTTTCACAGACTAAAAAGTCCGTCGCGGATAGTCTGGCGTCTGCGCAGGCCTTATAGTACCATCTCATTACTGAAGGAGAGTTCCTTAAATCGCACATTTTCGAACTCGACCTCGAAGGATTCCGTACCAAAAACTCCAAATAATGCGTTTGTTGTATGAGAGCCCCCGTAAATAATTATTTTATTTTATTTTTGCATTTGTTGTAGCGGCGCTGTGAAAATTCTAACATTACAGTCCAGCTAGCACGGTTCGTGAGATACAGCTTGACGACAGACATACCCATTACCCAACAATCATGATTTTTTCGTGTTCTTCGACTGTTCGACTCGCACTTGGCCGGTTTTTTAAACACATTAGTTTAAAAATAAAGCAACTGACCTTTTTGCAAAATTAATATTCGTTATTAATCGTGTTTTTCTGCTTTGTTAAGGCAAGCCGAGGCCCGGCTGGACTATAAATCGGGAGGGATGCGAGATTGGTTGTAATTCGTTAACTTTTCATAGCATAATGTATAGAAGCAGGATCTGTATCTGGATCCCTACGGTTTTAGCTTTTTTTTGCATACCCTATCGTTTTATGTCACAAATGTATGGTCATAAAACGACCGCTGGATAGCCCAGCGGTGAAACCGAGCGTGGCTCATATTTTCCGAAAATCATATTTTCTTCGTGTAAATTTACCGGTGTCTTTTTTCGCCAGTCACCTTTCTTGTTGGTGGCAATTATTCCGTTCCCTTATTTTCCCAGTAACTTTTTTCCCCAGCATATAATTTCTCATGAGCATTTTTACATGAAATATCATTTTTCTGTTCCCTTATGGCGTAATTATATGTATTTTAAGGTCTTACACAGAGCCCAATTAGGTAAGACGACGAGCGAAGCGAGGAGGAGTGTTAGGTTGAACTGGGTCCCTAAAGCGCGCGAGGCGAGCGAGCGAAGAGCGAAGTGAGTGTGCCGCGGCAGCGGCCGGCGAAGCGCCAGAACCAAACTGCTATAAGATACGTAAAATAGCCAGTATCCTAGATACTTAAAAGAATGGGAAGAAAGGGAAGCAAAAAATGAAACTATTAATAATATTATAGGTGACTGGAAAAAAGACATCGGAAAAATTGGGGCATGGAATAAAATACTCATATAAAATAAAATATTGGGGAAAAAAGACACCGGAAAATTATGGAAACGGAAAAATTAACACGAAGAAAATATGATTTTCGAAAAATAGGAGCCACATTCGTTTCTGTGTTAAATAGCTTATTTAACATAAATTTAGGAAGTGTGCTTAACTCAATACCTGCCATAAGGACCCTTTAGCCATGGACGGTCACATTTGAGTAAGTCATGAATTAAAATAACATTAGATACTTACTTAATGAGTAGAAAATAGATCGTAAAAAGGATCTTTCCTTCGAGATTTAACACTTTTTCCTTTGTAAATCATATCAAGTAGTAACATTTTCGTGTATCCGTTTTTAATTAACCAGACGATTTACACCACGAACGAGGAAATTAACGATTTGTTTATAAGATCAATATTATTGCTTATAATTTCGCGTTCAGACGACATCCGTCAAGTATTTATAGCTGAGAGCAGTGAGAGTTAAAACGTGCCATTCGTTACTACATTCAGTCAAGTAATCTGACACCTGTGCCATGTATTTTTGCAATGAGCTTCATGTTGACATAAAAAAATAGAAAAATCCTGTCTTAAATCGATAAAATTTAAAACTACTGAACCGATTTAAATGTAATTTGATACTCAGATAGTCTAAAACCTGAGAAAGGAGATAGGCTAACTTTTAATGAGAAATAAGGGTTGCAAAGGGTTGAAAGGGGGGATAGAAATGCTACCCAAAGTCACTATTTATGCAGACGACGTTGTGGGCATTGATAGCGTTAAATATATCACTATTAGGGTAAATACCAACATTGCAAATTTCAGTAACTTTTGATGGCGCATTTTTGTTGTACATTTTAACAGAAATAAAGTGATTAATCCTAAAAATTTAGTAAATAAATAGTTCACGAATAAAGTGTTAATACTTAAATAATATTTATTTCATAATCACATACAAAAAACACAAAACAATCAAAGTCAATCGAATAAACCGCCCCGCGTCATTCCTGGCGCAAAGGTGCCCTAAACGCTATACCTTATCGGTTTAGGTAGTTAAAACAATAATAAACAATCTTGACATTTCATGTCTTTTTGTTGAAATACACAGTCTAAAAATGAAAATCGTTACACTATACAATTCAATTATGAAAGTAAATGATTTTTTCATACCTAAATTGTAAAATGTAAAGTTTTCGATTTATAAAGTGTACGTTTAAATAAAAAGACACGTCAAGATTGTTTACATTGTTTTAACTACCTAAACCGATAAGGTATAGCCGCGTTTCCGCGTTGAAATGCGATGGACAACCTTTTCACCAAGAATGACCCAGAGCGTGGGCCAAGACCCCTCTCACGAAGACGGCGCCCCACATCCCCGAGAAAAACCATTGCCTCTGAGAATAATACTAGATAGTGTTATTTCTGTTAAAATATACAAACAAAATCCGCCACCAAAACTTAATAAAATTACAATGTTGATATTCACACAATACATTAATGTGATTTGTGTAAGGTAAATATGTCCGTGGGCTCGACTCCTAAACAGAAATATTTCATTTGCGTCGCAAAATAAAATTTGTTCATACATAGATCTACGCCAAACAATTGTATGCATTTTTCAAGATAAAACCTTTAAAGTTGATAAACAGTTTTTTTAAAGAAATTTAAAGATTATGACTCATAAACATCTTTTATCAATGATAGTCAATCCGATTACGTGAGTATCATGTCAGATAATTTTGATAGCAAATTTTTTATTTTTATTTTTATGTGATTTATCAATGCCACATACATACATAGGTATTTGCTATAACAAAAATTATGTTTTTAATTAAAGTAATGATAACAACTTTATGATGACGATTACTAGTACAGTGTCAAAGACTGGAACTTCCCTTCCATCCAGGATTTCTTGTGCGTCACTGGCTTACCAACCTACGTAAAAAGTTTTGAAGATAAAGCAAATCTGATTAGTTAGTTGCCAACTTTTATCTGCAAGTTTTGTTGTAATTAGGTGAGAGATAATATTTTATCCGACTTTGTGTTTGCTAACAAATTATAAGGATTTAGGAAAACAACGCAAAGTAAGTCGCAACTCTGTTATTTTAAGGGTGGCAGTGAAAAAGTTAGCTCATTTAATTAGCTAAGTAAAAGCGGGAGGGTCCACTCCGCAGTCTGGTCCACTCTGTCCGGCAGACCTTGTGAAAGGTTTACGGCAAGCAGGTAACGGTAGAAAAAGATAGTAGTTTACGTCGATAAATATGTTCGTACCCACCTATTGTGTGGTAGAAGTAAATCCTGGTTTCGAGCCTAAAATTATGCTAGAAGTGGCTGCGAGGCGTGAAAGTCATAGGGGCAGCGCAGACGACACACTTTCCATGCGATTGAGTCTGCGGCGCACAAAAAGTCTGCGTGGATTGTATGCAATGTGCGCCGGACTTTTTGCACGTCGTTGTTACTGCCATATAATTCCATAGATTCCTTTTTCACAGACTAAAAAGTCCGTCGCGGATAGTCTGTCGTCTGCGCTGCCATAATCATGGTTTTGTCTTTCACGTTTCATATGCTCTGTCATCCATTTGGAACCACAGGCATGGTTGTATTTTTGTATGTATGTATGTAAATTACCCTATCACCAGCTGCACTATTCCGAGTTGTAGCAATCCATTACGTTGTCTTTGATCTAGATTTTATGAATGTTCAATTGGTCTATAAAGTGGAAGTTTTCGCTGATCAGATGCGATGGCGAGATGGCGGTCGTAAAATAATAGTGTCCAGACGCCATATATTTTAAGTTCATATTTAATGTCAATTTCATATTCATGTTAGTACGGGTTGCTATACCAATAACACGTACAGAATGGGTGTGCATATGTCACCGGAAAATAACACATTCCGTAAGTTTATAAA
>BHDV01060295.1:89042-101618 GCA_005406045.1 Adoxophyes honmai | reverse complement strand
TAACAAAAGAAAAGCCGCAAAAACTATACCCATTTAATAATAACATTTCTTAACGGGAGTGAAGCCGCGGGCAAAAGCTATTTATAATTATACTTACTTCTTAATGCGAGCGAAGACGCGGATAAAAGCTAGTTTAACATAATACACATACGTTATCTCCGCTTCGTGACAAGGGCAAGACTAGCAAAGAACCGTTCCAGGTGCCATCTTAAATATATTAAACTCAAAGGTTGATTGACTGACATAGTGATCTATCAACGCATGAACGCACAGCCAAAACTACTAGCTAGCTAGAGGGATCAGGCTGAAATTTGGCATGCAGGTAGATGTTCTGACGTAGGCATCCGCTAAGAAAAGATTTTGATAAATTCCACCCATAAAGGGGTAAATAGGGAATGAAACTTTGTATGAAACTTTGTCAATTTTATACCGATCAGGATGAGACTTTGCATGCATAAAGCTACTAAAACGTAAGTATCCCCTAAGAAAGGATTTTGATAAATTCCACCCCTAAGGGGATAAAATAAGGGACGAGAAAGCTATTAATAATAACACTTCTTACCGCGAGCCAAGCCGCTGGCTAAAGCTAGTTTAGGGATAAAAACAAAACGATACGTGTGAAAGAGAGAGAGACCCGTTTTACATAATGCAATAACAAAAGAATCATATAAATCGTTGATTTCGTATCTTACCAGCTTATGGTAATATTACCGGAAATATTGGAAAGTTACCGGTAATATTACCAAATGGAAAAATACTGGTAACGAGAATGTTACCGACGACCCATCACTAGATCTAACCAGCACAGATTATTCAAATCGGCCGGGAAACGCTTGTCAATAAAACTAAATTAATTCATACCGTCTAATTCTTAACTAAAACTAGTACCTAATTAGAATTTATTAGAAATATAATAAAACAATTAAATTTAAACGTATTTTTTTCTTTAGATTTTTACCAGGTTTATTTCTATAATTTTCAAGGAAAGTGTCTATTTCTATACCGATAGAAGAATTTAAAGCTGTGCATAAAGAAATAAAACGTCGACAAACAGGATTCGTCCGCCCAGCCGACCTGGAAAAGATTCATATCATCAACAAGTCATCTTCATTGCAATTGGACGAAGACGCTCTATCATCAAGGTTTGTATTTTTACATTCGTTGCCCGTATTTTTGTGAAACGCGATTAAGATTTTTTTAGTCATCAATCGCGGCGCCTTTTTTTTCTGTGTTTTTTTTTAAAGGAAAGTTCGCATTGACCCAGAGGTTATGGCCCCATCGCCTAAAGTGCCACGACGACCAACTATGTTCGTGCGAACGCCGTCTACGCCCCTCGCCTCAGAGTTAGAAGTCCAAAGACAGTCCCAACTTACGCGACTATTCGAAGAAACAGTTCACTATGACGACGAGGAACTACCAACCTTGAAAGACTACAAGTAGATATTTGGACCTTAATTTTTTTATGCAATACCTAACAAAAAAAGGGTTTTACTTTAAATTAGATTCTAAGTATACTTATACAAAAGAGCATTGAACTGGTTAGTACATTTTCAGAGCGCGAATATCAGATGGTATGGCGAAGAACATTATACTGACTAAATCGACACATTTAGGGATAGTAAGTGAGGACCAATTGGACCATTACCGGCGTGGTATGATTCCACAGGAAAACGATTCTTTCGAAGATATATTTACAACCAAGAAGCTCAGCGGAAGCCGACCGCGAAAGGTATCAATAATTATAAAAACTTTCCCGATCAAAATTCTGACAGATACCATAGAATAAGTAATAGTACCGACTGCATACTCCATCCATGATCAACTCCCGCCCGAACATGTTTATTCGTAAAATTTCGCTGACTCTTTCTACAGTTACCTGCTTGCTGTAGATTTTTCACGAGGTCTCACCGGCGGAGCGTACATAAACTGCAGAGTGGACTTCTGCAGATAAGATTTTTTCCGAAATTCTGCCATTTATTTGTTCTGTATTTACATTCAGGTGTTATCGGGCCTCGGGAAGACTTGGCAGCACTCGTTCCACCCGAAAGAGTTCACCCTCAGAAGCATAGAGTTCGCGAGGGTGAGACCTTCGCTGACCGTCAGCGAATACCAAGCAAGGAACAAGAAGTACGAAGACGAATTGAAGAATGCAGTTAAGAGCGTTGATGACGTTGGTGCTACTGCATGACTTAGACTTGGCTGGTCCCACTTCATTTCGGTGATCAGACGCCAACACCTAGTAGTAGACATTTTTTTTTTTTGTAAATCAGACGAGAAATGAAAAATCCTAAAATCCTTTAAATTATAAACATGGATGTAGAATCAATTTGATAGACGTGCTTTTATGGCTCCAAAAACTTTTGAAATAAATTTACTTTCCTCAAGTCTTTATTACTACGTCATTTTATTTAAAGTCAAGTAAAAACAATGTAATAAAATAAAAACATTTATTAACACTGAACTTTTACATACAATTTCCCATCACGATGGTATGAAAATGAATCGCACGTTTCAAAATAAATCAGAAACAATAAATTTCGAGTTTTATTCCGTGTAAAATCAGTCATTTCCAGTTTACTTTTAACCGTGCGATATCCAGTACCGTCACTATTATAATAATTAATCTTACATTTCATTATTGCATTATATTAAATATGTACAAAAGGTACATAATAATATAAATCTCTTATCACAATGCTAATATTGTTTTAATGTATTGTTTTAGGTTTGTTCTACATAACGACGCTCTAAATTTGATAACACTGAACATAATACAAACAACATCATCCCAGAACTTATATAATTTTGTAATTTGAATTTGTGACACTAGCTACATTTAAAGATCCACAATATATCGTTCACAGAATGATTTTCCGGTCATCCTGTCAATGCAATGAAAATGGTGAAATTACCTTTAATTCTTTGAAGTTTTTTGTACAGGGTTACATTTAGGGCGACGCTATGTATTTGCGAAACTCGTGTCTTTGGTACACACCCCATGGCACGATTTATTTTGAAGATAAATCATACATTAATATTGCTCTAACACTTTTATCACACACAATTCATTGAAAACGTATCTAAAAATTAAAAACAGGTACACCTAAAGTGAATGCGCAATCTTTACATAACTTTACGTACGTAGAGTTAGTTCATGTGGTTTGCTTATCTGCAGTTTTGTGGCAAAGGCAAGCGGCATATGACGGATTTCATGTGTAAATGTCCATATTCGTCAGTTAATATTCAAATAGATATTGTTTTATGTGAAACTATGTGAGAGTTCAATACAACCAAAATTTTGCGAAACATTAAAATGTTCAATCATTATGACATGTGCCTTGGTTCTATGAAACGCTCGCTCCTTTGCCTTCCTCGTGGCATAAAAATAACACAGCCGATTAATCTTTCACAATTTATCCCATAAAATTAAGACACGCCGCCACTGTCTGGCAAGTTTTGCTTGCTAGTATTAATATACCTAAGTACCATAATTATAATCATAATTGATCTTCGTATTGGAGTTCCTTAATGCGTGGCCATTTTTTTTGTATAGAAATAAGTATTTCCTTCTCTGCTTCACTATAAGCGCAATTTACGATCAATGTAGTAATAGCGAAGGCCATCGCTCTTCGGGTCAAAGCTCGATTCATGATCGTGTTTCGTACTATAACTAGGTACTGATATTTTGTCGCTTCCATAAAATCATAGACATCGGTTTTTTCAGTTTTCTAGATATAGAAAAATCCCGTTAAGTAAGTTCAGAATTCTCTGTGCACGAGTACGACTCGCTCTTGACCGGTTTTTAGGATACAGAGAAGTGATATTTGACAGTTAACTTTCAATTAGCTTAGCGGTAACTATTAAATCTAGCTATGTATGACAAATACTCACGCGGAGTGATGACGGAGCGTGTCTGATACAGTATTTAAAATGGACCAACGTTTCCTGTGAGCCTAGCACCTTGACGTTCCTGTACATTACGTGTCTAGTGGCCGTGGCCGTGGCCGTGGCCGAAGAGGCCGTTGGACGGGAGAGGCGGCCGCGGCTCGGCGCTCACGTTGTTGCCTTCGCCTTCCTCGTTCGAGCTGTTTCTGTTCTCGAGCTGCTGTTGCCACATCGAGGCGTAGAAACCGCCTTGCGCGAGTAAGGCTTCGTGGCTGAAAAGAGTTTTAAATTTTATAAGTTGGCAGCTTAAAATTCTTAAAAAAAATAAAAAATAATGTGTACGTCCGGGAAATTTAAGAGCCGATACCGAAACCGGATTTCGGCCACGGTTTTAGTGTTGGGCGAAATCAAAACTTCGTATGTTTTTGTAGGAAAAATAACAAGCTTCAATCACCAAACTTTTAGATGTCGTGTACTGCACGTAACTTATCGAGTTCAGTTTCGGTTTCGACCACAGTTTTGCGCTAAACTAGAGCCAATAGAATATTTGGTCGAATTAGCATTAGAAAGGAAACAAAAGGACACTGATTAAGCGTACAAATACTCACTTTCCTCGTTCGATGATTTCTCCTTCCTTCAGTACGAGGATCTCGTCCGCGTGAATGATAGTCGACAGCCTGTGCGCGATGATCAGAGTCGTTCTGTTCGCACACACGCGCCCTAAAGCAGCCTGGTAAAAAGAAAACAAAAATCAGATTTGTGTGGGTCTGTAAACTATTTTTACTCCCGGTTGGTATGATGACATGCGGCGACCACGTCAGGTGGACTGAATTATTATAGTTGTCTCCTGACTTACTGCAGAAAATAACAACACAAAAAGTTTGGCCCGTGTAACGAACATTCGTTCGGAACATAGGACCAAAACCATCTTACAAATGTTACATGATAAACTTACTTGAATATTTCTCTCCGTGTTCGTATCCAGAGCCGAGGTGGCTTCGTCGAGTAGGACTATAGCAGGGTCTTTCAAGATCGTCCGTGCAATGGCTATCCTCTGCTTCTCACCGCCACTGAGTCTCAAACCTCTTTCTCCCACCTGAAGAATAATAATAGAAACATACTTACTTATGAAATTATGATTCTAAATCGAGATAGCAGAAGGCATCCGTTTACTAACGTGGTGCATTATAATTTATGTTTCTTATTCTCTTCTGTTTAAATCAGTAAGTAGTCGGCAACCCTTTAGCAACGACCTTTTTAGTAGCGATAGGCCACACTTGAGTAAGTATGCTTGTGATAGTATAATTATAATTACATGTGTTAAGTATAATATTCAAAATTCAATGATCGCAGGTTGCCGACCCCTGCAAATATTCTAAATGCACTAAATCGACCATGATATCTGAGTTTAGTATCCTGAAACCTTTCTCTAGTAATTACCTGAGTATCATATGCATCAGGGAAAGTTAGGATTCTGTCATGAATATCCGCATTCTTGGCTGCAGAGATTATATCCGCCGCTGGCGCTCCCTGTTTCCCGTATTGGATGTTGTATCTGAAAATTTGTTTCACAGTTAATTTAAGCTTTTTTCTTTATGTAATGAACGTGCGCTGAACGCATAAGGTCTTTATCGTTTTGTTTAGTTTTCGTTTGATGGCTGAGGTCAAAATAAATTCATTTCACACTATTACGTAGCCGAGCTTCTGAAAAGGGTACTCAATAATTAAGGGTTAACTTCCTATTACACAAATCAAACTAATCTTTATTTGACAAAGCCTCAACAGAGTGAGACAGATCAATGTAAATTATATTTTCTATTCAACAAACTCAGCAGGTTGGCTGTAAGAGATCCCTTAAGGGATAAGTCCGCCTTTGTACCTCGCCTTTTATTTGTATATGAGTTTTGTATTTTCGTGTTCTTTCCTTTTGTACAATAAAGTGTTCACTTACTTACTTACTTACAAACTTAAGATATCGTTTTGGAAGACAAAAAGGCATTTTAACACAATTTGTATAATTCTGTGGCAAACAGCGCCAAAAGATTTTCACTTGTTTTTATTTTGTCTAACAACATATTGGCTTCTTCAGTGCACTTTGGGTCAAGCTTTGTGATTACACTTCCCCATTTTCCATTCAATACCAATACCAAGCTTTGGGAACCTTCATTTTCCCCATTTGTCAGTCGCTGACAGTATCAAGAGAGATCGGTCATCTGACAGTTTTAATGAAGAGCACAGTGCCGACGCCGATACTCGCGCGCAATGAAGCCTGCGTTACGGTGCGGACGTCCTGCCCGTCCACCAGCACGGCGCAATCGTAGAAGCGAAACAAACCTTCATTTTCCCCATTTGTCAGTCGCTGACAGTATGAAGAGAGACCGCTCACCTGACAGAGTTATTGAAGAGCACAGTGTCCTGCGGCACGACGCCGATATTCGCCCGAAGCGACGCCTGGGTGACTGTGCGGACGTCCTGCCCGTCCACCAGGACTGCACCCTCGTTCACGTCGTAGAAGCGGAACAGCAGCCGCATTATGGTGGACTTGCCAGCGCCGCTGGGACCGACCTGTGAACACATAATAAAGTGAAAACAGTGTTGCCAACTGCTGAGTTTACCCAGTTTTTCGAACAACATTTTTCGAAATACCTACTATACATACATTAAATACTTCGATGTCGACTACGTTAAGAACATGTAATTCTAATTAGTCCGTTAGTTAGATTATGGAAAAAATGAAACACGTGTTTTTTGGTTTATGAAATAATTGAACATTGACAAAGTTAAAGTTATAGATAGAACGTTAAGTTTCCGGAGTGGGGGCTTGTGACGTCACACCACATACCTACAGATACAGTATACAGTCATCTGAGTATCGAGTGACGTCACGTCTTGGTACAATTTTTACCTAGGCGTGACGTCACTCAAAACTTCAGAGCACTGTATTTTCGCCATTTCTTGCTTGTGAAATAAAAGAAAAAACGCGTCATTTTTTTTGGTACTCTATCTGACGGACTAAATCAACCATGCTCAAAGTGTGTTCTGCAAGAGTTTAGAAAAAAAATACAAAACACAACTCTCTAGTCAAACGTTTTGACGCGGCGTATACACGGACGGACGGACGGGTGGATAAAAAACGTATTTTAAAAACTGTTGTTTTTTGTAGTTCCATCAAGTATTTCTCTTTCCAAAAGGGTTCCGTCACCAAAAAAGTTTGAGAAGTACATAGTTTTTTTTAGTCTTCTACCCTATTTTACATCTATTCAATGGTCTGTTGACGCGGTTTACTTACCAGGGCGACAGTAGTCCCAGGAGGCACCTTGAAGCTCACGTTCTTGAGCACGAGCCGCTCGGGCCCGTAGCCGAAGGAAACGTGTTTGAACTCTATTCCCCCTCTTCTCGCCATCAGGTCGGGCGCGCCCGGCGCGTCCTTGACGTCTGAGTCCACGCCCATCAGCTCAAACATGTTCTCCATGTCGACGAAGTTCTTTTGGATAGCTCTGGAATATATTCGTGGCGTCTTTTAGCTCCCGTGTGGTGTCAGGATAGAATAACACCTCTCCATTTCTTTGTCGAATTTCGTAAGAGGCGACTAAGGAATTAGGTATATTTTAAGCGACAGGCTACTCTTCCATCTGTTCTCAAACCTAAAATTACGCTAGAAGTGGCTGCGAATCGAGAAATAGTCATGGTTTTGCCTTTGTAACGTTTCATGTGTTTAATAATAGCGTGATGTTTCTGTAGGTATGTAAGTATGAAATTAATTTCAAGTTTATGGACGAACAATACAATGTAAATGCCTTATAGGTAAATGCAAACAAAGAGTAAATAAATAACACGGGTTTCTTGAAATAATGCAGATTAGACACTTCATTAGTTTGCAGACAGAATGCCGTTATGATAATAATTATTTCTTTTGAATGTCAGTAGATCAAACGAAGATTATTGATAGCTTTCATGTCACTTATCATCCTAGTGGCGTCAGTTTTGTATCTAATTACTTACTAATATACTAATAACTAAGCAATGTCTATGACCAAATTCATCAAGTTTGGAAGACATATCACTGAATGATCGAATATGAATCGAATATGGTGATAACGGAACGAGCTTGTCTGAAAGTAGATATTATGGTGGGTAAGATAGGGAAAAGCAAAATACGTTTGGTTGGTTTGGTCACGTAAACAACAGCAATAGATTTAAACGGGGAGTGTGAATAGGTGCTTTGAGAGGGAACTGCCTAGACGAACGTCAGGCAGGTCAGGTCGAGAGTACTCGGTACCGACGAGCACATATGAGATTGATGAAGGAAAAGAGGTAGCAAGTGGAAAAAAGTGGTTTCTGCGTACCTACCACTGTGGGAAAGAGGCGAGACGGTATGTATGTGAGTATAAAATGATAATGGATGAATCATAACGTCGGTAATTGTAGACCAGCATTTATCAGGAGAACTATAAACATTACGTCATTATGGTTTTTCCGTACTCGTACATTCATAGCGCCATATGCGCTTGGGATATTTAATATGTCCCTTTTTGATAATTGATAGGCGGGTTAGTTGGATCGGTTTGCCAGTTTAAAGAAGCAAATATCAAATTTTTACATTTTTCACATACCAACATTACGCCTGTATTCCCAAATGGCGTAGGCAGAGCACACAAAACGTTACATAAACAAAACCATGGCTATTTCACGTTTCGTGCCCACTTCTAACATGTTCTTTAGACTTTAACTTGGCAGGTATAAAAGTGCGGGTTGCTAGTCTGCCGCTTAATATATACCTTAACCTATTTCCTTAGTCGCCTCTCACGATATCCACGGAAGACATGGAGAGGTGTTATTTTAAACTCGACATCACAAGGAAAAGTAGGTGCTTGCAGGCATTTAATAATTTATAGTCATGTCACTTCGCAACACTACTGTTAACAGGTGATTAGTGATTACAATTACTGCAATATCTTTTGTTGTACAAACAATAGAACATTAAAAAAACATCATCTGTTTCACCTACCTGTAGTAAGTGCCGAACCAATTGAGAGGCACGTATAGCTGAATGATGTAAGAGGCGAACAGCACATAGTCTCCAACGGTCAACGTTTTGGCATTCACCACCATGGAAATACATAGCAGCGACCCTGCTAGAAGACCTGTAAAGAAGATAACATTGTGTAACGATATTTATACCTGCTAGAAAGTATTTAGTATTACCCGTGTGGTGCCGGGTTAGAATAGCACCTCCCCCTTTCTTCCCATGGGTGTCGTAAGAGTCGACTCTGGGAAAGGGTTAGTGTATTGTGGGCGATGGGCTAGCAACCTGTCACTGCGATATCACGTTTAACCATCTGGTTATCTTGAAATTGCTAAACGTGGCACTGGATTTTAGAATCCATGTGCTCTGCCTACCCCTCTTGGGAATACAGGCGTGAGAATATGTATGTATGTATATAGAAAGTATTTAGTACGTCTGGAATAAAATAGATGTCGAATTTTTTTTTATTTTAGGTCGCTGATAAAATATTCCCTTTATTCTTTTTGTTAAATAACTTTTTGATGTTTTATAAAATGACATAACACCTAAGTTCATACGATTATTACAAACGTTTTTTAAAATCTTTTATCACCTGTTGCTAAAATAAATCAAGTTAGTGTAATTACAAAGATCATACCTATGTGCCAGAAATTTTACCAGTTATCTTTAAATTGTTTTTTTTTTTTTCAAAATGTATTATTTCACAACTTTACTAATCATTAAACTAGTTTTCACTACATTACGTCACGCATGTATTCCCAAAGGGGTTGGCAGACGAGATTAGTTTATTAGGAACTTATCTGGAAATGACGTCATTAAAACAGAAATCATATCACCACTTCGCTAAACACCAAAACTTTAAGTTTATCAGCTACATACTCTACATAAAAACTTATCTTTCTAACTAGGAGTTGACGTCATTTTAAAAACACTTTTATTTCACCATCATTTCAAATACTTTAGTAAACAAGTGTGTATACATTTTCACACATTTACCAGCAAACACTATGATTGACTGCTAAACAATTACAACGTCAGACAAGATTAGCATTTGTATTAAAAAATGGGTTATATTACTTACCGCCGCAAATTATAATATTTTGCAGAGTATTCAGCATGTTCAATGTTATGAGAGACTTGAATTCTTCTTTCTGAAAACCAAGTAAAGTAAATTTAAATACATACTGATTACTGACACCGATATCATTTCTATCCCTACTTCAAATTTGAGCTGGCAGTATTTTATAATGTACTGATTTAAACTAGTAGTACTTACTGACTACTGAAGCGAATTATAGATTTTTATGGGACACCACAGAGTGCACTTTTGAACAGCCGGTAGTTCAATTCATCTCTTTCCCTTCAGTCTCTGTTCTTTGAGTGAGAAAAAGACGGACTCAACAGTCGATCAAAAGCCTGCAGTTAGGAGTTTTCTTTAGCAACGAAGGTTCTACCTGATAATGGACTATGGCTTCCTTATAAGACACGACTTCGTAAGATTCAGCGCCGTAGTATTTGACGGTCTCGTAGTTTAGCAAAGAGTCGACAGAGCGCGCCTTTTGCGCGTTGTCCGCCTGGTTCATGCGACGCTGGTACTTAGTGCGCCATTCTGTCACCGCTATAGTCGCAACTGGAAGTGACAGATATATCTTAGTGAACTATTAAAGTGAACTCAACAAAACCAAAATTGTATAAAATCACCACCGTACCATATACAGACATACATGTACACACAAGCAAGTAACTGTTTGACTTCTGTACAATCTTATGTGTCTTAAGTACAATCGAACCAATTGATGACCATAGAATATATTTGCAGTAAACGTCATAATGGCATTGTATTGCACGACAAAGGAAATCTTTATTACGTTCAAAGTGACAGGTCAGAAATCAACTAGTTCAAGATACGAGGATAAAATTATTGCAGAATGAATTGGCTAACAAATGTTAATATTAAGTAACTAAGGCAACTAAGCAAAAATAAATTACTGAAACTTCAAAATTCAGCCCTTTGTCAATTAACCGATCACAAACTATCGACCGCTCTTAGTCTATTAGGTAATATGTATGAAGAAAGATACGTGTGGCTAAATGTAAGGACAAGCAATACTTACTTATGTAAAGAACCATAGTAGAAAACACGATCAAGCCAAACCACGCATTGAATTGCAACACGAAGAACACTATGGCAACAATAATGTCCACTATGGTCGGCGTAATCGAGAAGAGGATGTACGAAAGTAGATTGTCTATGGAGTCTGTGCCTCGGTCCATCACTCGAAGTACTTCTCCTGTCTTTCGAGACAAATGCCAACGGAGGGGCAAGTCGTGGAGATGACGAAACAATTCTAGCTGAAAAGGTACAATAACCATTTCAATATTCATCATCAGCCTATATACGTCCCACTGCAGGGCACAGGCCTCCTCTCAGTATGAAAGGGCTTGGGCGATAGTTCCACGCGGGCCCAGTGCGGATTGGGAACTTCCATAGAGGATAGAACCTATAGAGAAACAATGTTCGCAACCCCAGTCCGCAAATAGTTTGTTGATTTCAACATACTAAACGTCACCGTCACTGTCACAGAAACTGTACAGAGCCAATAACCGTAGAGAAAAAGGCACTAGCGTTACGCGCGATCTTGGACCGGCCAATAAGAGCACAGCGATCACTTCAATTGTTTTGCGGAATAATTTCCGAACAACCAAAATGACATTAGTACTCTATAGGTTCTATCCTCAATGGGAACTTCACACACAACGTTGAATTACTTCGTCGTTAGGTTTCCTCACGATGTTTTCCTTCACCGAATAGCTCGTGATAAATTTCAAATTTGATATCGCACATAAATTCCGAAAAATTCAGAGGTGCGAGCCCGGGGTTTGAACCCACGACCCTCTGCTTGAGAGGCCACAGTTCAAACCGCTGGGCCATCACGGCTATTTCAATATTACATCATACTAAGTAAACAAGAATATGAAACTTTGACAAGTTCATGCGTGACACTGTATATCCCTGTGGCTGTTAGCATTTTCCGCAATTATAAAAAATCTGTGTAGTGTTGGGTTTTGAACAACACATATACATTTCTTCCGTGGAAGTCGTAAGACGCCTTTTAACCGCCACTAAGGAAATACGATAAAGGTGCATTTTAAGCGACAGTCTAGCAACCTGTCACTATAATACCTGCCAACTCAAAACCTAAAATAATGCTAGAAGTGGCCAGGAAACCTGAAAAAGTCATGGTTTTGTCTATGTAGGTGTGATGTATGTATAAGAAAAACCTCGAAAAAAAAGAAAAAGTCTCAGCCGAGAAACACACGCAAACTCTTCAAGGTACAGTAACTTACTTGTAACTCCCTAGTGGTGTACTGTTGCACCCGTATCCACAAGAATGAGCGAAGGTTGTTCAAGAAGCCCATGCCACCTGTGCCGCCTCCTTGCAAGAACTTGAAGAATACGTAGATGAGCACCAGGTCCCATCGGAAGTAGAGAGGCGGTATTGACAAACTATCCACTGCAAACAGTAAATGTATTCGTTTGTGTATCATAAGCACTTTTCATACACAATCTTATAAAGATTAGATAGATTAGATAGATTCATTTATTTCTATTTGAAAATCACATTATAACATGTCAGATATAAGTAACTCACAAAAAGATCGTC
>BHDV01060295.1:48369-87021 GCA_005406045.1 Adoxophyes honmai | reverse complement strand
GAACCTGTCAGCGCGCCATTCAGACAATTTATTGCTCCACAGACTCGATCGCACAAAACACTGTCGTCTGCGCAGCGCCTAATAGTTTGGGACTCAAACTACCTATCTGCATACCAGCAAGCGCGACCTTCCAGTTAACTCATAGCTTTAAACATAATTCAGAAGTAGCGATTTATTACCATACTAATCGGTCATTGAAGATATAAAAAACGCCGTGGAGTGCAGTAGGTATTTACCACAGTAGATAACCATTATCTATACTTTATATTACTACTACTTGAAGATTCTTAATGAGTAAATGAAATTGACGTTTTATGTTGTGACGTGTGTAAGAGACCTGTTCAACGTCACGTAATTAATCTGTTCATATTCTTACCTATCTTTTTACTGTAAATCGGGACGTAAAGGTTGACAACTCGTCCAGCCAGCAAAGCCAAGATGCAGATGAGAACATAGAATTGCAGAAGTAAACTCTTCTTGGGCCAGAGGAATGGCAAAAGTGTGCGTAGCTTGCTGAATACATTGCGGAATGTAGATCGATTTTCATCCTGCAAAGAATTTTTGACAACTTGGAAAATAAATCACAAACGCACTGACAACAGGAGCGGGACAGCGCGGCGGGGTAGCGTGACGATATCCATAGTGATATTCGAAATTATACGAAAGAGCACCAACCAGGAAAAAAGAGTTTCGTTCTTTCCCTCACGCCACATCGCCGCGGCGCTCTGCTTCCGCTGTCAGTGCGTTTGGAGCTTAATACTTCCAGGATTGATAGTATATCTTTTAAAACATGCTTACAACTCGTACGAATTAACTGTGCACTCCGCTGGAATGCGACCCCTCTCCTGCTACCCCGCGTGGTGCCCCGCATTCGCCGCAAGCCCTCAGTAGCGATAGCATCTTTGTTACCGTTGCGCTTTTTCTCGTTTCCATCATCTAAATACGTTAAATCTCCTGTTGCTATTACTTCGCGTCACATCGCGAGGTGCACAGTTAATTCGTTCGGGTTGTAGTAGAGGCTTCGACCGCGAAATTGATATAAGATGTAAGTTTTTTTAACAAGATCATATAATACCGAAGACATACAGGTACATCGTAGTAGTAATAGCCCGTGCCCATGTTCGTGCTCTAGTAAACAGTCTGGAAATAGATTGATAAAAATAAAGTACATAAACAATAATGTCTCAACATAGTAAAGTTACAAAAATGATCCATTTCTCAGACTGTTTACTTACCTTATTTCGTCAAGGGTTTAACGTAAATTTGGAATAACCAATGTGCCGCTCGCAAAACACAACCTTTTTTTTGATATCTTTTTCTCCTGCTAATACATTGAAATGATTTTGATATGGACATGACATCTTAACCTAAAACTTACAAAAAATAGACTAAAATAATTTGTCAGCCGACATTATGTCAGTTTTCATTTTTGGGATTAAAAAGTTTTGATTTTGTGATAAGACCTTTTTGAAGGGCGGTTTTTTTAATTGTGCCTAGGCAAAGGAATATAGGCCTCTACACATTAAAAAAAATAGAATCTGGCTTTTGGCGCAAATATGAGCAGTGATATTTTAACGTACCCTGGGAGGAATGAGTCTTCGCTGGCCATCTTCAGACTCAAGGTATTCGAACTGATGCATGATGCCCGGTGCCTTCATACCCAGTATAAACATGATCATGCAGCAGACGTATCGACCCACAAACAGACTCATTTCCAGGCGGTCCTGAAGGCTGGAAGACAATTGGATGAGATTATACCTAATTCCGTCCACCAATAGATCAATTAAGTATACTTATTGAGGTTAACAGGAAGTTTCTAACTACGTTTGTCGACTGATCTATACTAGAGACCTTTAGGTACTTAAAAGATGGTAAAGCCTGACAACTATCTATTTAGCCCTGGCGCAGTGTCGCTACTATCAGTTTACGTATGGCAATAATGTGCATACGTCATGTATAGTCAGCATGGTGCATATTGGTTTGTGTTGATATTTGAATAATACCAAAACATTGTTTACAGAGAATCAGACATACATACATACATATTCTCATGACTGTATTCCCAAAAGGGGTAGGCAGAGCACATGAATTCAAAAATCCAGTGCCACGTTTTGCAATTTCAGGGTAACCAGATAGTTAAGCATGATATTGTAGTGACAGGTTGCTAGCCCATCGCCCACAATACACTAACCCTTTCCCTGAGTCGCCTCTTACGACACCCATGGGAAGAAAGGGGGAGGTGTTATTCTAAAAGCCCTAACAGACGACCAAATTTGGTTTGGTCCGAACCACGAACTTGGTTGGCTCCAAACCAAATTCGAACGTGTGTTCAGCGGTTTGGTCAACATTTCTGTTAGGGGCTTTAACCCGGCACCACACGGGGATCTAACTCAGAGAATCAGAGCTTTGTAATATTACCCATTCGTCAAAATTCGATTCCAAATACTCAAAATTTAGAAATATTCTTCATATTCTGACTCTGGTGAAGTTTGATCTTCGTCAGATGTTGTGTCGCTTTCAGGACCACCAACCTCAATTATAAATCGTTCAGTCTGGGATTCGATTATAGGACCTTTATTCCTTTATCGTGGATCTACATACACATTATATGAGAAAATAAAATCTATTAAGTTTAAGTATAACAATTAACCAGTTCAATACAACCGCACTGTAAAGTGTCAGTACCAGTCATGTCAGTAACCAATTGCAAAACATTTTTCAATGGAATACTATTCAATCCTTCGTCCTTTCTTTGCTTTAAATACTTAATCGTATTTAAAAGGTTTTTCTTGCATCTTTTGGAATATTTTTCGGCATTTTTATGATAAAATCGTTTAAATCACGATATATTTTCGTTTTGTTTACATCGGTGACTTTCGATGACATCCAACGTCTGATGTCAAAGTGTAATCATTGCCAGTAAAAGAAATTAATACCACTGAAAATACGCAACATGGCGAGGGCCAAATAGATAGTTGTCAGGCTATAAACAATCTTGACGTGTCTTTTTATTTAAACATATACTTTATAAATCAAAATCTTTACATTTTACAATTTAGATATGAAAAAATCATTTACTTTCATAATTGAATTGTATAGTGTAATGATTTTCATTTTTAGACTGTGTATTTCAATAAAAAGACATGTCAAGATTGTTTACCATCTTTTAAGTACCTAAAGGTCTAAAGTATAATTTCGAACGTATCTACCGATCGCAGTAGCAATGCGAGTAAGTTTTACACAAACCTACCTCATTTGCATACATATTATTGCCTCCGGACTTTAACACTTATGATCAACAGATGGCATACTATAACGAAGATGCCTTTGTAGTCAATTTAACTACATTACCTATACATCCAGTTACTTTAGTTGAAAATATTTATACGTAGGGATTTCTTCGTATCTACTTACTCTTTTAAGTGCCACCACCATCCTTCCTTATTGAGATTCAAGAATGACAAGTTTTCGGAGACGAAAATCAATGCCCAAAACACGAGCAACACGAATCCGTGGCCCCGAGGCGGCACGGAAGGCAGGAGAAATCGCCTCTCGAGAATGGCCAAGTATGCGGACAGTGGAAATACCACAACGGTAATAACCAGTGCTAGAATCTGTAAACAAAAGGGAATAATAAACTTATTCAGTTATTTCAGAGTTGATAAGAGTTGTCGATAAGTGCCTAAAGGTTTTTTTGGTTAGCCTTTAAGGAAAAAGCAAGCGATAAGTATGCTTGGTCTCCAACCGTACAATCGCGAGGCCATAATACACATATAAGAGTAGCAAATAAAGGATACAATAAGAAGTTTGTTGTACCTGGTGACCAAGTAGTAAAATAGTAGGTACCACTTAAGTAAGTGACAAAACTAAAGCTCACCATATATCCATAAATATGTCCTCCTTTAAACAGGAAGGCTTGCAATAGGAACCTCGCCACCGCCAACACAGGCACCAGCAACGTGAATATTATCTGTACACAGAATAGTCGCGAGGATCGGACATCCACAACCTCCGTGGCATATCTAAAAAAAAAGTCGTTTGTACTTCAGTTAGTCAAGTGAAAACACCGTCAGAACATTGACGTGGGCACAGAATAGATAATAGTACAGTGGGAAAGAAAATCAACCGGTCTTAAAATTAGTAGGTAGGTACTTACCACCAATCTGTTAGGTACCTACTGGTGGTAACGACTGGAATGTTTTTTTTTCTAAAACATTTAGTGGTAACTACTGGGATCAGAATTCCTAAATGTTGCCACTCAAGCAATTTGATGCCAATTTCAGGGTGTTATTAATTCACATTGTTGGTATCTAACATGTGGGATTAACTCAACATTTTTGAGAGCAATAAGCGATACCGCAATCACATATCCTCAATTAATTCACGTTACACGTGCTTTGAACTGTTTATTGAATTCATATTTTAATCAGTGGGTCACCTACTCGTGAATGTCATAAAGTCATAAACCTTATCACAGTTCGAAAAAACTTCCACTAAGCGAAGTTCCAGTCAAATTTTAAGTAAGTTGTAGGTGTTCTTAGTCAGAACTAGGTAATCAAACTACTGGATGTCATATGCACACGAAACGCTACATAGTCAAAAACATGACTATTTCGCGGTAGGTCTTTCAGCATAATTTTAGGTTAAAACATTGATGAAAGAGGTGCAATAGTAACAGAGGTTTCCAGCCTCCTAAACCATATTTGACTAAATCTGTTTCCTTTGTCGCCTGTTACGACATCCGTGGAAGAAATGGCGAGGTGTTATTCTAACTAAGCTAATAGCCATACACCACATGGCATCCTATTAACATAGCGTTATCACACAGCTACTTAAGATATAACGCCATGGACTTTAAATTTAGCAAGTTTTTAGACTAATCACCATCCAAACAATTTTGATAATCACTGCTTTAAGTTATCACGATGGCATGGTTGGACTAAGGTAAGTTAGAACTCAGACAGTTCCTGATAAAAATATTGGAAGGCCAGGCAGTTATCACAGAGCAGTAATGTTTTTTTGGATACTTGATTTTATCAGTAATTACAAAGAAGATGACCTCCAATATTTCTCAAATTAAGAACATATTCATTCATGTTTATTTTATAAACTGGAACTGGAATTTTTTCATATATTTTTTTATAGTCAAGTTGCATTATGTATTGTATTTTTGTATTGTCAAAGTTTAAAATAAGTTGCATATTTATGCTCTCACACCAGCGTAATGAGGTAGAGGGACATTGTATGAGAAAATTTTCGTATTGATACTTATTTTTGAACTGAAGAGGATAGGAGTCGCACCACTTCTCCATACAAACGTAGTCCCCTGTTTTCTCCCTGAATAATGACCTTAGAGCAAAATATTTTTTTTTTTCATTATATTTGTATCTGTTGTGCCTATGCCCCTATGATATGCTTTTATCAATATTCTAATTTTTTTTTATTTAGAATATCGATAAAAGCAAATCATAGGGGCATAGCCACAACAGATACAAGAATGAAAAAAATTTTTTTTGCTCTAATGTCATTATTCGAGGAGAAAACAGGGGACTACGTTTGTACAGAGGGCGCGTTCCACAAGGCGCCCACAACGATCGCATCGCCCTCCTCAGCGTTCCGCTTGGCGCCCGCGGTCGTTGTGGGCGAATCATTTGACGTGACAGATGACGTCATTGCTCGCGACCACGTCGCGCCCACTTCGCCCGCAAAATATAGGTGGGTCGGAGTGGGCTTTCACTTAAACGTCACCTGTCACATGACACATGTCATCAGATTTTGATGAATTTACCGAATCTCATTCCTTTTGCAAAAAATGTTACTATAAATTAACGGGAATCCCTGTTTAAAATTTTGCTCCAATCCATGCGAAATATTTACTAACAACCACCAAAGCTGCACGTTTTCTCTATGCCGCCATATTGGAAGCCCACGGCGCTCAAGCTTTGCGTTCCACTTGAAGCACTCGCCCACAACGCCCGCGTCGTTTTTTCCCAAGTGGAATGGTAGATTCTGCGGTCGTGGGCGAGGGCGTTGTGGGCCCCAGGTGGAACGCCCCCAGAGAAGTGATGCGACTCCTATCTTCTTAACTGTACAATATTTACTAGCACATAAGAAATTGGACGGTCGACGTTTCGGAAGGAACTCCGACCCATTTATACTTATTAAATGTATACTATGTGTACAGTCAAAAATCCGAGACAGAAAACAATATAAGACAACATAGGCACATAATGCAAATTTAACCCTCAAGCTTACGTCGCATAAGCGCGGGGCGTTCGCGTGGCGTCCTTAACACGTGGCCTTGCCCCGCCACGCGAGCCATTCGCGCGGGTCCGTTATGTGGGGTGACGCACGCGGTGGCCGCGTTGAAAACGAGCGGGGTAACCCCAAGGCGCGATGATCGCGTGACGCGCTAGCGCCCCGAAAAAGGCTTGGGTAAAAAACATCGATAAATGTAAAATATCGATATTTTTTCCAAACTGTTTTGGATATCAAAGTCGATTATTAATATTATTATATTTATAAATTTACCCTTCGAATCCAACACTGGATTGAGTGATGTTTGCTTGCAATTATTGTAACAATAAATAAGCCAGATGTAAGACAATTTTTGACATTATCGGCCACGGGTTTCATACACCTGACTGATCTTTCATTGTTATTATTTACGCCAAAAATACTCTGATTAATTTTGGCATGTCGTACAATGCTTCATTCCTTTCACATTGAAAGCATTGTAATTCATCTAAGTATGTATATGAAGTCCCAGTATAATTTACTGGTTATTCATGTCTTTCTTAATGGTCAGACGTCGCGTGGAAATCTATCAATTGTTAGGTAGTTAGCGCTAACAGATAAACCACTGTGACTGGATAACGTTCTCATAAATATGTATTCTTATCA
This sequence comes from Adoxophyes honmai, assembly GCA_005406045.1. Taxonomy (NCBI): domain Eukaryota; kingdom Metazoa; phylum Arthropoda; class Insecta; order Lepidoptera; family Tortricidae; genus Adoxophyes; species Adoxophyes honmai. The sequence continues at coordinate 80,118 of BHDV01060295.1, read as the reverse complement.
TATTGTAAACACATCCGATCCGCACACAGTGCATGAAGTGCTCTGTGACATAACACGAGAATAGGCAAAGCATTGTGTGAAGATCGCGTAAAAATTCGGAAAGTAAACGTGATAAATATAGACAACACCAATATTACTACACGCTTCGCAGCCACTTCTAGCATACTTAATTTTAAATTTAAAAACAGATGGAAGATGTATAAGACTGGGTTCACAGCTGTCCGGGAGACCCGTACGGGCTGTTACTACGGGCGCCCGGAGCAGGAGCACAAATGGGGAACTAGACTAGAGCATCGTTTCAGAGCGACCCGGATCGGGTCCCGTCCCAATCCGGGTCGCTGTGAAACGATGCTCTAGTTCCTTATTTGTGCTCCCGCTCTGGGCGCCCGTAGTAACAGCCCGTACGGGTCTCCCGGATAGCTGTGAACGCAGCCTAATAGTGACAGGTTGCTAGGCCGACGCCTGAAGCATAACTAAACCTATTTCCTTAGTCGGATCTTACGACACAACTCTTATAAAGCCATAGCAACCTGCCGACCTGAATCAAATTAGGATCGTATAAATTTTATATTTAAGTGTCGTTAATATACCGAAAACTCGAATTTGTTGACATTTGTTTTTTAACCGACTTCAAAAAAAGGAGGAGGTTCTCAATTCGTCGGGATATTTTTTTTTTATTATTATTTTTTTTTATCATCATTATTTTTTTTATGTGTGTTCGCTGATTACTCGAAGACGCCTGGACCGATTTGGAATTTTTTTTTTGTTTGAAAGGGTATAGTTTCCAGGTGGTTCCATTGCCAGCATATCTTGATCTGGTGATGGAATATGAGGGAAATCGAGGGCAACCCTCAAATTTTATTGGCACAGGTAATGTTTTTAGTACATTTTTCAAAGCTACACCAGTATTTACGTCTGGCAGTAAAAAAAATATGACTGAGCTGATGATGGAAGGTCAACTCCTTAATGCTTAGGAGTTAAAGGATAATTCTTTCAATACTGAATGCACCTGCAGACTGGAAATTATAATTTCAGTAATTAGTGAGGCCTGCTGGTGATGGAAGGTCACCCTCATTATTAGACAAATGCTTTCAGTATAGCCCAAATTTGAAGTCGGTTTTTTTTTGTTTAAAATTATCACATAGTACATACATCACGCTCTAATCCCTGCGGTGTGTGTAGATAGAGACGACAGAGCGCCATATTAGCTTCTATTCGGGTATACTCCTGTCACTTCATTCACATTTATATGGATAACAATTTGCAATAACATGTTAACCAACAAAATCGCAGAAACATGGATTTTAATGTACTGACATTACATTATTACTACATGCTCTAACTAATTATTACATGCTCGTTGGTTAAGGGTCTCACCAAACCAGTCGATGCCTTTTCGGCAAAATCGGCTCGGCTCGTTCGACCGAGGAATGCCGAGCCAACTCACGTCTTGTTCGCCCTTATTGCGTTGACATAAAGCTTTTTCTACCCGCATTTTGCCGAAAAGGCGTCGACTAATGTGGGGAGACCCTAAGGGTATTTAATTTGGCCTCTCTCCGGAACAACGGCAATCTGCCGGCTCAGCGCGACAAGGCACGAGTTTAGTCACTGTCTAACAAGAGATGTCAGAAAATAACAGGTAATGTATCTCGCGCGCGCGAGTCGACTCGCACGTGCTACCATGCTAAGCCTACTGGTTGACATACGTTCATCGAGGGCGCCCTCGATCGACTTGCCGTAACGCCTTAACATATTATCTTGGAAAATTGCCTACAGGGTGTGTAGGTTCTTCATTCATTCAAAAAATCTTGCCTACTATTTTTTTTTTCACATTTAGCTATACCTACATTGTTCAAGTAAAATATACACACATACATTCATCACCCCTGTATTCCCAAAGGGGATAGCAGAGCACACGAAACGCTACATAGACAAAATCATGACTATGTATTTCACATTCCATGGCCACTTGTTAGCATTTTTTTTTAGACTTTTAGTTGGCAGGCATAATAGAGACAGTTTGCTAGCCTGTCGCATAAAATATACACATTGGCATTAAACTGTGCAATGAATCATATCATTATCATCATCAGCAGCAGTAATTAATTGAGTGGGATTATACATATTGATTTTGTGCATGATTTCAGTTTCCATATGTGTTTATTAATTATGTTTTTAATAATTACTTCATGACTGTTAATAGACATAATTTTCCATGTGCAACTTACTTCCTCAAAGGTAAGTAAAAATATGTACAGCAAAGATAAGCCAATGACTCCTTCCGTCAGTCTCCTTTGAATAAGATATCACCAATCAATATTGCAATAAATAATTATTGTGATTGGCAATAAAATAACAATTAGTGCAAGACTGATACTGGGATGCTTTACTTACTACATTTATCATGCCAACTAAGTATTAACTTGTAAACATAAACATACATGTGCTTAAAACAGTGTGGAACAATTTGCTTCCTTGCAGTTTTTTTTTTAAGTTTCAGTTTTATTTTAACACAATTTTTAGTACACATTTTTGCTTTTAATTTAGTAACCAAATGTTTTTCACTACACTGAAACTTAAGCCTATAACTTACCCTGAGAACTACATACATACATACATACATATTCTCACGCCTGTATTCCCAAGAGGGGTAGGCAGAGCACATGAATTCAAAAATCCACCGCCACATTTAGCAATTTCAGGGTAATCAGATGGTTACGTGATATTGCAGTGACAGGTTGCTAGCCCATCGCCCACAATACACTAACCCTTTCCCAGAGTCGACTCTTACAACACTCACGGGAAGAAAGGGGGAGGTGCTATTCTAACCCGGCACCACATGGGAAAGAGAACTACTAATAAAAAAAAATAAAAAATAGAGGTTGCCAATATAAACTTATGCACCATCACACGTCTCACAACAATAAAAAATTAACAAACTCAATCCCAACCTATTAGTCACATTTTAGCCCCAATGTACAGTCAAGGAAATTGATACCTGTGCCACTTTGAACCTTTTCATAGTGAGTTTCATATTGCTTTGATTAGTAGAAAGTATGGTGTGCCATAGTGACATTTCTTGTGAAAAGGTACAAAGTGGCACAGTAATCAATTTCCTTGACTGTACAGTCAACCAATTTGATTCCTAGGCCACTGTAGAACTAAGTCGTAATAAATTTATTTGTTTATCTTCTGTGACATTGATTGTTGCATTACACAAGTCGTGATGACATTTTAACTTTTTCAAAAGTGTGTGTCATCAATAATCAACAGAAAAGGAGTTTGTTTAGGTATCAATAACTTTCATGTCATAGATATCGGGATGAAACCTAAAAATACATTTCTGACAAAACTTCACTGAAAGAGTATCGTCTATTTGTTTCTCTGTCACACTTGCCTATAAAAGAAGGTTAACTGGAATTGTCACTGTCTGTCTGTCAAACTTTCTTTTTAATTTCATGACTTGGAGCTAAAACATTTAAACTCTTTACGATTATTTCATATTGTGATTGGAGAGTTGATAATTGTTTGACCCGCACCAACGTTGTCATTATTTGTTGTCGTTGACGTTGTCAATGCGACAAAGTTCTATAGTGGCCTAGGAATCAAATTGGTTGACTGTACATGCACAATGCACCTTTTCCTCTCTCCTACTTCACTGGCATAGTTCCCACATCAGTCCTGATACAACCACTATGCACCTAGACGCTTGGCCTCATGCATCCAGGTATGCTCATTAACGGTAATAATAGTGTATGAATGTAAAGAGTCATGGTTTTGTTTGTGTAATGTTTTGTGTGCTCTGCCTACCCCATAGGTGTGGGTGTGATGCATGTGTTTATGTAAAATGTTGGGAAATAAAACTTTGGAACTGATTGTTATATGTTAAAAAATAGTATGGGACAGAATACACAACACTAACAAGTTGTTTCACTGATGCACAAATAAAAATAAATAAACTATTAGAACAAATTCAATAATAGATAATTATACATATTGTAACATCTTGCATAATATTGTGATGGTTAGGATTTTAGTATGCAGTTTTAAAACATTTTTGCTAAAAATATTTTGAAAATAGTTTGAAAGACAGACCCGTGACTAAACTTGATAGTCACTTAAATTATGAATGAAGAAATGTGTATTTAATAAGTCTTTAAGACAAAAATGGTGCTCACTTACCTCTTATACATAATCACTTGTGCTAGGCCAAAAACAAGCAAAAATCCTCCTATTAGGGCTGCTGATGTAGTTTCCATAAAACATTGGGATATTCCATGGTCCACCCATATTTCACCCAACGTGACGTTCGGCGGACAATACTCCATCGTGGATCTGAGTGCAAAAATATGCAAGCTTATTTTGATAAAGATACCTAAAAAATAGTTTACCTTAGTCAAGAAGCAATAAAAAACACAGGATTTATATTTCAAGTAGTTTTGCAATCAAGACTATGGTAATACTAATTATTCCCCTGCAGTGTTAAAACGCCATAATATAAAAACAGCACAATTATTTATGTAAATATTGTAAATGCGGAATACATTGATGCAACATTTTGAAAAGTACATTAATTTAAACACCGTTTTTTTTTCAAAACAATCAACTTACATCAAAACTTGCTTGAATGCCGGTCCAATACCGCGTGTCACGCTCTTATACCCTAATGGAATAAAAATACTTAATCACGATTTCATTACGCATTCTAAAGCAATGGAAACTGAAAGAAAATCGAATCAGAACTATTTGACAGAAAATTGACATTAACAAGTAATTGACAATGACATTGACGTAACTTTTTTTTAATAGGGGTATGTGGTTCGCGATGATGGTAAAAACGCTATAACCTACTTAATAAATCAGCTAGTGGCTACACCGCTTAAATAATGACCGAATGGAATTTCAAAGTGAATGAACGAATGATTTGATCTCAATGGGCGATGAAAGACCGACGACTACGAATGATTACGGTGGTAATGATGGTATCGTGCGTGTCAGTTGCGGGATGACGGGCGGGTGATGGTGAATTTATTAATTGTCGTGATTGTAAATTTTCTATCAGAAATCGACTTAAATATTGCGAATGTGTAACACAAATTGGCGAGATCATTCGATGTGTGATCACAATAGTGCTGTATATTGCCTTGATCTACCGAATAAATAACAAAAATGTAAATGATCAGCATGTGTCACCATTCATCAACAAATGTTTTATTGAAAGACTGTGCTGTGGTCATGTGTAGAAGGTTATGACTGTCGTCTGGAACTCGAGTAATTCGGGCAGTGTTTGTGTTGTGAAGTGTTGTTTAGTTTTTGTCGAGTGAAGGTGATAAATCCACTCTCAAGATGGCGGACCTCGAAGCAGTACTGGCCGACGTCAGCTATTTGATGGCTATGGAAAAGTCTAAATGCACTCCAGCAGCTCGAGCTAGTAAAAAAATTGTTTTACCAGATCCAAGGTAATACCCCAGTTCCGCCCTACGAGGTGGGCGCACGGAACCGTTGTATGTTTACATGTCGTAGTTGTATGACTATCATCTGGATCATTGTTTACAAAAAAAATGTTTGGGATATTTGAAACCGATTCTAAAAAACGATTTGCTGCCGAGAATAAAGTATTATTTTGGGACAAGTACTATTCAATAATAGGGTTTCTTTTTAGATTATCTCCATTGTGAATAAATTGTTTAATTAATGGAAAAAATGCTTGGAACTAGTTGCACCCAATGCACAGACTCAAGTTTCTCATAAGAATATCAGAATTGCTCAAACAGGGGTAAATTTTAGAAGTAAACTTTGCATTTATTTTGCATTATTTATTGCTTGATGTAAGTTGAAATCTGAAAATATAAAAGCCCTCATTACCAGTGTCATAAGAAGTAATAATTTATGCTTACGGGACTAGATAAATATTAGCAGTTACATTTATTTTGTATAGGTAGTTCTATTAAAATAAAAAATTTGGTAATATAAAAAAAAAAACAGTAAATTAGTTCTGTGAGTGTTAAAATTGATGAAATGCTTCAATATACATCACTTAACTTATGCATGTGTCTAATAGGTACTGGTTTTATGTGGACCTGATCTTATTTAATGCTGATTTATTGACTAAATAGATTTAATTTAATTTTCATTAATTAGTTGCGCATTTATTCATATCACAAAGTTAATTGATTAGTTTCTGCTTCATTGAAGTGTTGGTAGGTCATTAACCCTGAAGGCTTCGGAATGTTTGCCAGATAATAATTAGAGTTGCCACGAATAGTGATTTGGCCGAATACCGAATACCGAATATTCGGCAACGCTGTCGGCCGAAGCGCCGAATATTCGGCCGCCGAATATTCGGTACAAAGTACATGCTTGCCGAGCTCGTAAAGGATAATACGACCAGTTGCGACATATCAGCCTCGTGTGCGGGCGGGGGGCGTGCGGCCATTTGATTTTTTATTTCAATTGCAAATAAATCACATCACGGCACGCGAGTGTCACTTACTATGAAAAGGGTAATCGTTTGCTAAATTAAATGCTGAAAAGCTTGTTTTTATCAATGACATCTTACCACTGTTAAATTTCACTTATTAAAGTATTGTAATTTGGTAATTGATACAAATCTTATGTAAAGTGGTGTCATTTTTGTCTATGATTTGGTATTCGGTATTCGGCCGAATAGTACGTAATATTCGGCCGAATACCGAATACCAAGAAAAGTGGCCGAATAGGCCGAATACCGAATAGTTGCCGAATATTCGTGGCATCTCTAATAATAATGACCTACATTTATTTATTTACATTACACAATTTATACAGCATTAGGTACAGACTTTATTTAATGCACTGTGAAAGTAAATATCAAGTTAAGGTACACAACATAATCTCAGAGTGGTAACAAAACAACAATGTAGGGACACTACTAGGTCTATCATCCATCTTCTTACTAAAATTCAATAACATGCTACTCAAATCTGGTCAAGCAAGTCACAGTATACATGATTTAAAAAAAAAATGTTTTACCAATTTTGTTTCATTTGTGATATTAGTGTGCCTTCACATCAATTTTATAATTTTAAATATTCGGACATGGGTAACATTGAACTTGACTGCTTTTCGGCTGATGAATCACCTGTTGATTTAATGGTGAATACAAGTTTTTAAGAAAACTTATTTAAGGATTAGGATGATGTTGTCTCCAAGAAAAATCTTAATATTCCTTGAATTAAAAGGTGATGGCAAACCCTTGATTAACTGAACCTTCCACCCAGTTCAAACCCCAGGCCATGATCAAACTAAAGTATTGTTAGTAAAGATAGTGTAGTCATTTATTTAAATAAAAGTTTGTGTTATACAAAATCATAGTAGGTGACGCTATAGAGTATAATGTCTAATTATGCCAAAGAAGCTGGCAAAAAAAAACTGGTAGATTTGACTGAAATCTTATAAACATATAGCCTCTGATACACTTGACTAAATAATGAAAATTCTTTCTAAAGATGTGAGTTATCCATGTCTTTCACTTTGAGTGAGTCTCACAGTAGTTTTATGTTTAGCATTACAATATCTGGAAAGTTACTTTAATTCTTATTAATTAACCTGTCAAATTATAGTTCTTGTTGAATATTTACCTGGCACAAAAACTATGATTTGAAGTTTCAGTTATACATTGTTTGTTTAGGTAGTTAAAACAATATAAACAATCTTGACATGTCTTTTTGTTGAAATACACAGTCTAAAAATGAAAATTGTTACATTATACAATTCAATTACGAAAGTAAATGATTTTTTCATACCTAGATTGTAAATGTAAAGATTTCAATTTATAAAGTGTACCTATGTTTCAATAAAAAGACATGTCAAGATTGTTTACATTGTTTTAACTACCTAAACAAACAAGGTATAACTTCCCACCATTTTCATTTAGTTCAGTCTTAATCATTAAGATTAATTTTATTTAGATCAACAGATTGCATTACATATACTAAGTGGTCAGGGTTCTTGTTCTATCTTTATAGTAAAAGCCTAAGATTGGATATTTGTCACTTTTGGTCTATTGATGAAGATGCATTAACCAAACAAAGACAAATTTTGTCATGGAATAAGTCATTCTTTAGTTGTAAAGTAAATCAAGTTTTCATATGCAAAAAGCCTGTAAATGTGATTCATTTCAAGGCTAAATTTTATTTTTGTTTTGTTAAATTCTTATACATGCTGACCTATATCAATGTTTTTAGGGTTCCAAAAACGGGATCCTATTAATGAGACTTTGCTGTCTGTCTGTCTGTCTGTCTGTTCGTCCATCCGTCCATCTGTAATCAGGCTGTATCTCACGAACCGTGATGCTTGAGAGTTGAAATTTTCACTGATGATGTTTTTCTGTTGCCACCATAACAATAAATACTAAAATCAAAATAATAATTAAGGGGGGCTCCCATAGAAAAATCGTGTTTATTTTTGCTGTTTTGGTACGGAACCCTTCGTGCGCGAGTCTGACTCGCATTTAGCCGGTTTTTTAAACTATGTCATGTTGCGCGACCCTCTTAAGAGATAAAAAAATCTCAACTCCCTTACCATCCAATATTCAAAAGAATGTAATTTAATCAACATTTCCATTGATGGTTTTATTTATTGTTTATTGTTTCAATCACATTTGAACCCTTTACAGAGACATTGTGACCCCCTAGGAGGTCGCGACCCCATTTTTTGATAAACACTGTTCTATTTAAAGGACAAATGTTTTAACAAGTTTGAATTTTGAATTATTGACACAAAACTAAAAATTCAAGTCATCAAAATTTGACGCTGAACAACAGAAGGCTATGTTAACCCACCTGGCCTTATAAGTACCTAATTAATTCAGGCAAACAATAGTTAAGGTCATGTAGGTCATGTCATGTGCTCGAAAAAGGCCGCATCACGATATTCGCAACACGCGCTTATTAGAAGTACAGATTTATGGTCGCATGTTAGGTACCATACATTTACAGTCACGCCAGCTTGGTGGCAGTTACTGTAATGTTATTCATTACTATGATGTTAAGTTCATCTCACTAGGGCAGTAGCAATAAACAAGGGATAGAAATCGTACTCGTAAACGGGGTCGGGGTAACTACAAACCCTATCCTTACTAGACCTTACTAATATTATAAATTGGAAAGTGAGTTTGTTTGTTTGTTCCGCTTTCACGCCGTAACTACTGAACCGATTGCTTTGAAATTTTGCACACGTAAAGATAGAAGTCCGGATTAAATAATAGGGTACTTTTTATCCCGGAAAAAATTGATGTTCCCGAGGGAATGTTCGCTTTATACCGCAATATAACCGAATTCCACGCGGGCGAAGCCGCGGGCGGAAAGCTGGTAACACGAAGGCGCAGCGCAGACGACAGAGTTTTGTGCGATCGAGTCTCCGCAGCAATAAATTGTCTGAATGGCGCCCTGACAGTTTCCACGAAACTCTGGATAAAAATTCCTGGAAACTGCCAGCGCGCCATTCAGACAATTTATTGCTCCACAGACTCGATCGCACAAAACACTGTCGTCTGCGCAGCGCCTATATCTCGAGAAAACTGATGGATAAGTTAAATCGATAAATTAGGTGGAATTTGGACACGCACTCAGAAGGGTTCTGTACCAACCACTCAATGGCCGCGAACAGAGCACACACAGGACTTAAATACCTATGGTTGGATTTCGTATAATTATGCTATTTGTACCATAATTTCATCATGTGTGGTACGGGCAGTATACTCGCGTACTCGAATAATATCGTAATTTGAAAGCTTCGAATCAACGTATTAGTTTAGTATGGACTAAAGAAAACGCTCCGAAAACGGACAAGAATAGTTCCCTAAGAACCCGAATCGAATCCTGCGCACAGCAAACAGTAGGACGCAAAATTTTTTCGCTTACGAATAGAACAAGACGTAAGCAAAAAATACGCATTTTTTTATTGCCCCTGGAGCTCCATACACATTGACAGCGGAGGCGGGGTGGCGCGACGTGGTGGAGTTGTCGGTATCAGTTGTAATGTTCGAAATTGTACGAAAGAGGACGCATAGATGACCGTTAGAGCTGTGCACATTACATCTGATATACTTACTTACCGGCATATAACTTTGTAGTGGGACTAGTGGGAGTAAGTTCACGCAATGTTTTTTCCCCGCTACAAAAAAAAAAACTTTCCAAGTTAGATGTCAAGGACTAGGTACCTATACCGCCCCGTATCCGCTGACAGTGTGCTTGGAGCTAAGTCTGGCTGCACAATGCACATAGGTACTCCTCGAGACCAGGCTTGATACTCGTGCCTGCTTTTTTTTCCAAGTGCCTGCTCTTTTTTCCAAATTGCTAAAATTAAGACGACACGCGGGTCTCGCCCTGTCTCAGCGAGTGTGTAGAAATAAGCTAACATGCTAGGTATCTGATAGGCATCTACGATCGTAAGTGAAATAACCTTGTTTTTTTTAATAAGCTGGGTCCTTCTTAAGTGTCACTTATAAATTGACTACTTTCTCAGAACATTTCAAGTGTCTAGCTAGGTGATAGGTACATATAGTTCTAAACTAAGATCCTATGAAGGGTGGACAGACGGACGGACGGCGAAATGGACAGTTGAGATAGGTATAGGGTGCCATTATTCCCTTTATGTAGGTAGAGAACCCTAAGAAAGACAGGTACGGTTATGTTTCTTGTATGAATCATCATAGGTTCGGTTCACTTCTATTCTTCTGTTACTTTTGGGTAGGTAGTTGATGAGAAAGACTCAGAAAGAGATTAAGACACGCAAGCTCGCAATGTATCTATGTGTCTGCATAGATAGAAGTTACCTACCTACCTATCCAGTAAGCGAATACCTAAATGAATGTGTTTATTATAATGGCTCTTGGCAGACTCCTGAGGTAGTGAATGAATATACCACCTAGGCAGGTATATCAATAGCGTTTTAATTCGACATCATAATTGTATGTTTGGGATGTTGTTGCCAAAACAATTAGTTAGGTATTTCAAGTTAATACTTAATACTAATTTTCTGTACATGTTGTGGTTGCTAGTATAACTAATGTTTTTCTTTCTTGCGGCGCATTCTTCTTGGCAATCATGGTCTTTACGAAACGCTGGTAGACTAAAAAACGAAGTGCAAAAAAGCCCGTTGCAGTCTATTTGCAAAAATAAAAACATGATTAAGATTATGTTTAACGTCGTCTACCTATTAGGTTGGAGACATGATTATATGTGCGTCCACAATCCATGCGCTGAAAGTAAGCGCTCTTTGCAGTTTGCCTTTACTAAGGGCGTTTGCTTTAACTGCTCGTTCCTGCTTGTTATTGTAACTTGTCAATATAAAAGTTGCCTTTATAAGGAAGTCCGTTAATACTCGCGAGAACAGGACGGAGAAAAATGATGTTACAACGGCCTGGACCTGTCATAAAGCTCTGGTGCCGAGTACGTGCTCTAGAACAGTGTTCAACAAGATTTTTCATGTTATGTGTAATTGTGTAAAAACAGCGTATACGTTCCGAGATTGTTTTTCACGAACCTTTAAAGAAAAATCAGTTATATCTACTCCTTTTTAGATGTATTCGTAGTAAGATGTTTTCAAAAACAACGTGAAACCGTTTCTAAGCCTATTCATTAATCTTTCCATGCAATTTTGTGACTCGATTTTGTAACGCTCTATACCAAAGGTATGAAAATTATCGCCAGTGTAATTTTTGAGTGGCGTTACGAGCCTCATTATCAGTCCACCTTGATAACCGATGTTTTCGATTACAGCACAAGGAATAAGCGTCTCATTTTGGCGACGTTAGACTCGATTACGTCCATCTGGACCTCTGAAAGCAATTCTGCTTTCATCAGAGAACAAAACAATCTTCCATTGCTCGTTATGTCATATTGAGTATTCGCGTGCAACATTAAATCCTGCTGTTCTGTGTCGTGGGAGCAGTTTGAAGCCACGAACATTTCAAAATGCACGTTAGTTTTCTTCAGCCAAACTTCTTCTCGTCGGTCTTACAATTATTTGATTTCTGACTTCAAAAACCATACTTGGAAAAAGCATTTGCAAAGAACAAACTGCATATCTTTAGAAAACACATTACGTACACTGGACTAGCCGTTCAATATCTGCATCAAGCCACCGTTACGACTGCCAGCATCTCGACTCTAAGGCGTCCGATTGTGACCAAATAATTATCATTTAGTCTATTTTCGTTGTCACAAGGAATAGGTACCTCAACATGTACCTATTACTTTCTATCGGGTTAGAAACTTCTACCTTGAACACTGAAATGTTAGTTTAGTATTGATTTAGTAGCAAAACTTCGCTTACGCAAACAAATGTACTGTGCAGCTCCGTCGCAAATAACTTCGTTATTTGAAAACAATGCTGTGTGTGGTTACCAGAAATAACTTAGGTAACTATTTTATTGGCAATTTCATTGGTTTTACCCGATGCTAGGCACGAGCTACCGAAGAGTTAACACAAAATAACTATTACGACGGTAAGCGTTCTTACTTCTTGCCGTAGTTACATTATGTCTGGATATTTTTTTGTTGTAATCTTTTAACAAAAAATTGACATTTTATCTAAATCGAGTCTCAAGATTGAATGGTTTTAAGACCATTACTATTCTTAATCCTCTGACGTCAACTTACGACGCTACACAGACAAAACGATGACCATTTCACGTTTTGTGGCGTCTTCTAGCATATTATTTTTAAGGGTTTGAGGTAGCAGGTAAAATAGTTTTTAAAATTACTTCCTACAAATATTACAAATAGGAAAGTTACTCGGCCTGTCTGTCTGTCTGATATCTTTGACGCTTCAACCGCTGAACCGATAGTGAAAAAAAATATTTTGAAGATTCCTAGTTCAAAGTCCCAAGGCACTAAGCAGTACAGTACTTCTAATCACGGAAATATAAGTTCCAATTAAAATTAATCTCTCATCGATACGGTCGCTCATATTAAACAGGGGTCAACTCACTGGTAAGCCGGCGGGATAGGGATTCGCGAGCAACTGCCACCTGGTACTAGTTAGTATCCAATTGAAAAAACCGCAAAAGGTTTTAAGCGAAATGATAGTCTGTCCACCTTTCGACCGATATACACAACTGTCTACTTATGGAAGCTGTTTAGCTACCAAAAGCCAAAAGGTGGCTCGAATTACTTGCTAAAGATTGTTTAACTGCGATTGCTAATGATTTACTTCATTACCTGTCTACGCTGCTTTGATTGCAATTGTGATTAGAATCTTATTTAATTTTGTAGTGGCAATTGGCAACTTACAGCCGGTCCCAACATTCAAACTATCGTCGGTTTGGCTAACCACGGATAATGACAGCTAATATACGAGCGTTATGTCATATTCCTACCTATCTCTAGTAGTCTGAACCGTTGATAGATCGAATATTGAGACGTGCAGTCTATACTGCAGAATAGTAGATTTCCTAAGGTAAAACTAAATCTGTTCCTCAGTCTAGTTTTCTATACCTATGTAAAAAGTTTCTACGGACATCGCAGGCTCGATTGTGACTCGCGCCTATCTAGTTTTAATTAATTAAAATATAAAAAAGGTGAAATAAAACGGATATACATACTCTTGACTTTATATCGAAACTAGCTTTCCGCCCGCGGCTTCACCCGCGTGGAATTCGGTTATATTGCGGTATAAAGCGAACATTCCCTCGGGAACATCAATTTTTTCCGGGATAAAAAGTACCCTATTATTTAATCCGGACTTCTATCTTTACGTCTGTAAAATTTCAAAGCTATCGGTTCAGAAGTTCCGGCGTGAAAGCGGAACAAACAAACTCACTTTCCAATTTATAATATTAGTAAGGAAGTAAGGATTAAAAAAACTACCAACAAGTCATCTCAATGGGAAGCTTGATATTGTTTTCTATGTTTCGGCATCACTGTTGACATCAACATCAACTTCAGAGTTTGATAAGTCCAATTTATGATTTCCTGTACAAACAAACTCACTTTCCGTTTTATAATATTAGTAAGGATAAGGATTAGCTCGACAATCGACATGTTACGGGCCAACGCGTCACCCGTCATTAGGCGGTTAAACCTTGTTAAACGCGTGCTGTTGTCTATTCTGTGGGTAAACGCGCATTGCGTGCCACCATTGCTAGATGCAACTTTAATCAATTCAATTTAATTTAGTTTTATTTCACTAGTCTCGTAAAAATTACCGTGGTAATTTTATGTTTAAAAGTGTATAACACTTACATCCTCTTTTCTCTTCTTTTCGTGCTATCGTCAGTTCTAATAGTAGTTCTACAATAAAGGGACCATAATATCTGGGTAAATGGGGCAGTATCGAAAGGACTCATCGGAATCGTTATTTTATCCCCTTTATGATTATTGGGTCACGATAAAACACATGAAACGTAATACTATCGGGCATAGGAGGAACCTTCACATACTTCTATTTAAATTCGACTCAAAGGCCGTAAACAATCCGCCGTGTTCCTAGTTATGCTTTATGTCATATCATACGAATTAATATTACTTCGCTCTTTTGTTTTCTATGTAAAACACCTAAAACTACCTAGGTTGTGGTATACTCCAACCTGTGAGTTCTTAAATAAAAAGTAGCTTGATGAATTGAATCTACTAGGTACGCTCCTGGTGTTTTGAACTTGCAAAATTAGGTATTTATTGATATTGTTTGTCTGATTAAACCGCTAAAAAGGTTGTAGAACTTTCGTCTTATTAATGCGTGTTGTCTATGATTGATATTGAAGATTTGTAAATGGATGCCATTTAACTACAATCTTATTATTTTTCTATTAAGGATGTAGTCTATTAGAAGAACTAGGAAAATGGGACATGATTTCTGTGTATAGATAAAACTGCTCGTTTAAAACGTTGAAGAATACGCCTTCACTTAATTTCTAAAGTCTTTATTATATTTCCCATCTCTTGATGATGACATGTGTTCCCTCAGTACAAAGACACGATACGTTTAGGTTCACTTGGTCCACATTCCCATTACGTTCACATTCCTACTTCGTCCAAAATCCCACTTAGTCATCATTGCCATTTCGTCCATATTCCCACTTCGTCCTCTTCCCACTTCGTCCACATTCCCACTTCGTTAACGTTCCCATTTTGTCCATATTCCCACTTCGTACCTTTTACCTCTTACTTCTTATGCGAAAGCTTTGTATTTTGATTTTGAGTAGCCAAGTGTATCCGGAATTATGAACTGTAGGTATTATTTTGAACTTTTATTTAAATCAATGATGATATGGTTTAGGCTGGGTTTTGCCTAAACTAGCTACTATACTAGCTTATACAAAGTTGCTAAATTGCATTTCACCTCTTTAACAATATTCCCATATCTAAAAAGTCTTTGGGTGTAAAATAAATAAATTACGTGCGTTTTAAAAAGAAAAGAATTAGAAGCGACATTTATTATGGATCCGTGGTAATTCGAAATTTAGGGGTATTAGCGAATAAGGTGTTAATGAAATTAAGCTGTTTTGAGCCCAAAGCCATGTTATTAGCGATGTAATGCAGGATATATTATCGGAACTAAAATCGGAATCTGGAGTTTTCAAATAAATGAGCTGGATTCGGAACCGAAGTCGGAAGTATAGGTATGCAACAGAGCAGTGACCCAAATATAATGGTGACTAGTAAAAGTTTAACACAATCATTCAGCTTTTATGTTTCTTAAATCGTAAGACTAAAATTAAATGGAGATTTGAAAACTAACAAACCTATTGTGTTTAATTAACAAAAGCTTGCTGAAAGCATTGATCTAATACTACTACGTATAGATTTGACATCGCCTCACCACGTAATGTCCCACTCAAGTGCGGCCAATTGGCCGCACTGCATTCGCACTGCCAATAGTCGCTCGCCGGCTCTCGAGTTGTGAACGAGTCGTGTTGAAAGACATTTAAAATGCCCTCATGCGTATTAAAAGGTTGCACAAGTAATTCCACCAATACTGCGAAGTGCGAAAGAGTAACTTTCCATCGCTGAGTAACTAAATTATCACTTTAAACCATTTTTAACCCTTAATTTGGCAATGACTCGAATGTTATAAAGTGGAAAATTTTATTGAATATATTGAATGTAGGGTATTTAAAGAGTACCCAAAAAATAATGAAAAAAATAATTACTTATTACTTTTCAAAAAAAATTATGTCCGTCACAGCGGACGTTGCCAAATACTGAGAATTGGTTTGACAAATTCTTATGTCCGCCGAGCCGGACATTGCCAAATACTTAGTAATAAAAAACAATAATTTAAAAAGGGAAAAAATATTAAGAAATCAGAATTTTACTGTTTTTTACTACAAAAATCTATGTAATACTTTCTGGTTTGCCTTTTAGTTTCAAAGCAGAGTCCTATGTTACAGTTTACAGAGTTTTTTTTCCAGTACATACAGCTGCCCTTAGGTTTTTCCCTCAATAAAAAAATGTCCAACGTAATCAAATCCCACGGAATTAACTGGTCGAATTTGTAATTGGCCTTTGATGCTACATTTCTGGTTTTTTTTTTCCGATGAGCCGTTCTGTTGGACTTAGTTAAAGCGACAAGTAACGGCACGTCCCAATATTCAATTAACCGATGACATAGCTTACTAGAGATGAAAAACAACATAAAGCCCATGGATTAAGGACATCGTTCCATTTCTCATAAGCTAAACCATCGACAGATTAAATACTGGGCCTGGCCCTACCTAAGTCCTAGCAAAACTTTTTAGCATTTGAATGCACCTGTTTCAGGTTACAGTATTTTCTGTACAAAAGCCAGCCAATATGTATTCGTATATCTCAAGGAGATGGGTAAAGATACTAAGCTACCATATTTCGTTTAACCAAAAGAAAGTGTTGGTGATAATTAGAGATAATTATAGAGGAGTATTTTCAATCAATTAATTTTCGTCGGCTGATATTTCACTGCCCGCTAATTCAGCATGATTTTTAGATACAAGTACCAAAATTTTAGCAGCACGGCTCAACACCACTCGCTGTTTGGAAGCAAATAAAATTCTAAGCATACATGTACTCATAAAAATACCAACATTCACATTATCACCAAAATAATAAAAAAAAAAGTTAAAAATATATAACACTCTTACATTGGCAAAGTCCGCTGCGGCGGACAAAGATCATTTTATTTCAGGTATCGTTCATTTGGCATTGTCCGGTGTGGCGGACAACATATTCAAACAATGATTAGAAGAGGAAAAAATAATGAAAAGCACCAACATAAAATGCATATGCAACAATTACTTCCTAGAGTTTATTTTTTGAACACCAGAAACAGACTTTATAATAAAGAAAACGAAAATAAACTCTAAATTATGTTGTGAAAAACAGTTGACGTGCGACGCAGTGCTATTTTATGAAACCACAGTCAAACGACTGCTCCCAGTACTCAAATAGTAATTTTATGTCAAATGTCAATTGTTAAACTATAATTTTCCTTTTGAAAAATGGAATTCAAATCTCCTCAAAGACTCCTATATTTTTTTATATGAGTTGTCCGTCCCACCGGACTGGATCAAATTAAGGGTTAAACATTATTTCGATGAAAATATTTACTTGACGCCATGTTGCGTCATTTGTCATAGACCAAAAATATAAGATAGGACATTCTGTGTATAGATAGGGTAGTAAGTGACGGCCACATGTATTTGAATTTTTATAACTTTTATAAGATAAAAACATATATTATGTGTTTATAAATTAAAAAATCCGGCCAAGTGCGAGTCGGACTCGCGCACGAAAGCGATAATAAAAAGTTGAACTTTATTCCATAGTATCTCAGCGTTGGTTGATCTGATAGAAAAGTTTACTTGACGTTTTATGCTTATTATTACCCAATTAAATAGGCGGAATATTCGATTGATACGCGACCGAATGAATCTCAGCAACAAAGTGTCGCGTCTACATGACGGCGACGTTGCATCTAATCTATGACTCGTTAGCCACGCCCCACGCTCCCCGCGCTGTCGGGTTTGCCCCACAGACTTTGTTCGCGTTGTCACTTCTATTACCTATACTTCAATGGCTGAAAGTCACTGACGAATGTCCGATGATTTACGTGTTGGAATCGAAATCGGCAATCGGAAGTTCCGACGTATCGGAACCGGAGTCCGAACTTCGTAACAACCCTAGTTATTATTTTCTACATTATATTATAATGTTTTTCTCTTTGTTTCAGTGTTCGGAGTGTAATGCACAAATATATGGAAAAGAAGAATGAAGTAAATTTTGACAAAATATTTAATCAAGTATTAGGTGAGTAAATCCTTTTCTTATTTTCACTTTTCGAAACGGCGTGGTTCCTATACTAAAATAATAAATTTACTGAACGTACATCAAAGTTAAGTAACAAATGAGATAGGCAGAGCACACGAAACGCTACATAAACATAACCATGAATATTTTACATTTCGTAGACTCCGTTAGTATTATTTTTAGTCTTCAAGTTAGAGAAAAAAGGTAGGTATAATATAGACTGTCGCCTAAAATACCTTAACATGTTTTCCTACGGAACTTGATGGTGGTTATAATTGTAAAATTTCAATACGTCAATAAAAATCAAAATATTCAACTTTAAATTAATGAACAGTCGCTTATTTTCATTAAGTTAATACATTTCAAATAGAATAACAAATAAACATTTATAAGCATCATCAATGATATAAACATCGTACGATCACATTACGTTACGTTTACGTCACTCCATACAAGAAATTTATCTAAGGTCAGTCGTAAGAAAGTGCGTCACGGACAAGCGGACAAGTACCTACGTTTATTTTGCATTCTCATGCTAGAGTTAGACCATGTAGAAACCGATGTCTTTTTTATAAAACTAAGTACTCACCTCGTTACTATTTTCGTTAGTATTTATAATTAAAATTTAAATAAATCAACAAACTTTTTTTGAGCTTATTGTGAACCTTTTTAATTTTAACAAAAACACAATTCGTATAGCCGCACTCCTAAAAACGAGTACACCGCAAATTGATAAGAGCGGAAAGGTCGCCAGGCGAAATTCGTACTTGGTTCTTCGTGATTCCTTACTTATTTGATCACAACGAGTTGTGCTAATGAGAAACGTCACATCGCAAAGTGGACGGAGCTGAAGTTGGTACGACAACAATCGATGCGAAGAGCGTGGGGCTATCTTTCGTCAGAACCGCCAGATTCGAACTTCCAGCCAACTTGCGAACCTAACGACGCCTGAACCAAACTGCTTTAGTATAACTTACTGATGGCTGAAGCAATTAGTTAAGTTCGTACGATAATAATTGCAACGACACGGCACGACGCTCGCTTCATTGCAGCAATCAAGAAGCCATACCTAGGTAAATTGCCCTGTGACTGTTACATACGATCGGATGGAAGTTTCTGTTTTTAACTTGCTTGCTTTTTTAACTCGCGTCGCGAAAAGGGGTGCTATCAACGGTAATGTCTGCTTCTGGTAACGTTGCTTTTGAATTAGATACTTATTTTTAGGAGAAAATGAGTTTTCTTGCGGTGGTTTTTCGCTTAGTTTCAGCATGATTGGATTACGGTTTTATGTCAGTTCCAAACGAAAGTGTCGTTAAATCTTCAGTTTAAAATATAAGTATTAAAACAATAATTGGGTAGATAAAATACTCGTCGACTTAAGTAATGCATAAAACGTGGAGTTCAATATTTGGAAAAAGCACTGTGTTACAAACAACTTACAGTTTAGATAGACAAACTTAGTTAGACAATATTTGGTTGTCTTAATTCTTAATGGATGGTCTTCAGCAGTCATCTAATGGACTGCGCTCGGCGGGAAGGAAGCCTCCTAATGCCCTCTGTGACATTTCGCTACTTAGTTGGCCTCCTACCGGCTCACTTAGCTTTACGAACGATACATTCCTATGACACATGCTCTAAGCGGATTGAATAACCTCATCAAATATCACCCAAACAGTGACATGATCCAAGTCAGTGTTAGAATTTTGATAAAACTAATCGATTTTATAACACCACCTCGTCATCACTCAGCCCAAAAGATAAAGATAAAATATGTAATCCCTACTTTAAACACTGTTAATACGCAAACTTCACGTAATCATTTGATTACCCTAAATGTTGCTAAAGAGCTTACATTAGGAGGCGTCGAAATACTCTGTTGCTATAAAGAAAATGCAGATGACTCATCTCCATCCGGCCCCCTACCCAGTAGGAAGGGAGGGTCAATGAACGGAAAGACGGTAAAAGGCGATTACAAATGATTTTCATTAACAGAATGAAGCGAGCCATAAACAAAACCGTAGTCTGTGTGCTTTATCATTTACGACAGATTTGTAATGTCTATCTTTGCATTACAACGTATACGTCGTAAATATTATGTACAAACAAACAGACGATACCGAGGGCAAAAAGCCAACAATCATTGATCCGTCGTCGATTGCGATAGGTGGTGCCTCCACACCGTACGGAGCTAGTCTGTGTAAACAGGAGGGCCCTTTGACTCGCTCTTTTCATCTCGAACGATTTACGTCTGAGCTTTTCAACAACGCAGACTAAACTCGTCCACTTCAGTACTGGCAATTACGTACTCGGGACGTTGGGTTTAGACGCGAATTGTCTGTCGAATCCGGCTTCAGTGCCGCTATTCTATCATAGCTTAGTAAATGAAATTACTGTTATTCCGTGTCTGCGTGTATTTGTCTAGTCCCATGAAAAGTTTGAAAAGTTAAGAGTTATGATACCTAATTAATTATACCTACAGGTATACCTTTATAAAAAAAATATCCTTAAATTTTAGCTATTTGGCATACCTAATATCTGTATAATCTTAACGGATGGCCTTCATCCTGATAGGAAATTTGTCTAGCGCATCGAAAGTAGGCTGAAGCTGGTGGTAATGATGAACGAAGTCCAACACTTCTAAAATGTATGAGTACAATACAATATGTAAAGAGCACAATGGGGACATTTTGTTAAACGCAAGCACGCGACGCTAAGACTCCGCTATAAGCCAGTCGCAAGCTACGGTTAAACCCTAGACTCATGCGTTCGGATTACGAGATTGATCTCGAGACAAGTTTATATTCAGGGTCGCTTTCCTACTTTCTTGTCGGGATTTGTACCGTAAACAAGATTAAACGTAAGCAAGGCCAAAGCAGGCCGTATCGTTTGCTCACCCAAGGCCCGGATTATTGCCGCCCTGCGTACAATTGCGCTGCCTCCAATGAAGTTAGCTCATGTCGCTAAGGATAATTTTCGTCTCTACCGAACACGATTTTCTCCATATCCGTTTACCGAGTGTGTGGTTAGGGTTTCGTATAGGCAGCTACGCAAAGGATGAAGTTGCTAAAAATTATGCTGTTACATATATTCCGTTTCTTTGTAAACATTAAAATAAATTTCTGTTCGAAGTCTCTGAATAAACATCATTAGTATCATTTCTAATTATTTCACTTCTGACTCGATATGATAGTAGGTACTTGTACATTTGTACATTCTCTTCAAAAGTCAACACGATTGTTTTGAAACGTTGAGCTCCGGCAATTGCTTAGCTTCATTTATTTTTATTGCTCCGTCGCCATCTTCATCATGTTGAGATTTCAACTCGAAACTTTTCTTAGATAATGCTTATAAGGTCCCACTCACAACTATTTTCAAATTCCAAATTTTATCAAGATAATTTTTATTCACTCTTCATGCTTTCTATTCACTCAGTCGGACAATCTGGTTGCATTATTCTAGTTTATTACACCCGCAAAAGACAGCTCTATTGCCTTATTAATCGAACGTTCCAGCAGTCGACTATGTCGTCTAATGTCTCCTAAACATGCCAGACTGCAAGCTCGTAGTCTTGATTTCTCTAGAGAACTAGCTAACCACGCTATCGTATTCTTCGACATAAACAATACGGAATCGCATGTGCAATAGTAGCATGTTGCACCTTTAGCTAGCATTAGCTTAATTGGGTTTGGATTTACTTCACCATTCTGTATTTTTCAGTACTTTTGAAACTTTTCACTATCTATGAAACGTTAGTGGCCATGTTATGAACAACTTTTATTTTGCTTTCATAAATCATGATTAGTTCAACGGGGAAAATCCACAGTTACTTATGAAGACAGTACGATGAGAGTGAGGTGATCTTCAGTGGTTTGAATACTTTTTACTATTCGTTAGGTATGCATTAATCTAACATCCGGCGCAGTTAGTGTAAACAAGGAAATTAGTATGTACATATAAGCTTTGTTTATCAACCTACGTTAGGTCAGTGGCTGCTCAGCACAATGCAAACACACGCGGCAGTTATTAGTGGGTAGCAATTGTGACAGTGCAGAATATTCATGGATAATCCTAATTATTTATTAATTAGATCAACACAGTTAATTGATGATTGGGTTGGGTCACAGTATTTGTTTATGTTCTATCTGTAAGACTCGTTAAATGTCCAAGCATTGCATTAGGAATGTGTGATTGACACGTTTTTGCAATCATAATAACAAATTGTATGCCAAATAATTGGGTTGAGGTATGCGAAATTTTCGGTAGATGATCTGTTTAGTCTAGTCTACGCTTTGCGACGGTTAAGAAAATCATTATATTTCGGCAATGAGACATAACCTAGTCGCTTCTTTGGTTAAATTGTTTTCAGATTTAATCTTATGTCAACCGCTTAGATTGTAGTTTGGTTAGTTTAACTCAGTTCCAGTTGATTTATTATTTTCTATATGTCACGAAAATACATGTAGGTTAGCAACGTGATAGAAATACCAACCCCAACGGTAGCGTAAGTTTGCATCTGTGTGGGTGCCCGATATTGCAACGGAACTCCGGGACGAGTTACAAACGCAATTTACGGTGGCTCCACTCCGACTTGCAGTAAATAACTTTATCGGCTGCAGTGGACATTGTCGAAGCCTCTTTAACTAGGGCACCGGCTAGTTACCTCTGTGTGAGCTACTAACCCCCCCGAGACGTTCCTATTTAACCATTGCTGTTTCGTTCTCTCGTAATACTTTGTACGCTATGAGCTATTTCCCCTGTTTCTGCATTCACTTATCGTATCATGTAAAGATTTTTCGCTTCTATTTCTACCGGGTATTTTGGGTGGTGTATGTAATCGATTTTTAATTTATGCGTACATGTAGCGAGCTAATAAACACTGTAATTGATATAATCGCGTCAGCAACAGCAACGTGGGCATATGAAAATAGGTGATGTATTTGAATAATTTCTGTATAGACATCTGGAGGTCGACACGACATGAATGGCGAGTAGGCAGGCATGCGTGCGCCGTTGGTACTTGAGAAACGATTTATCTCACACTTGGATAAAAATAAAATCTTCAAACTCATTTTGCACATCTATAAAGTAAACTGACCTGATTCAAGATAAGTTCATTTAAAATGGATAGCATTAGCTCTGATGAATTGAATAGCGTTATTTAGTTGTCAATTACATTATTTATAATGATTTTATGGTTTTACTATCCACTATATTAGTCTTGTATACGGTGTACTTTAAAAAAAAAAACAAATATTTCTCATTAATGTGGGATTATCGTTTTGGTTGACAATCGTTTCAGTCAAATGGTGTCCGTATTTGACTGAGTTCTACTTTAACCTTAACTAACTGGACACGCGACTGTGACTTGATGGTTTGACGTAAACGTAAGCTAACATATCTTAACGTACGAGCGCTAATTACCCGTTACGAGTAGCATTCAAGTGTGTTAATTAAACGTTGTATGCATCTCAATGATTTGACCATTACTTAGCACGTCTATACTTACAGGACCTTGTTTTATTTTGTTTGCAGGTTATTTATTATTTAAGGAATTTTGTGAACAGACGTCTGAAGAACCAGTGCCACAGTTAAAATTTTACGAAGAGGTATTTTTACAACTTACATTGGAATGTTTTATATTTTGTAGCCTTTTAATTTCCAGATTCTAATTTAATTTCATATTCTGTTAACAGATTAAGTTATATGAAAAACAAGAATGTCCTGAAGAAAGGCGGCGGATCGCAAGGGATATATATGACAATTTTATAATGAAGGAATTATTAGCACACTCACATGTAAGTATACCCTTATTTCATAGTAGCAACACGAATTGAAATCAAGGCAATGGATAGATTAGATAGAACCAGGTACCTAGTTCCCGTTTGAACGACAGCTTACTGATTGCCAGCACCGAAGCCGATCAACGAGCCTTATGCAACTCGGGCGAAATTATAAAGCGTCCGCAATAACGAACATAATCCCAAGCAGCGGCCAAACGTGTGTGGTCACGTGAGCAGGGGGAGTTGCTGCTATCAAGAATCGCGACGTATGGCTTTACTCGTTATCAATCACCCAGTTAATGTTCTCTGCGGATATATAATTGAAAGCTTTTAAGGCATCGATGTATTTTTCTCTCTCCATACAGTAAATTGTTTTAGAATAAATTTCCAATGGAGAGATGAAAACTCAAATTAGGAATATCGCAAAAAACGTTCTAAGAATTTTACTACTGATGTACTGACACTTCTAAGCAATCACAAGGTATTTGTCCACACCTTGTGGACTTACGGTGCGTGGTTAGGTTGTAAAAATTTTAGTTCAATATGATCGACCTTGAGTGTTTCATCCGGTCCAAGTGACGGGTGTTTGTATAATGTGCCCCGTCGGTGGACACTGTTGGCCGGCTGCCCAGCGCGCCGCTCGAACCTTCAATTACACGCAATCATGGCTATTCCACTAGTCCACGTAGCGCCAACTTCTCCCGCAAATATATTACTTTTATGTCCCTAACAAGTCCTCCACGATCTACGAGTAAACAACGTAACTGATATTTTTCCACCACTAACTCACTTCGTTACATAACTCTCAGGGCAGAAAGTTATGTAATTATCCATCACGACTTAATATATTGCCTATCATTGTCTGTCTGTCACTACTGTTAATTATGTAAATGGTATTTGTTACAGGATTATTCGAAAGAATGTGTAGCACATGTACAAAAATATTTAATGAAGCATGAAGTGCCGCCAAATCTATTTGAGGTGTGTAACGAATGAATCTAAGCCGCATGTAAAGTAACAAGAAAGCGTGGCGAGCATTTCATAAATATTTGCTTTTTGTTTTAGCCATATATCGAGGAAATCTTTCAACATTTACGAGGAGAACCGTTTAAAATTTTCTTAGAAAGGTATACTTTTGTCATTATTAATTCACTATTGATTCCCTAATAGGATAAACCGTACCTAATGGAGCATTTATTTGTTGCAGTGATAAATATACAAGGTTTTGCCAATGGAAAAATTTAGAATTAAACATTCAGTTAACAATGAATGATTTTAGCGTACATCGTATCATCGGTCGAGGGGGTTTCGGCGAGGTGAGTTATGTTAAATTTAACTTATAATTTATTAAATGTACTTAACTACTAAACTTAATATGCAAATGTTAGACATGAGGTTTATTTAAACTGCAAATTAGTGGAAAGTATATCAATACAATTTACCTTGAACTGTAGATTCAACAGAAAGTAAAACTAATCCTTCTGGACAGATGAAATCGTTATTTTGTATTCGCATACGAGCGCAATGATATATACACATTCCATGAAAAATTCACAAGAATAAATTTACCTTTCAACGATTCGGTACTATTTGCATATCTAACTTGAGCGTATTTGGAAATGCACCAAGCCATGGCGAAAAGTTCGAATATTTCTGTATATTTACTCCGTTCAGCAATGTTACAAAAACCTAGTAGTAGGTATTTTTAACATATTGAAATGTAAAGAAACAAGCAGTTTTTTTTTTCAAAATGAAAGTCATTAATTCAAATTTTACAGCAAAGAAAAAAAAGTCATAAATATTTATTTCGACTACAAAAACCACGTTTTCTTTTACTTTTTGTTGCTAAACATAATTTCAAGAAAATTGCTTTAACGTACTCAGTATGCGATACGCAAGTAGGTACCTGTAAAACACGCAATAAAAAAAAACCAAGTGTAATGGTAAACCAATACACCACCTATATACGCGTTGAAATACCGGGTTTAAATAACACCAACTTTGTTTTAGGTTTACGGTTGTCGGAAAGCGGACACTGGCAAGATGTACGCGATGAAGTGCCTCGACAAGAAGCGCATCAAAATGAAGCAGGGGGAGACGCTCGCCCTCAACGAACGGATTATGCTTTCTCTAGTCAGTACAGGGGTAAGTGTAGCGTAGTCTTTACCAATTATTACTCTTACGTACTTCACAGAAGGCACCTACCAGTTGTGCGGAATTTGTCAACTCGCCGCGAATTGTATTCCTCGTTAGCACACGTCAATCGTGATCTACTCGTTTGACTACAAATTATTATTAGGTTCTTAAGTGCTCAGAATACGTTAATAAGCGGTCATATCCGTTTTTTGTTGCCGTTCGGAGACCGACGTTAAACGCTGCAACAATTAGAAACAAATTTAGTTAAATGACGTCAGACAAATCGAGTTCAATTAGTTAGAATCACCTGAAACCTCCGGCGTAATCGCCGTGATTATGCCGCTGTTGCGTCGCTCAACCTCCTTCTTTCTCGTTTAATATCAATCAAGACTTGATTCCCCGCGTCTTCCTCGGCAGCAATTCAAACACCGTTGAATGATAGATTGTGTCACACAACATTTCACCGCTTTGTCCTACTCGTGTCCGTATAATAACGTAGGTGGCGTAGGTACCGTCGGTCTAAATCCGATTCATGGGTCTGATTGTGTGCTTGTCGTAAAATATATCCCTCGCTACTAACAACGCTCGTCGTTCGTTACATTGTTATTGACACGCCGGCATTTCCGTCGGTGTTATTGTTATGAATACACCATCTCTGATTTTTCATTTTGATACCATACCTAAAAAAGACTAACTAACCCATGTTATGTTCCTAAATGTTAATTAACAAACGTACGCTACTGCTCCGAATTGATGTACTTCTAACAATGCCAATGACTATAAAAATATTCAATCAGGGGTTGCCGTTTTGTGTACATGGGCATGGGCACGATCTTAAATCATAAACGACTTTTTCGTGCGAAAACAGCCGTAAACCGTAGAGCCAATGGCCTGTAATAAATATATACCACGGGCTCAATACGAGCGAAATTTTACTCTTGAGATACTACCCAAAGTCCTGAATTGTATCTCGTGCGAAATAGGTTAAGGAAGAAGCGCTAGTGCGCAAACTCCGCGGGAAAGGGCTGAGTTGTAATGTTTATATTTATGCTTATGACGAGTTACTTGGAATGTACTTAACTGCAATATTTTGTATTCGCACGTTCAGCTTCACTTTATTTAGCTCGGCAGCGAAGCGACGCCGCCCCTCTATCTCCATAATTTCGTTACGGTGGCCCACATGCGGCACGGTAATGAAATCGTAACGCGCGCGTTTTATGTTAAACTATGGTAGCGGTAATGTGCAGATGCATGGAATAAGGCCGCAATTTGGTGCTATCCCCGCGCGACAGATAGTTCACAGTAACTCAATTTCACCAAATTTTCCGGCTGGCGAAGTTCCTTTGTGGATTTATATTGTCACAAAACTATAACGCTTGTTTCTCATTATTTGTCATCCGAAAACTTGTAGAGAGACTACAAAGTTGCATGTTTGCATATTTTTGCTAGACTTAAAAATATTTTCTTTTAAGTTGAAACACTTTTTTTGGCCTAAGTCATAACTCTATAGAGTGATTTGTTCGTCTCGTTACTCTTTTATTGCTGTTCCCATTCAATATTGATATGCCTCATTATTTATCTTTGCCATGTACATTTTTCATTATTTTATGTGAGTACATTTTAAATTATGCGCAATAACTATTCACTAAAGCAAGCGTTTAATTTTTAATGTGTGTGATAAACACACACAAAGATAATATGACAGTGAGATGTTATCTGCACTCAAACACTGTTTATTCAGCACCAGCGTAATGTAAGTGTGTATAGCATTGTCCTGTCATATTTAAATGTTAAATCTCGTCGATTATGAATTCATAACACATGACACTATTATTACCTACTCAGCAAAAGAACATACTTAGGTATAGAAAATTGTTTACTTTTGTATGTACGTAGGTAGGAACATAGCACTCTATAACTTCTTGTTTTATGGCGTCACAGTCGCAAAACTTTTTTCAAAGTGTGTAGGTATACTGTATAGCATTGTCCTGTCATATTTAAATGTAAAATCTGGTCGATTATGAATTCATAACACATGACACTATTATTACCTACTCAGCAAAAGAACATACTTAGGTATAGATAAATTGTTTGCCTTTGTATGTATATAGGAACATAGCGCTCTATAGCTTCTTGTTATATGACGTCACAGTCACAAAACTTTCTTCTTACTCAGGTAAATTAACTGTATCAAGACAACGAAACACATGCAAACCTATTAGCAAGAATTATTATAAAATTTTGTAGGTTGACTGCAACAACAGTAATGGACAAGGAGCTAGTAATGAACAATAAATCCTATTTAATAAACACAAAATTAACTACAATCAATTCACGATCATGTAACCTTTAAACTAAGAATGAAGTGACCATAACTGGCGCAGTCACCTTAAATAGACAGAGAATTAGATAGGTATCTGTTCCACTTTGGACCTCTTCACGAGAAATAACAATGTGACATAACGTACTAACTACTAATCAAGGCAACATAAAACAACATTAACATTATGGAATTGTTCAAAGTGGCACAGGCATCAAATTCCTCGACTGTGCATCGATTTATCAGACCTCCTTGATATGTCAATATCTCCTTATCGTAAAATATTACTATGAAAATAATGTAAAGGATTAGATAAAATAGTGGCGATTATCGATTTGATCTCTTCCGATTCCTATCGGTGAACAGAACGCCCGGTGCTCAGCTACCACCCGTATCCCTAGTACTCTATACGGAATATAGCGCGATATGGCATCGGGAACATAAACGATATCCGGCCAATTGGACTGAAACGAATTGACTCGCCCTCAATTTGTCGTTGTTGTCCAATCAGCTTCCGCTGCATTTTGTTTTACCATTTCAAACCATTCGACGGTTGCTTTTTCCATTTCACTATTTTGCTCGACGCAAACAAGTTTTGTTGCTATTTTACTAGTTTTCGAGGCATAAATATCAGATTATGTAGGTGTGCGTTGTTTATTATGCTATAGCGTGATTTAACACTCCTTAATAACAGCTACGTTGCAGACAATGTGTAGAATGAAACGCACTTTAGATAGAACATTTATTTCGAATCGATTAGATCAGATGTCTTTTGAGAATTTTTAATAACTGAAGAATCTGATACTGATAGAGATAAATTAGATTTAAGCTTTGAATTAAACTTGTGAAGTTAAATCTTCTGCAGAACATTTATTTTGTCTCCGGACATTCAAGAATAATCTGTTACAAGTTTCGGTGTAGATTGATCCAGCTAGTAACCGAGAGCCGAGTTTACTTGCACGGGTGGTAAAACAACTTCCCACTCCCCCGCATAAGACTGAGAAATTCTGTGAACCTCTATCGGCTATACGTACTTATTCATTCTTTTGTTTCTCGTGACCTAAAACGCTTCCCCCAAAGTTTAACAAGGCCAACTGAAACAAAGTTTATAAAACGTTACAAACAGTCCGTGGTTACGGAGTACGTGTATGTAGGTATAGCTCGAGTCAAATGTGGCATGAATTATATTTAAGGCGCAGCGCAGACGTCAGAGTTTTGTGCGATCGAGTCTGCGCAGCCATAAATTGCCTGAATGGCGCGGTGACAGCTTCCAGGAATTTCCATTCAGAGTTTCGTGGAAATGTCAGCGCGCCATTCAGACAATTTATTGCTCCACAGACTCGATCGTACAAAACACTGTCGTCTGCGCAGCGCCTTACGTTGACTTTGCTTCTAAAGTTTATGTGTTTTGCGGTGATGTGTGGCGTTTTTATTTCACGTTTATGGTAGTGTAGTCGCGTGGCAGTTACTTTTATTGATCATCTCTGTCCAGGTCAGTCGAAATTGTCATTAGACTTCAAACGTAGGTAACTTTGATCCCGTTTCAATTTAATTTATTGCCAATCGTTTTCTTTATTTTTATATACCTCATAATTAAAGTTACAAATACTTTTCGATGTGGAAAAGTTATTCTTTATTGGTTAAAGTCTAATGAAAACCCTCAACGGAGTATTTGTACATTTGACCGATATTTCTTGCTAAATAAAGGACTGTTAAATGTTAATGAATATGCAAGGAAATATTTAGTTTTTATACTTAAATGTAACGAAACTCAACCTATTATTTAAAACCTTCGAGTAGTGATTTCTGTATTTTATAAGAATTTACTTTTTTATCAAACGTCATTACTGCCACACGGTGTATGTGTCTACCTTAATTGTATTAAAGACTCGTTCAACGTGACTACTTTATAAAATACATTTTAGGCTATTTCACAAATACTTCTGCAGTAAATCGATGAAAAACATATGATATGCATAAGCCAAAGTTCGCAAACTGATGCGCGACTAGAAATGGAAACTTTAAATAAGTTTGTCGGTTCGGCGTGCACTCGCGTGCAAAATTGTCGAAATCGATCGAGATCTTTACGGTTTAATGCACTTTACATCATTTGGAACCTTGGGTGATGGCTGATGGGTGATCATAACTTTTATTGGCGGTCGACCGGACGGGCGCCGCCTCGTCGTCTGTCCGTCTGAGAAACTATCGCTGGCAAAGGCTATCTTATAGCTGTTGAGGCTCAGACGCGGACACGCCTCGATCGTCTACTACACTAACGTAAAGTATCGCCATCAAACATTTATTGGGCACCTACTGATTTACGCTCTATACATAAATAATGAACTTGACGATGTCGACTAGGAGACGGCGGGAGGAATGGAGCAGTTTTCCCTCCAACCGCCAAATTGTTACCTCTTTCGCTTGATAAAAATACTGTTTTGTCTCTTTATAATGCATGGCTTAGTGAACCTTTAAATTACGCTTCAATACTGAAATATGCGCAATTCTGTTCGCGTTCTGTAGGCACATAATCGTTATCTCGCTAAGCGGTGCTAATACAGTCCTAGTCGGAGCCGGTTATCTATCAACATGTATATTATTACCCCGTATAGAAGTACCAAGCACGAGTAGTGGGTCAGACAATTGAGGCCGTCAGCAATGTGCCGAAATGCATTAACGATCGCCGACTGACGGAGATAATTACCATTGACATTGATTGACTTTTTCAATTCCGAGTTTTAATGACCGCTTTTCACTGCTCTGCGTGCCTTTATTATATCAACTGTCGGACATATTGATGTTTGAAGTACGAAGCTGTGTTTTGTTTTTGT
Organism: Adoxophyes honmai; assembly: GCA_005406045.1. Lineage (NCBI taxonomy): Eukaryota > Metazoa > Arthropoda > Insecta > Lepidoptera > Tortricidae > Adoxophyes > Adoxophyes honmai. The sequence continues at coordinate 48,785 of BHDV01060295.1, read as the reverse complement.
TTTGGTGCGTGCGTAATCTAACCAGTACTTATAACTTTAACGGTCTTAGTCACTCTAGTCAATAGTCGCTTAATCACTGTCAACACAATAGATAAAGATGACTTATATGTAATGTAAATGGTTCTCCACTGCGATCTCTATCTTTCGAATTAAAACTTATCGAGTAGTAATTAAACGTTTTATCTTCCATAGAAAAATGCACTGTCTAGCATTTTGTACTTTTAAACATGCGTTGAGTATCTAATAGGGTAAACAAAAACGTACTTTTTCTTTGCTACTGTGGTTCAATTCATGCACATTATTTGACCTACTTCATTGATTTATTTGATTGCAAACGAGAGTATCATTCATTTTGGAGAATGTTTAACGAATAACCGAAGTGGTAGGAAACGTTAGTCGCATGGGCGTAGCCAGGG